>CM032454.1:163285302-163292453 GCA_019049505.1 Pachyrhynchus sulphureomaculatus | reverse complement strand
TTTTCTATAAGAGATGTTCGAAATGTCGACTAGTTTCATTTACACATAGGCGGCACCTTTTCTGGACACTTCTTACTGAGTTGATTAGTTCAAGAGGAGTGAGAGCTGCAAAACTTTGTATCTTTTTTTTTATGGGTCTAGCACACGTGCTACAGGGAAGTCCTTAAAGCGCTACAGGACGACACGTGGAGCGACACGGTGTGCGGAGAAAGCGATTCACGTTGTTCTTGAATCGCTGTAGATTGGTACTCGGTGGGAAACACAGTCCTGGGCAAATTATTCCAAAGGGATGATGTTCTCCATATAAAAGACTGCTTGAAGAGCGTTGTACGAGGAGTAACAACCTGAAGAATTAGCGCGACGTATACTTCTAACATGCACCGCTCTGGGAGGAATTAAGCGGGCCACATCCTTCGAACACTTTCCATGAAAGTACTTGTAGAATAGGCTCAAGTCGCCAACCGTTCTTCGATGTTCCAGCGAATCAAGGCCGTCGGTCAGTTCCGGGTCTCGAATCAGACGAACAGCTCTTCTCTGAATAGAATCCAACAAATGCAGTGTATGTTTGGGAGCGGAGCTCCAAACATGAGAGCTGTATTCCATAGTTGGTCGAATTTGAGCTTTGTAAAGAATTAACAGATGTTGTGGAGTGTAAAGCTTTCTGGTTCGAAATAATATTCCCAACTTTTGAGAAGCTCTCCTTGCTATGCCTGCAACATGTTCATGCCAGTACATATTTGCTCCCAAATTAACGCCCAACAAATTGAGTGACGATGTTAGAGGGGATGGAGTGCCCCGACATAAACTATGTTAACTTTTTTAGAGAAAACTGCCGCCTGGGTTTTTGTAGCGTTGAATTCCACTTGGTTACTGTTACCGAGAACCTTACCCCAAGATAGAATTTCTTCCAGGTCTTTGTTAAGTTGAATGACTTCCTGCTGTCTGTAGATATTCGTCTGAGTAGCCGATGTCCGAAGGTTCAAAGTGAATGAAGAGATAAGATAAGTTTACTGTCATCACTGCGACTTCTAACTCTTCCCTGGTTGTTTGTCGGCAATTTAAAAATTAGGTCGTTCAATCTTCCCCAAAGATAGAAGTCCATGAGTGTTAAATCCGGTGACCTTGCCGGCCAACGGTTTTGGACCTTGGTTGACTATTCAGCTATTGCCGACATTGGCCGATAAAAAAATTTACTGATAACTGCAGCGTTATGAGGGGGGTGCCCCGTCGTGTTTGAAAAAATATATTTCTAAAGGTCCATTAACGGCAGTTCGTCAACAAGAGGTTCTATTTGCTGCCTTAAAATTTCTAAATATCTCTGAAAGGTGTGAGTGTTCCTTCATAAATAAATGGTCCTACAACTCTGCCTCTAAAAATTCCTGCCCACACATTAAATCCAAATCTTCCTTGATTCCTTTGCTCCACAACTAAATGAGGATTTTCTTGAGCCCACGTATAAGAATTGTAAACGGTTAAAAATACCTGCATTGCTTAGATAAACTTCGTCTGTCCAAATGCAAATTAATGAAAAATTCGGAACATGGTTACAATTCTTCAGAAACCATTGGCAAAAATCCATACGCCGGTGAAAATCTCCGTCTCTAAGGTGATGAACTTTTCTTGTCTTATATGGCCCGAATTTGTGCTTCTTCAAAGTACGACTTACGTTAGTTCTTGGTGTCCAGTGGATTCTTTTAACTATCTTTTAACTGGGTTGAAGTGTTGGGATTATTTCCGATAGTTCCTAAAACTACTAGTTTTTCTAGCTCCTTATCCCTGTTTGATGCATAATTTTTGGGTCGTTTCTTTTCAAACTGGCACCTATTAACTAGGTTATGTCGTAATCGAGCGAATATATCCTTGAAGGTTGACGCCTCTCTGGATACCGTTCGTGGTACAAATTACTTGCGCTTCCGAATTTTCTCCGGTTTGTATGAAAAACACCCTATCATATCCCATTTTTTCGTAATTTTCAAACTTCATTGCGATTTATTTGACAATTCAATAACTGATCCTGAAGTAAAATTTGACAACTACGAGTAAACAATTGAATTAAACCATATGGCCGCTCCATCCAAAGCCTACTTCACAAAACGTGCATTTAAAACTCGCATAAAATTGAAAACCTTTATATTTTTTGAAGTAGATTTAAGCAAAATATAAAGTGTGCTGTATTTTTAAAATGGTAATTTAAAGCTCTATTCGGATAAGGAAAAATATATATAAAATATATTTTTGTGTTAATAAACTATTAAAATATTAGTTGTAAAAAAATGTAACTTACACTGTTGAACTCCACGTGAAAAAGTGCTTTGAGAATGTTTTTACAGAAATCAAAAATTTTCAATAGGAAAAGAATTACAAACATTTTTTCCAAAATGCAGATGTTTGAAAAAACACCCTGTATATGTGAAACGGTACTATCGATATCTTTCACCATTGAGTTTATCTTAAAAATTGAGCCTCAGCCACCGACATCAGTTTTCGTCTATCTCCTTTAGATAAAGGATAAAGGTGTCCAATTTGGACCACCCTGTACAGTGCAAATAAATAGTAAACCAAAATAACAGTATTAATAAATAAGAAAAAAATAAAGTAATAATAATAATTAAATAATAAAATAACATTAGTAATAATCTAAATACAAAATATCTGTACATTGTAAATAGTATAAACAACAAAATGAGAGACAGGTTGTACGTAGGATTGGAAAGAGAGAGAGAGAGGAATGAACGCGAATGATAGAATGAAAGAGATTCTAATATAGATTAGCTAATAATAAAGTCAAATCAACTGACTAGAGCTTGTACCTGACAAAATCAAACTGGATTTTCTGTATAATTTTTCCCGGTAAAAACAATAAATAAAATATCATCAAAAAACAAATAAAAAATTAACACACTATTTTCAAACAAACAAATATATAAAAATTATTAAAGATACGTTTGGAAGTGGTTAGAGAAATGGATAAATAGGAAATAATAGGTAAAGATAAAGAATATAATAGGTAAATTTACCAAAAAGGCCGAACATCAAGCCTGCCGAAAGGCTAAAAGTAACAAATGAATGTGCATGTAATTGTATATTGTAATTGCCATACACTAAGTTAGTAAGATTGATGAATAATAAATAAATACATGACTTTGTATACTTTTGGTTTATTTTTTACTCTAGCTAGTTGTGTAATGTAACTATTAGGAAGGGAGGTTTCGAATATTTCTAAATGGTGATCAAACTAATACTACATATTTTTTTTTATTTTATTTTTTTCTCTGATTTTCACCAAAATGAACATTTGTGTTCAATATTACTTAGCAAATTATCATGGAAAACACACAGTTGCACATCGTATAGAAAATAATGAATCCATTCGGGCCACTTTTGGCGAACAGTAAGTCTTATGATTAATAACCGGTCAAGTGCAAGTTGAATTTGCGCAATTAGTGTTCCGTACGTTGATTGCTTTTAAAATTAGAAATGTTGTAACGGAAATATAAAATGATCTTTACTGAAAATTGATGACCTTGAAATTTCTGTTTTTTTTATTATATACCAGATAAATTAATACAGATAATACACTCGTGATAATTTTCGTTCAATCTATACCCCCGTGAAGAATATTCCAGAATTTTTTCAAAATTTTTTGATAAGTACTTTTCGAGATAATTCGGGTGTGACAGCTATTTTTCGCGATTTTTTAAAAAATAATACAAAGAAAAGTGCGCGCAAGTATTACATTATATATATATTTTTTATTTCGTGTTTGTCACAAGCTTTCATTTGACACTACACTCGATTACCTAGTAAAAAATTTTTTTTTCACCCCCCAAAACTAACCCCTTAAGTCAAAATTTAACTTTCAAAACTACATGGCTCTGATGAGGCCATCAATTCCTATATTATTACCAAATTTCAACTTTCTATGACAAATAGTTTCGGAGAAAATCGGGTGTGACAGACGGACAGACAACGACAGACAGACAGACAGACCGAAGTGATCTTATAAGTGTTCCGTACGGAACACTAAAAATCATAAGAACCACACTTGCATAAAAATTAATCATGTTAGTATTTTTTTCATGGCCGTAAAATTTTCATGATTTTTGGAAATTTTTGTGTACAACTTGGAAATCGATTTTAACGACTTTTAAAACAGTGCCGACATAATGTAAACAAATTTTCTCAGCCTAAATTTTGACCGCAAGACCACTTTTCCTCTATTTTTAGTGCATTTTTTTTTCAGATTTTAACGCTTTCGGCTCACTACGCTCACGCTTCTTAAATATCTCATCTTCTGTTCATGGTTATGCAGTAAAAAAAATTCATTTTACTCGTCATAAAATTGCCTAAAAAACTTAAGTACATAACCTAAAAAAAGTATTTACTACGGCAAATTGAAAAATGATTTTTTACGTGTAGCTTCCGTTCAATTCGATGTTACGGCTTCAAATTGTAGGAAAATATAGCTTTTATATTAACAAAAAGTGTGCAAAATTTTATTAAAAAATTGCTCAAAATTCGCATTTTAGTCCATATCCTATTGGATGGATTTTTCTTGTGAACAAGGTCGTAGGAAGCTTTTTTTAAAAAAAATATGCCAAATTTTATGCTCTTCAAGATGATTAGAAAGAAAAATAAAGAGTATACAAAAGACTATCTTGTTTTTCAATTTTTTTCGTTACGAAAAATTTAATTTTTTTCGCTTTTGCTCTAGAGTTGTTCGTGCAAAAAAGTTAGACTTCGATAAACTAGTTGATGTAAACATTGCATTGGTTTGAATTATGCGAATTGCGAAGATACTGCAGAAATATCCTCGCAAGATCTACGAGGCTGGTTTGAAAAGTCCGTGCAAAGTCCGAGAGATGCACCACCGGTGCCTATCGAGGTCATATTTAGTTAGTAGCATCTCTTGAATGAACGCACACCAAGTTTCAGCCATATTGGTCTATTTCTTTGTGTTTGGCATTCGTGTGAATCAAGGAAGTCGAGTGATTTTCAAGAAATGGACGAAAAAGAATTTCGTGTGGTGATTAAACATTACTTTATGAAAGGCAAAACGCCTCAGGAGACTAAAGAGAAGCTTGATAAACATTATGGTGACTCTGCACCTTCGATTAGAACAGTTTATAAGTGGTTTCAAAATTTTCGGACTGGCCATATGGGCACAAGTGACGCTGAACGTTCTGGACGGCCTGTGGAGGTTACGACTCTAGAAATCATTGATCAAATCCATGATATGGGTGATGGATGACAGAAGAGTTAAGGTGCGTGAGATTGCTAGTGCTGTGGGCATCTCGACTGAACGGGTACATAATATTTTGCATAAACATTTGGACATGAGAAAGCTATCCGCAAGATGGGTGCCTCGATTGCTCACGCTTGACCAAAAACGGAATCGTGTGAAGTGTTGCAAGGATGGTTTGCAGCTGTTCCAGAAGAATCCGGAGGACTTTAAGCGTCGTTTCGTCACTGGATACATTACTATACTCCTGAGACCAAACAACAATCTAAACAATGGGTTACCAAGGGGGAATCTGCACCAAAAAAGGCGAAGACCGTTCCTTCGGCCGGAAAGGTTATGGCGACTGTCTTTTGGGATTCGCAAGGGATAATCCTCATCGACTATCTGGAAAAGGGTAAAACTATTACAGGTGAATATTATTCATCGTTATTGGACCGTTTGAAAACCGAGCTGCAAGAAAAAACGCCCGCGATTGATCCACAAGAAAGTCCTTTTCCATCACGACAACGCACCAGCACACACCTCAGCAGTTGTGGTCGCAAAATTAATGGAAATAAGATTCCAACTCGTTTCACATCCCCCTTATTCTCCAGACTTGGCTCCCTCGGACTACTATTTGTTCCCCAATTTGAAGAAATGGCTGGCGGGACAAAGATTTTATTCAAACGAGGAGGTGACTGCAGACACTAATGGATATTTTGCAGACTTGGACAAATTCTATTATTCGGAAGGGATCAACAAACTAGAACATCGTTGGACGAAGTGTATAAGCCTAAAAGGAGACTATGTCGAAAAATAAAAAAGGTTTACCCCAAACCCCCAAACACATAAGTAGTTTTTATTTTTGCACGGACTTTTCAAACCAGCCTCGTAGATGAAAATGAGCTGATTGAAGATCATGATCAGTCAGACTCGTTGACAGATGAATTTACAGATCATTTTTCCGATGACTCATCTTTAATTTTAGATCGTTCTATCGATGAAAGTGCGTTAGACAGCGCCAAACTTTTATACTCGTACCAGTATGAATCCGATTTAGAGATCATCAATCGGATGATTCTGAATATAGCCGAAACAAGCTGGAACACATACGCTATAGAACATGAATGATTTTTTTAAATTATAAATATTGAATCTGTGATAATTTTAGTAAAGGTAATAATGTATTAATGGTTTGTCAATAAAAGTTTCTGTTATCTAAACCATAATTTTAGTGTAAAATAGGTCGTATTTGTTGTAAAATCACTTTTTCATGTTATATTTAAGATAAAATATTGAATAGAAATAAAGAGAATGAACCAGACTTTCTCTAGAGCAAAAGTGAAAAAAATTGAATTTTTCGTAATAAGATAAATTTTTGTATATTCTTTATTTTTGTTCTAACCATCTTGAAGCGTATAAAATTTTGCATCGCAAAATCATGAAAATTTTACGGCATTTGCCTCCACAAATTAGATTTATTGAAAAATCTTTTCGATTAGAGCAATTCTTTTGTAATCGTATGGCAGATTTTGCGCTTTTTTATAATGACATGAAAGGTCCGGTCCAATGTATTCTTAAAAAATAAATAAATAAATAAACAGCTCTCTAAAAAAGCCATCAGGCTGAGCACCAGCTTTCGTATAAAATATTTTAAAGCTGTACATTATTAACGAAACTCATATTTAATGTATTAAGTTCATGATAGAAGAAGCGCGCAGCATTTGGGACATCAAGGCATGCCAATTTGGTTAGAACTTATATACTGATGTCGTTTTAAGCATTTAAAACCCTGCTTTTAGCTTTTAGGATATATATACTACATGTATAATTATATTCTTTAGTTATGCAATTAAAAATCTGTGCTAAAGTGAGATGGCGCTCTTAATGACGCAAAAACTTTTTAATTTACATAGTTTAAATGAGTACG
>CM032454.1:163247802-163280302 GCA_019049505.1 Pachyrhynchus sulphureomaculatus | reverse complement strand
ACTTTATATATTTAACAGTTACTAAGTTAAGTTACACTACAGAAAAGAGAATATTCAAGGTTCGATTATTATCTACACTAGTCAGTCGATAAGTTTTGAAAGTGGAAATGAAACAAGTTGAATTAACGAGTCGAAATACATTTATTCTTCAGTATATTCGCCCTTAAGCTCAATACATTTTTCCAACGATTTTCCGATTCATTTACACCATCTCTGAAGTGGTTTTCCCGACCTTCAAAATACCCATCTACGGATGCTATCACCTTATCCTTTGTTGAAAAACGCTGCCCATGTAGAAATCTTTTGATGTTGGGAACAGATGAGAGTCAGACGGAGCCAGATCTGGCGAATAGGATGGACTTTAATCCGATCAGTTTTGCAGTTGCCAAAGCACCTCTGCGAGCAGGTACATTGTCATGATGAAAGATGATTTTTTCTTCTGTAAACCGGGCCTTTTCTCACGAATTTTCTCGTCCAGCTGGTCCAAAAAGTTGCGATAATACTCTCCTGTGATTGTTTTACCGGTTTGAAGGTAAACAATTAACAAAATTCCTTTTGAATCCCAGAAAACTGATGCCATAATTTTTTTAGGCGACTTTGACCACTTTGGCTGCTTTGGAGCTGAACAACCTGGCTCAGTCCACTGTGCGTGTTGTCGCAGTTCAGGATCATATTGGTAAACCCAAGTCTCATCCATAATTACAAATCGATACACAAAATCAGTTTCATTCTTTGTGAAACGAGCCAAATATTGTTTAGAAAGTTTTTCCGGAGTGCGTTTTTGTTCCGATGTTTGCAAATGTGTGATAGCTTTCCCATACCCAAAACATTAGTTAAGATCTCGTATAGTGATCCATATGAGATGCCTATAGTCTCAGCTAAATCATCCACGGTTAATCGACGTTCTTTCATTACCATATCTTGTATTTACACAACAGTTTCTTCAGTTGTTGCAGTTTTTGGACGTCCTGAACGTGCATCATTAGTAACGCTTGTACGACCACGTTTAATTTCGAATCCATCTATGAACAGTTGGAAATGAAGGAGCAGACTTCTTTAAGACTTTCACTAACTTTGCATGGATTTCAGTTGCTAATAAGCCTTCCAAAACAGAATTTTATCACTGCACGATATTCAATTTTTTCTCATTTTTAAAAAATACTTACACATATCTACTTTAACCAGCTGATAAACAATGAATGAATTGACTGGTCGACTTGAGATTTAGGGTGTGTTCATATGACACATGAAGCTTCAAAATAGTGTTCAGTATTTGGTTCAAGTGATACTCCATAGGTGTCGCTTTCAAAACTTATTGACTGACCTGTATAATGACGTGAAACCGTACGTTTTCTATCTCACTCGAACATTTTTTTTGCCCGTTATATTTCAATTTTTATTTCTTTCACCATTAGAAATTTCGTATGTTTATACATAAGATAATTTACAAAAAAGTTTCTTCGAGAAACGGTAGACACGTCAAATCATTAAAATTTGCAAGTAATAATTAATGTAGATTTCATCTTCTTTATTTTTTAAATACTGGTAGGAGTATTTGTTTTCTTGATTTTGGTAAAAACTAATTACTTTAAACAAAGAGAAATTTTATAAATAGAATTGTGCCAGAAAAGAAAATCGGCAAATGGAAATAAATATGTAAAAAGACCCTAAGCCTTAAAAAATGTTAGTGTACAATATTTTACTTTTCATTTTGAAGCAAACACTAAATTTTTATTTGTGTTTGTGTTAACGCAATCAAAATGACATAATCCGAAATTATTTGACACTGTTAACAAATACAAGATTTATGTTTTATATTGCAATCTCTAAACATAATAAAGTTTTAGAGGTCAGCTGCATTTAAGAATCAGTCGTTATAATAAAACTATGTTAACGATTATAAGTCCATATTTATTATTAGAAAGTTATTGATATTTTGGAGGGTTTTATTTGTTAGTGTTGAAAAATGAATTTATATTATACAAAAAAAATAATAAGTATCGTTATTTATATGTACAAATAAATAATAATTCTTTTATTTTGTTGCAGTTACTATTAGAACATCTAGAATGTTTAGTCTCCCGTCACGAGAGGTCGCTGCGTATGACGGTAGTGAAGCGTCAGGCAGCTGCGCAGTCCGGGGTTTCGAGCGAGGTGGAAGTGCTCAAAGCGCTGAAGAGTCTGTTCGAGCATCACAAAGCACTTGATGAAAAGGTAAAGTACTACTAAATCTATATCGGATTCTTACAGGGCAATAATAACTCTAACGATTGTCTCTATAATAAATGGCAGTTGACAGTTTATTATTATTGATAGTTTATAAACAATTTTACTACCGGTTGGTCAGATCAGAAAAATTGGGTAAATTCTTTATGTGTTTGAAAATATTCGATTGTGCTTCTTCGATTAGTTTTTATAGTTAATACGATAAGTGTAATCCAAAAATTCCCGGATTTCTCGTAATTTAACGCCGGCTAAACTTCTGTGGAAAACGACCAGTTTTCCAGAAGACCTTTGACTGCCACAACGCCTGAATTCGTCGCCCAACTTCAAAAATTCATTCGGGAAGGCCGTCATCTGACCATTCTGAGTATCTCCGACAAACTTTCTGTTTGTTATTTCCTATGATTTGGAGTGAGGAGAGTTTCCTCCTACATCGCTACAATGCACCCACTCGCAGTGTGTTCGGTACGCAACAATTTTTACCGCGGAATTCCATGCATTCATCGAATTCATCCCCTACTCCCCTCATTTGCCTGATTTCTAATTTCGGGCTATTCCCCATATGAAGAAGAAGTTAAAGGGTCGCCGTTTCGAGACAGTAGAGCAAATGAACTGCCAGCGGCGATGAAGGCAGCATCGTTCTTGCAAAAAATGTTTCGACCAGTGGAAAGAACGTTGGATCCAATGTATTTGGGTGCAGGGGAACTACCTTGTAGATTACGTTAGTCCCGAATACTTGATGATGATTGCCTGGCATCTTCTGAGCTTATTTTCGATGGGATTTTCCGCGTATTCTTGGGCAAAGATTTCCAAATTGCCCGAATTTGTCGTAACAGCTGCTTTACTGTGTACACCTTTTAACTATGAAGCTGCTGCTTGCTGTCTGACCACACGTTCTCGATTGGATTAGCTTCGGGCGACTGGGATCGCCAATCTAGAATGACGTAACCGTATTCCCCTTTCCACTGGCTGCACTTTTACTCCGATGTTTGGGGTCATTATCCTCTTGAAGAATTCAATACTCATTTTTGTCGACAAGCCACCGTGTGGCAGTCGGTACTAATGCCTTATTGTAAATCTGGAACATTTTTTCATCGTTCAAATAAGATGAAGAATCTCCCAAATCCTTTTTCCGAAAGATATCCCCAAACATGGATCTTCACAGGGTGTTTTACAGTGCGCTGAACCAATTTGATAGTGGAAATTGACCGAGCTCCTGGGGTGATAACATAACCCCCAAATAAAGCTTCATTGGGAAAAATTACATTGCTCCAGTTCACGCGACTCGTTTCTCTTTGTGTTTTTCGCTTAGGAATGGTTTCTTGCTCATACTCCGCCATTTCAAATCGTTAGCCCGGAGACTAGTGCTAATCGTTTCATACGGTATATCCAAACGCTTCTTGTTTAGTTTTTGCGCCTCTTAGTGCAAAGTTAATTGAGAATTCCGGGAAAACATGTCATTTTTTCCGTCCTTGTCCGACACTTTTCCTCTCGAAACATATTCTGGTAATCATTAACATTCTTTAACTGAGAGTATTGTTTCACCCACTTACTAACGAATACCCTCGACTGCGCATGCAGCACTCATGTTCGATCATGTACTATTTAACCATAAATAAGGTTAGAAATGAATCTTTTTTCACAAAACATTGCTTGCGGAGATACCAGCAATAACCTCAAAAAAAAAAGGAATTTATAGGAAGTTATAGGCGACATATTCTTACTTGACCGGCTGTAATTATTATAAAATAACCCGTCAAGTGCAAGTTGAACTTGCGCAATTGCTTTAAAATTAAAAATTTTGTTACGGAGGTATAAAATGATCAGTGACTTCACAAAACACCACAAATGAGTTTTCAACAAAGTCTGTTTCTAATCTTTACTGAAAACTGATGACCTTAAAATTTTTGTTTTTTTTTTTCTATACCGGATAAATTATTAAAGGTAATGCACTCGTGATAATTTTAGTTTAATCTACACCCTGTGGAGAATATTCCAGAATTTTTTAAAAATTTTTTGATCAGTACTTTTCGAGATAAGTGGGGGACAGCGATTTTTCGCGATTTATTTAAAATAAGAAAAAAAAAATGTGCGCAAGTAATACATTATATATATATATATATATATATATATATATATATATATATATATATATATATATATATATATATTTATATTACTCGTATTTTCACAAGCTTTCATTTGACCCCACACTCGTTGACCTAGTAAAAATTTTTTTTTTTCACTTCCGATTTCACCCCCAAAAACTAACCCCTTAAGTTAAAATTTAACTTTCAAAACTACATGGCTCTGATGAGGCCATGAACTCCTATATTATTACCAAATTTCAACTTTCTATTACAAATAGTTTCGGAGAAAATCGAGTGTGACAGACGGACAGATAGACAGACGAACAGACAGACACCGAAGTCACCTTATAAGTGTTCCGTACGGAACACTAAAAATGCTCTGTGAGTAATTAACATTCGCTTCAGAATATGTGGTAGTCTTAAAATAATAAATAGGTAAATTAATATTTTCTTACCAAGTACGAGGGATGTATGATAAGTACCTGGCCTTGACAAGAAAAAAACATTTTTATATGTAAAGTTTATTTTATTTTTCAACACAGTCTCCTTTTTGCTCGATTCACTTACTCCTACGTTTTTCTATCTTCTGTATCCCATCTAAAAAGATTTCTCCAACCCTTTAAAATAGGCGCTTGTTTCAGCAATCACCTCATCGTTGAAGCCAAGTTTTTTTCCTCCGAGCCATTTTTTTCATATCTGGAGATAGGAAATAATGGCTGGGGGCTAAATCTGGCAAATATGGTGGATGCGGAAGCAATTCGTATCCTAACTCATGGAATTTTGCGATGGCGATGACACAAGTGTGCACGCGTGCATTGTCTTGATGAAAGGGAATGTTTTTTTTTTTGCCAAATGCGCACTTTTTTTTTCACTGCATCATTGAAACACTCCAATAAGTTGACATAATACTCTCCATTAATCGTTTTGCCATTTTCAAGGTAACCGACGTGGCTTATGCCGCGTCCATCCCAAAACGCTATGGCTATGACTTTGTTGGCCGATTAGGTCGCCTTGGCTTTCTTTGGCACCGGTTCGCCATGGAAAATCTACTGTTTCGACTATCCTTTGGTCTCTGGTGTGCTGTGATGATTCCATGTTTCATCCAAAGTTATGAATCGATACCAAAAATCATCCCAATTGCGCTTTAAACATTGCAAAACATTCTTTTGAAGTTAACATACGTGCGTGTGTATTGTCAGTTGTGAGCAATCGCGGCCCCCATCTTGCGGAAAGCTTTCTCATATCCAGTTAACACGTTGAAATTTTCTGTACTCGTTCAGTTGAGATGCCCACAGTCTTAGCAATCTCACGCACTTTCACTCTTCGATTATTTATCACTATATCGTGGATTTTTTCAATCATTTCTGAGGTGGTGACCTCATGGACGTTCTTTATCAAAAATGCTCGTACGGCCGCGTTTGAATTCAGCTGTCCAATATTTTATGGTCGATAACGAAGATGCAGAGTCCCCATAAACTTCGCTCATCATTCATTTTCCTTTTCAAAAACAAATCTTTTATCACTGCTCCATATTCAATTTTTTCAATTGTTGTAAAATCACAAAAGGTGTTCTATTTAAATCGCTGCCACCCACAAACTAAATTATGCAGCGACTTGAAAATTTGACAAGATTCTTCTGAAGGGTTATATTTAGGAAAAATATAATTTTTTAAATAATAGTAGCGCCATCTCTGGCCGATGCCAGGTACTTATCATACAATCCGCGTATTTTTTTGCTTTAATTTCTGAGTTAATTATTTATTATCTTAATTAAATTTGTTATATAAAATGTAGCGCATATTAATAACCTGTTGCATATTTCCAGGTTCGTGAAAGACTGAGAGTAGCTTTAGAAAGAAATTCATCTTTAGAGGAAGAATTAGCATCTACCAAAGAAGAGGTGAGTATTATATAAGTTACTATTGTAAAAATAAGAATAGATTCTAAAAAGCAGCAGTTACGAGTATAGGGAAAAAAGGCACTTCAGTTACTTCAATTGAAACTTACAAGGGTGCGGAAGAAACCATTTTTTCACAAAACAATAACTTTTAACAATTAACAGTTATGAGAACAAAAAACCAACATGAAAAACTCACACAATTTTTAAACATACAGAGTTTGCCATCAGATGGAGGATGTTTTTATGATAGTATTAAATATAAAAGTCAATATTAGCTACTGAAATTGAACAATGTCCAGTTCTTTACTGTCCTCTCAATTCATCTCGAACATGCAAAATCCGTATACAACATCGTAACAGGAGACGACACTTGGATATATTCTTACGGGCCGAAAACTAAGCAACAAGTAACTATTTGGCTGTTCCAAGATGAACCGAATCCAACGTTCGCAAAGCACTTCCAAGAAAATGATCGCTTGTTTCTTTGGTTATACTGGACATGCAACAATTGCTTTAGAAGATCGAAGAAGATAATGGTGAATAGTATACAACAATTGCTTGATTGAAATCAGGAAAAACAATCGAAAACGTCGCATCATTCCTAATCGTAACAATGCCAGCTCTGATACAGCACGTCAAGCAATTGATTATTTGACTGAGAAAAATATCAAATTAATGTCTGATTGCCTGTATTCACCTGATTTATCGTCTTATTCCTGAATACCAAAAAAATGCGTGGACAGCGATTTTCATCACCTCAAGGTAGCTGTTGAATTCTTCCAAAACCATGTTTTTGAGCTAACAACTCCAAAGTGGAAAAAATGTTCCGAGAATTGGTTCGAGGGCATGCAAAAGTGTCTAAATTTTAAAGGGGAATATTTTGAGAAACAATAAAACGATTCGTACCAAAAAAAATTTTTATTTCATTGTTTTTGTAAAAACTCTTACCGAGCTAGAATCGACAGAGAAGAGAACAAAACTGAAAGTATCACAGTACTAGCGCAAAAAATTATAGTTCTCTAAGGAAAAAACATGCAAAGTGACCAAAAAAGGGCAGAGAAAACGTATTTAATCATTAAACGATAATAATAAGGTACCGTGCTGATAAATCAACTTTATGTTAGCACCAGATAGCCTCCTTAATTATTCACTTGTGTTAGTAAGATACATAATTCATCATTTAGTCGTAATGGTTCCACCAACAAAAAATTTCCTACATCAGAGTAACGATAGCATAAAATATACATGATATATAAAACATTACTCTAACTATAATTTTTTATTTTAGTTACAAAGTGTAAAACAGGGATTATCGCAAACAAATGTACCTGCAATAGAAGATAAACCAAAGGAAAATGGGCAACTGGAATCTGGGGACCAAGTTAATAACAGTCATAATAAGGTATTCGCTTTTAATTAAAGATATTACTAAGAAAGGGACAAATAAATTGTCTAAATATGTTGTATCTTTTAGCTTCAATCTATAGTCAAAGCGCTAATCTTGGAGTAAAGTACAGTGTTGACAAATTTCCCATAATAAAGTGGCTGTTTCTTTCTCTTTCTCTATTGGTACGTTCTTTTAGCCCATCGAGAAATTTTAGGCTTATTTACCTATTATTGATTAAATTATGTATTACATTAAAAAGAAAAACACCCGATGCTATCGATGGGATAAACGAATGCACTGACTTGTTATTTTGACATTACACGTATGTTTTATTATATTTTTACATCATAAGGCTGATTATAAAGATGAATATATTATTCAGGGCAATTTGATGGCATTTGCAACTGAGATAAAATTATCACCAGCTGAAACTCACCATAAAACTTCTAGTTTTAAGATTCGTATTGTTAGAATTTTATCTTAAATAATGCAAATATCACTAGCGTATGCTGGTTTTTTAAAGGAATGATGAAAAACATAACGGCTCGAAAATATTCCAATAATTCTATATTAATGCTATGTTGCTGACAATAACTTTTCAAATTTAAGACACTTGCGTATTTTTTAGACGATTTTTGTTTGGCGCATTGTTGAACTTTGTCCTTATCATTCTTCTTCTTGTTATGCCTATTCGTTCCGAATGTTGGCGATCAATCTGGAAATTTGTTCTTTTTTTACAACTGTTCGAAACAGAGTAACAGACTTGTGAACTTATTGAACCACGTTCTTAGGTTCTTTAGCCAGGCTATTCTTCTTTTTTCAGGCTTTCTAGGCTTTCTCCTTCCTTCCACCTACGCTTGGAGTATTTGTAATAGCAAGCCTTACCTTTCGTTGTTTCTTATGACGTGTTCGAGATATTCCAACTTCATTCATTGTCTTTGTTCTCCTCATTATCTCCTTGTCTTTTCCCATTCTTCTTAGAATTTCCTCATTGGTAACGTGATCAGTCCAAGGTATTTTCAAAATTTTCCGGTATAACCACATCTCAAAGATCTTCTTACATGACGCCTCTGTCAATGTCCACGACTCCATCCCATACAACAACACCTGAAAAATATAGCATCTTAGTAACCTATTCTTTACCGGTAATGATAAGTCATGGCATCTAAATATTTTAACCATTTTTAGGAATGCGATTCTTTCTATTCGATTCTACTGAATGATCCCGTGCATCGTTTACTCTTGTCCCCAGATACGTATATGCTTGTGTTTTTTCTATCTGCTGGTTATTTACTACCAGTCTTCCGTTCTGACTATTGTTCTTTGATATTATCATGTGTTTAGTTTTCTTAATGTTAAGTGATAAGCCATATCTCTCACTGATTTCACTAACTTTATTCATTATATCTTGAAGGTCTTCACTACTGTCTGCAAATGCAACCGTATCGTCCGTGTATCGTATGTTTTTTATATATTCCCCTTTTATTTTTATTCCTTTGGTAATGTCCTCCCAGGCTTCCTGAAAAATTCTTTCCGAGTGTATGTTAAACAGTAGAGGTGACAATATACATCCCTACCTAAACCCTCGCTTAATCATGATATTTTTTGACTCTTCTTCTTGGATTCGTATAGATGAAGTTTGGTTTCAGTAGAAGCTTTTAATTATTCTCACGCCCCTCTTATTCTAATGCTGTTCAATATCTCCATCAGTTTATCGAGCTTTACCCTATCAAATGCCTTTCTGTTATCAATAAAAGAGGCATATATATCGTGGTTCATATTCCCACATCTTTGAAAAATAACTTGTACACTAATAGAGCCTCTCTAGTGTATACTGCATTTCGAAATCCGAACTGTGTTCACCCTATATATTTTTCACCTGAAGATTTGGTAAATTATCTTCAAGAAGAGCTTCAGTAGATGGCTCATTAAGCTTCTAGTTCGGAATTTCTCTTAGGTATTGAGATAAAAGTTGATCTTAACCATATTTTTGGTATTTCTCCCTTGCCATATATGTTGTTAAATATCACTTTTAGCCGTTGCATATTTTCTGTTTGAATTAGTTTGATGAATTCTGCGTGCATATTACCCGGCAAAGGAGATTTAGCTTTTTTCAATTGTGCTATTGCTCATCTACTACTATAGGGAGATTGATTCTGTCTTCTAATTCTAACACGTAGGCTGAAAAGATGTCGCCCTTCCCAAAAAAACCATACGAGTTTTAGGAAGTACCAACGTTCATTGCATTTCGACGATTAGTTTACAAGTTACAGTGGTTTTAGTGACTCTACTTTTGATATTTTCAAAACGATAAAAAGATTCTAATTTCGTGTGTTGATTAAACATAAAAAATCCACAAAATCGTTCTGGATGACAGTAAGGTGAAATTGCGTGAGATAGTTGACACCCTCAAGATATCAAAAGAACGTGTTGGTCATATTTTACATGAACATTTGGGCACGAGAAAGCTCTGTTCGAAATGGATACCGCGTTTGCTCATGAGAGCAATAAAAAGGATTTTTTCATGCAATATGTGACAATGGATGAAATATGGATCCACCATTATACACCATCAAATCGGCAGTCAGCTAAGTGGACAGCAGCTGGTGAAAACCGACCGAAGCGATCAAAAATACAGTCGGCTGGGAAGGTTTTGGCCGCTCTATTTTGGGATGCGCATGGAATAATTTTCATCGACTATACTGAAAAGAGAAAAACCATCAATAGCGAATATTATATAAAGTTATTGGTGCGTTTGAAGGCAGAAATCGCAAAGTAACGGTCCCAAATGAACAAGAAAAAACCGTGTCACAAGTCAATGGTTACGATGGCAAAATTGCATAGAAAAGTTTTGGACTGATTGTATCGCTCTTGAAGAAGACTATATTGATGAATAAAGTCGAATTTTGCAAAAAAAATGTGTTTTAAGTAGCTAGACCAAAAACTTTTCAGCCTACATGTTACCTGCTGTTCTTCTCTACAGTCGTGACATAATTCCGTTATGTATTTCTTGTCAATAGCATGTAGAATTCTATATTTAAAGATAACACATAGAAAGGTTATGCTAATTTGAGTTCATTAACGTGATTACAGTCATTTCAATCACCACTTTTAAATTTGATAATGATCGAAAATTATTAATGTTTAGATGCACACTGATAAAGTAAAATTATGTAAATTTAAATTTTCACGTCATTAAGAGGTGTGGAAAGTAGTGTTGTTCATATGGTTAAATCTTATGATGATAAATTTTCCTAACTGATAATATTTAAACATCAAGAGCATTCCTGTAACCTGTTGGTCATTACAGTATTCTAATTATTTTTATATACATTTATATACAACGTAATGTAAGCATTTTCTATATGCCAAATTGCCCCGAATAATGTATTTACCATATATGTATGTCTTTTTTTGTCTCCATCAAAATTAAATTTCTTCTATGCACGTCTATTTTAAAATAGATGTTGTCAATGTGTTGTCATGTTTATGTACAAGCATGTTATTGTGTGGCATATAGGCAGTGCCAACGAAGCCACGACTGACAAATGGCGGAGTTGATGGAGAGGTTGCTGAAACTGCCGCCAGAATAGCCGATTTGCAACAGGCTTTAGAACAACAAGTGAGTAGACACGTGTGTGAGTGTGTATATATAGTTAACTTTGAAAAGAAATATTAGGGCTTTAATCTTGCCAAGATGTTTTCTTCTAATGTGTGCGAATGAAGCCTTATTAGTATTATAGTATATACAGTCTGTCAAGTAAGAACATAACCGCTCGTATTCTTGAAAAAAATGTGTTTCGAGAACATTTTTTGCCATCCATGTATTCTTTGATGTGCTAACAACAGCGCAATTAGCTTAGTAAGTTGTCCAATCGCCCCCTGCATCAATATTCGCCTGGCATCTTCGAGGCATGCTGTCGACGAGATTTTCTGCATACTCGCGCGGCAATGATCTCCATATTTTTCGAATCTCACGAGACAACTGAGTCAAAGTCCTCAGAGCCTTTCCTCTAAGCTTTCTCTTTACAAGAGACCAAACGTTATCAATAGGGTTGGCGTCCGGCTATTGTGAGGGCCACTCTAGTATTTTATCATGGGCCCAAGCGAGCCGCTACGCAACGTAATTTTCGTCCAGTAAAGGTTTCTTGAACGGGCTTCGAAATTTGACATCATGAGCACGAAGATGTTATCGAATGGTCTCATGAGACGTCATGGAAGCGTCAATTTCGGGTCCCGTAAAAACAAAGACACGATTCGTTTTTCGACTTTTGGAGTGACTTTGCCTACCGAGCCACTTTTGGCAGGTCGTCAACATTTTTCGTCTCGTTAAAATGATTTACCCACTTCTTCACAAGTGACACCAACTTTTTAATATATTTAGCGGCTGCAGAATGAATCATTTTAGGCCTCTTTGGATGGGAACAAAGAAAGACTGCCTCGAACCGACACACGAACAAGTGGTTCATTTTGGATTTTATGTAATTTCGACGAAAGTTCGGGATCGACTGATACCTTTACTAAAATGCAAGGTTCTCTGTACCGATTTTTTGTTGAATTGCTAGAATCCCATCTACCAAAAATGAATTATCGCAGACACCTTCTTACTTGACAGACTGTATAATACTAAACTGCGCGTCAGTAAGCATCTTTTTAGTGTTCCATACGGAACACTTATGGGATCACTTCAGTGTCCGTCCGTCTGTCTGTCTGTCACACTCGATTTTCTCCGAAACTGTTTAACATAGAAAGTTGAAATTTGCCACAAATATAAGAATCGATGGCCTAATCACAGCCGTATAGTTTTGAGAGTTAAATTTTGATTTAAGGGAAATTATTGTACTTATTTAGACATTTGATGAATAGAATTGCCGCGTCTGACGTTATTATTGGTGGTTCAGACATCTGGTAATTATAATACACAGTGCAAAGTCTTAGGTCACTCATTAACTTTTGGCTAGAAATTAAGGCTGTCTTGAGCGATTCTCGTGATTTAGCACTTTGTAACTTTTTACTGTCCCCAGAAATTAAAAACGATGCTTAAAGGGTGTCTTTTCGGGGATATTCAAAAGGCTGCTATACGTACTCTCTAGGCAATTCCATACAATAAGTTAGAAAATTTATTTGAATCATTATTAAATCTTTTTAAAAGTACATTGAACTAGATTTTTTTTTAATTAAAAAAAAGGAGAAAACGGCTAGAACTTGGTTTATTCGTTCATTTCATTAAAAGTCAGATGTGACACTGCCTATCTCGTAATCTCATAGACTTATAGATATAGACTGAGCGCTTCGCGCTCAGTCTACTATCCAACATATGAAGGACAGAAGATATAGAGAATTGAATCCCTTTCTCTCCTACAATGAATATGATTGGTCGTAATTTTGGAGTCGTTACAGTTACAACAAGTAAGGGTAAGGGCGGCGGTGACCCCAAAGTATTACCCCGTCGATTTACTGGAAATTTCACTTTTGTAGGCATAGTTAGTTGACTAATAAAAGATACAAGAACGCGTGGTCGTCCAACCCCTATCCTGGTGCGAATGGCATGAGAGAGTGATTCCACCCCTCTCTGAGACTTCACTGTGACCCAGGTAATTAATGAAAAAAACTATGCTTATCTTATCGCATTTAAGCCGTGTTACGAAATAAAAATGGTCGTCTATGTGACAGTTTGGCGGGTGCATAGACTTCTGTGCAGCTGGCTACTTTTTACTGCGTCGAGAAACGTCCCTAACGTTATACATGAAAATTTAAAACTATTCTTAACATTGTTATTTTACAAAACTTACGATACTTTAATCATTAAATCACTTTAAGCGTCATTATTTTACTAATATATTGAAATCAGATTAATTTACAAACAGATTTCATTGATTTAAGCTCTAAATATGCTTTAAAAAAATCACGATAGTAGTGAAAATCAATAATTTTTAAAAACTACAATTAGTTATACACATACTACATTCATTAGAATCATGTAATAACGAGTAACGCTCGATCTGACTTTCGCGGATATATTTGGTTGGCCACAAAATACTACCAGGCTGAGACCTGGACGACCACAAAAATTAAAAAGTTGAATATTTTGCCTTTAATTTGGTGTTTGATTCCATTAAATCGATAGGTTAAAGTATCTCTCGTGGCTTACCACCCTTTTTGGTCGGCCCGCGGCACCCACCAAGCTATCAATCGGACGACTATTTTTATTTCGTAACACAACTTAAATGCGATAAGATAAGCATAGTTTTTTTCATTACTTACAGGGGTCATAGTGCAGTCTCAGAGAGGGGTGGAATTACTCTCTTACGCCGTTTGCACCGTCGTTGGAGGACCACGCGTTCTTGTATCTATCAACTATGCCTACAAAAGTGAAATTTCCATTAAATCGATGGGATAACACTTTGGTGTCAACGTCGCCCGCTCTAAAAGCAAGTTATAATTTATATTGCTTTTGCCATTATAGGTTAAAATCAATTTTTGTTGACAAAATAAAAATAGTTTAATATTTCTTCTAATAAACTTGAAATAATTATTTAACAATATTTTTTTTTTTTATTTATAATAATTGTAATTATTATAAATAATAAAGAAATATTGTTAAATAATTATTTCGAGTTTATTATTAAAAGAAATATTAAACATTTAAATTATAACCAGCTTTGTTGTGTGAACGACTCCAAAATTACGACCAATCATATTCATTGTAAAAAAGAGAGGGATACAATTCACTATATATTTTGTCCTTCATATATGTCAATGCGTAATCTAAATCTACAAAAATTAAAGGATTTATTGGAGTTGTGCTTTCTTCTATATCAACTTTAATTTTAAGGTGCATTTTGTAATATTTCCATAGGCTGTATTTTGTAAAATGACTGTCAGTATTATAACTGTGTTGTAATACTTGTTGTAATGCCTGAATTAAAAAAAAATCTGTATATCTATCTGAACATAAATTCCATCGATTAATGAAGATAGAATGTTTACTTTCCTTGCTAACGGAAAGCGTTGTATTCGTGAAAAAATCACACTTCGAGATTCCTATATCACGAAAAAGACGTCTGACTGTCCGTCTCTCGGTCGGTCGGTCTGTTGACAAGATAACTCCCAAACGAAATGAGATGTCAATTTCAAACCAAGTACATGGATAACATCCAACAAGAACATGAAGACTATAGTCTTTGAACGATGTCTATTTAGGCCAGGGAGGGCGAGGGTCGATAGATTTTAAAAGGTTTTATTAGTGATATGGCAGTTTTTTTTCTGGTTTTTTTTGTTGATAAAACAAATTTTACACATATATATTCATAGTAACATCTATAAGAGGGGAAGGAGACTAGATGGGATTGCTTCCGATATATCGGGTGGGGGTAGATTGTATAATTTCAATAGCGTTTTTAGATATTTACAGGTTTTTTTAGTTGATGTACTGGACAAATTTTAGGCATAATATTTATAGTAAAATATGTAAGGGGTTAAAGGGTGTGATAGGGAGTTAATGATTACTTATTACTTTTATTAACTACTAGCTAGTTTCTCAGCTATAACTATTATACAATGATTTGGTTAGAACATGATTTACAATCTGGATCTTAAGATATATACATAACAGGAACCTAACTAACTTAACCTAGGTAAGGAGTTCATATAAATGTATTGAGAGAACTTAAGATATTTCAACTCAAGATATTTCATGAGCAGAAAACGTAAAATTAAACTTAATATTAATTAAGATTAACTTAAGCTAATCCGGTGGCAGGGGGTCCCTGGGTCTTAGCAGACGGCGGTGGGCGTGGCGTGAAGGGTTGGCGGTCCTGACTGTGGGGTTGGGATGGTGAATGACTTTATCCAGGAATTTGAGCTGAGCGCTCTTGATGATTCCCGGATTGTGGGCATCTGGAAGTCTCTGTACAGCTGAGTATTACAGACGAACCATGGGGCTTTGGCGTTGATGTGGAGGACCTTGTTTTGGATGGTATGGAGGGTGGAGGGGGTTAATAGTGTTGCTTCCTATGTATGGTATTATATGTCTTTCTCTGAGTTTGTGGAGACTTTCAATTTTAATGGAGAAAGGGGTGAAATGATCAAATATTGTATGGTTTCAATTGTATTATGGAAATTTTCCAAGTTTTTGGTTGCAATAATAAACAAATTTTAAGCATAATTATTTATATACCATACTATATATAACACAGACTGAAAAGTGTTTGATCTAGATACTTAAAACACATTTTTTTTTTTGTAAAATTCTACTTTATTCATTAACATAGCCTCCTTCGAGAGCGATACAATCAGTCCAACGCTTTTCTAATATTTCTATACCTTACTTGTAGAAGGATTTGTCTTTGCCTTAGTTTCGGCGATAATTTCTTTTCTACGCGCATTTTTTTAAAGTCTGCGAATAGATAATAGTCGTTGGGGCCAAATCTGGAGAATACGGTGGATGAGGAAGCAATTCGAACTACAATTCATGCAATTTTACCATTGTAACCATTGACTTGTGACACGGTGCATTGTCTTGATGAAAGAGCACGTTTTTCTTGTTCATTTGGGGTCGTTTCTTTGCGATTTCTGCCTTCAAACGCACTAATGACTTTATATAATATTCGCTATTGTTTGTTTTTCCCTTCTAAGCATAGTCGATGAAAATTATTCCATAGCCATCCCAAAATACAGAGGCCAAAACCTTCCCAGCCGACTGTTGTGTCTTTGGTCGCTTCGGGCGGCTTTCACCAGCTGCTATCCACTCATCTGACTACCGATTTAATTCCGGTATGTAGTGCATGAAGAAATCCTTTTATTTGCGCTTAAACAGATCCAAACAGCGCTTAGAACCGGTACCCATTTTGAACAGAGCTTTCTCATGCCCAAATGTTCATGCTAAATATTAACAGTTCTTTTGATATCTTTAGGGTGTCAGTTATCTCAGGCAATTTCACTTTACGATCATCCAAAACAATTTTATAAATTTTTTTGTATGTTTTCCGATGTAACCACCTCATTTGGGCGTCCAGAGCGTTCAGCACCATTTGTGTCTGTATGACCGCGTTTAAATTCTGCATACCAGTAAATGATGGGTGATTTTCCATGGGCAGAGTCCCCGTAACACTTATCAAGACATTGCTGGTATTTTTGCCCATCAAAAAACAGTATTTAATCAACATACGAAATTGGATTTGTTCCATTGTTATGAAAATATCAAAAGTAGCGTCACTAAAATCACTATAACTTATAAACTAATCGTCGAAATGTCACAAAATTTTGACACGTATCGTTTGAAAGTTTTTGAGTCAAGTTGACGAAATATTACATTATTTTTTTGCAATACAGGAGTAGAGGGTGAAAGGGGTGGGAATCATTAAATATTGTATAGTTTCAAGCTTATTTTAAGAATTTTACCTGATTTTGGTTGGGATATTTGGGATGTTCTTGTTTTTTTCATTATTCCCAATTTAAACAGACATAGTATGTAGAAGGGATTGAGATCTGGTTACAGAGTGACCTAAAAAATGTTGATTATAAAAAAAGTGTTAGAAATCTAAAGAAACAGTTAAATTGTCCGAATGAATTACACCCTACAGTTTTTGTTTTTCTTTACGTTTTAGTGTGCGGAAAATATATATTCCTATTTCCGTCGGTCTGGCTATCCGACTGTCAATCTGTTCGCTTAATAATACTCGAACGAAATAGTATTATAATATTTGAAATAAGGATAACACCTATAATTTTTGAGAAATATCGTTTCAAGGAAAGAGGTTGAAAGGGGTGGGGGTCGTTATGTTGTATGATTTTATTCATTTTATGGAAATTTACTTTCTTTTTACTTGAGAAAGTCAAATTCAGTACTTATTTTAGAACTACATGTTTGTAAGGAGAATATTGGGTAAATGACTTTATCGATTGTTTAAATTAAAATGTCATGTATAATTTTGATAGCCAGGAAGCGATATTGTAGTAGAAAATTTATGTCTATTTTATTATGATGGAGATTTCTTTTAAAAAAAAAATGAGCAATTTGTTTTGATTTACGTTTACTTAAATAGCTTTAAATCAGGGATGATAAAGTATCAAATGAAACATTTACTTCCTAATTTATTAGTGTAGTAAATGTAAATTAATACACGTCTTTAATATACCTGCTTTCAACTACTATTATAAATGGGCCTAATTAAAGGGTCGTCTGGCAAATTGGCTGCCTATGTACGAAATATTTCTTAGTCACACCTTTGGATATAAATAATTTTCACATTTTACTAACCAGGATGATAAATACAACTGAAATAAAAATTATACAAAAACATATTTTTTTTGACTTCCTTTATTGAACAGGATCCTTATTTCACAAACTACGCAGCCACACAAAAAAAGTTCATTATCACCGATCAAAATACTTGAATCTAGTCTATTTGTGACGCTGAATTCGAATCCGTAGTTAAAAAAATTTCGTGTCATTTTTTTTTTGGCCAAAAATATCCTTTGAAATGGGGTAAAACAATAGTAACAATGTAATGACTCTTAATGAAGTGTGAAAAATGGTAAATATTTTATAGTGTAGAGTAGAGAATATGCATTCGAACCACAGTAAGCTATTTCTATTAATTAAACCAAAATCCACCCTTATAGAGGGTGAAAAGTACCGCTAAAACTCAAATAACACGCGTAAGTTTAAATAACATGTACAAAGGACAAATTCTTGTAGCTCTTAGGACAAAATATCTAAATCTGGTGTGACCACCAGACATTACTCCTAAAGGGTTGAGACTCACCCCTACAGAGTGTAAAAACCACCCTCACCTACGGAGGTATCTCATAAGTTTCAATAACGACGAAAAAAGTTCAGGCTTTTGTACACGATTATAAAGTACCCTTAGAGGTTGGTAAAAACTACCCCTACGCTATATTTGTCCATCCTGCCTGAGACTACGAAAGCTTGTATTCTTTTTCTCAGATGCTAGAACTTGTGATCCATCAATCCCAGGGGGTAGTTCTCCTCTCCTAGGATTGATTTTCGACCTTATTAGGAAGATGTTCTAGTTGTCTTGAATGTTTGGTACAGTGAGATAAAAGTATTAAGTACTTTTATCTCACTTTCCGACTTTCCATAACATCCATGTACATCATTAGACCTCAGGGGTGGTTTCTGCTATCCTCTAAGGGTAGTATATAGTCGTGTATCGGTGGTTCAAGCGAATCTACTCTCCTAACCCTGTCTAAAACTACTTTTTTCGTCGTTATTGAAACTTATGAGATACCTCCGCAGGTGGGGGTGGTTTTTATACCCTATAGGGTTGTCTCAACCCTTTAAGAGTACTGTCTGGTTATTAAACCAGATTGAGATATTTTGTCCGAACAGCTACAAGAATTTGTTCTTTGTTCATGTTATTTAAACTCACCTGCGTTATTTGAGTTTTAGGAGTACTTTTCACCCCCTATAAGGGTGGATTTTGGTCTAATTAATAAAAATCGCTTGCTGTGGTTCGAATGCATATTCTCTTCTCTAGATTATAAAATATCTACTATTTTTCACACTTCATTAAGAGTCAATACATTATTGCTATAGTTTTATCCTATTTCAAGGGATGTTTTTGGTCAAAAAAAAAAACTGACACGATAAATCTTTTTTTAACTACAGATTCGAATTCAGCATCTAAAAATACACTAGATTCGTGTATTTTGGTTTGTGGTAATGATCTTTTTTTGGTGTAGCTGTGTTATTGATTGCTCTTCCATCTGTCGAACCATCTCGAGACGCTCTTTCGTTAGTATTACGACTCTAGCCCATGTAGCATCGAGAGGAGGAAAATTAATTCTCTCCGTTTAAAGTCAAAATTGGGACAATTATTTTTTATATTTTGAAAAAACTTTATTAAACGAAATATGTACCATTTTGTTCAATAATCTTCTGCTATTTTTCTGACCACACCATAATCCCGTGGCTATAGAACTTCTGTAGTTTCTGGGCAAAAAATTGTGACAAGTGGTTTTTACAGACCCCTTTTGAAACTAACTTAACACCATCCAGGGAGTTCTGCACAGATCGAAACAAACAGTAGTCTGACGGTGCAAAGTCCGGGCTATACAGTGGATGCATTAAAACTTCCTAGCCAAGCTGTCTTAATTTTTGTCACGTCATTAAAGATAGGTGTAGTTTGGTATTGTCATGGTGAAGGATGACACCTTTTTGTGTTGACTAGTTCAGGCGGATTTTTTTTAATCGCTTGCTTCAGTCTTGTCAATTGCTGACAACAGAGCACGGAATCAATCATTTGACCAGATTGCAGCAACTTATGATGCACGATGCCCTTCCACTTCCACCAAACACACGGCATCACCTTTTTTGGCGTCAATCCGGGCTTTACCGTCGTTGGTGTAGTTTCATACCTTTTCGACCACAATCCTTTTGCACATTATTGTCGTACTTGATCAACTTTTTATCGCTCGTGATCAGCTTCAGAAATGCCTCGATTTCCTTACTGTATAGTTTCGCAGATGGACATTCGATCGTATAAATCTTTTTGCGTCGAATCATGTGGCATCTAAACATCGAGCTTTTTTTTGTAGCCAGCTTTCTCCAAATGGTTTTAAAATGTTTGCTGATAGATGTTTAATTCCTAGGCTATGCCATAGGTACTTACATGTTTATCTTGCAACCTTTACCAAAATTCTAGCAACTTTTTCTGTCATTGGTCGACCACGGCGAGGAACGTGTTTAACATCGAATTTCCTAAAGCAGCTGAACCTCTTGCTTTTGGTAACGTATCCTGACCATAAACAGCACAGATTTCTTCATCGGCGTGCGCAGCACTTGTGCATTTATTGAAATAATATTGTAAAATGGAGCAAACTTTCGCAGAAATTTTACGCATCATCAAGACGCTCTAAATTAAGTTTGAACTGACGTTAAGTATGGTACGATGCGACTTACATTACTTGAGATATGTTACGCTAAAACTATCTAACGAGAAAAAGGCTCAATACTTTTTCGGCAACCCTATATATATATATATATATATATATATATATATATATATATATATATATATATATATATATATATATATATATATATATATAACCTTTATTAACATTTAAACGGTTTACCATTAAAATATTTATTTATTAATCGTGTACATGCTAACAAACATTTTGAAGACTAAAACAGTTTTTGTTTATTAGAAATGTGCTGAGTTTTTAACGTAACAGAATTATGGAAACATCTATAATATATATAAAATGCAACGTCTCTCTGTCTGTCTGTCCGTTAGTGCGCTTATCACTGGAGAACCACTTATCCGATTTACGTACTTTTTTTTTTAAACATACATATGTTCTCTGGCCAGGTTATAGGCTATATTTTATTACGATAGGTAGCATAAGGAATGAGTAGTGACGTAAAATAGTGAATGATCTCAGAAAAAAGTTTGCCGCTAGCGCGTTGCTTTGCAATACACCGCCTAAACCATTAAATATGGAACAATATTATGTAGCAGAGAATATCTATAATCTATAATATATATAAAATGCAATGTCTCTCTGCCTGTCTGTCTGTCCATTAGTGCGTTTATCACGCGAAAACCATTTATCCGATTTATGTGTCTTTTTTTTTAAATTCATACATATATTCTTTGGCCAGGTTACATAATAATAATAATAATAATCTATATCTATAATATATATAAAATGCAACATCTCTCTGTCTGTCTGTCTGTCCATTAGTGCGCTTATCCCTCGAGATCCACTTATCCGATTTACGTGATTTTTTAAATTCGTACATATGTTCTGTGACCAGGTTATAGATATATATTTTATTACATCTATAATATATATTTTATTACATCTATAATATATATAAAATGTAACGTATATCTGTCTGTTTGTCCGTTTGTGCGCTTATCACTGGAGAATCACTTATCCGATTTACATGCTTATTTTTTAAACATGCTAAACCATTAAATATGGAACAATATGATGTAGCAAAGAATATCTATAATATATATAAAATGCAAGGTCTCTCTGTCTGTCTGTCCGTTAGTGCGCTTATCACTGGAGAACCACTTATCCGATTTACGTGCTTTTTTGTTAAACATACATATGTTCTCTGGCCAGGTTATAGGATATATTTTATTACGTTACGTTAGGTGACATAAGGAATAAGCAGTGCCGATAATAGTGAATCAAGTCCGAGAAAAAGTTTGCCGCTAGCGCGTTCTCTTGCAATACACTGCCTAAAGCATTAAATATGGAACAATATCATGTAGCAAAGAATATAATATATATAAAATGCAACGTCTCTCTGTCTGTGTGTCTGTCCGTTAGTGCGCTTATCACTCGAGAACCCTTATCCGATTTACGTGTTTTTTTTTTAATTCATACGTTTGTTCTCGGGCCAGATTATCTATAATCTTCTATCTAGAATATATATATAAATGCAACGTCTTTCTGCCTGTCTGTCTGTTCGTTAGTGCGCTTATCACTTGAGAACCACTTATCCGATTTACGTGTTTTTATAAATTTAAACATATGTTCTGTATAATTCGATATAAGCCTAGATAATGGGAGATAAGGAGAAATAATGGGAGATAAGTCGAGATAATGCTCGATAATGGGAGATAAGGTGAGATAATGGGAGATAAATATAAATAATGGGAGATAAGGAGAAATAATGGGAGATAAGCAAAGATAAGTCTAGATAATGGGAGTTATGGTGAGATAATGGGAGATAAGGAGAAATAATGGGAGATAAGGAGAAATATTGGGAGATAAGTCGAGATAAGCCTAGATAATGGGAGATAAGGAGAAATAATGGGAGATAAGGAGAAATAAGGGGAGATAAGGAGAAATAATGGGAGATGGCAGAGTTAAGCCTAGATAATCGAAATTATGTAGAGATAATGGGAGATAAGGAGAAATATTGAGAGATAAGGGGAAATAATGGGAGATATTTTATTACGTTGGGTAAATTAAGGAATAAGCAGTGACGATAGTGGTGAAACAAGTCCACGCGAGCGGAGCCGCGGGCCCGGCTAGTTTTTGTTATAAAATAAAAATTCCATTAAGGCGACTAAGATGTCGAAAATATTTAATATCCTTTTGCGTCAATCACTGCTTGACATCTTCTGTCCCAGAGCCAATAAGCCTAGCACTAAAATCGGGTGGTATTTTTCCCATTCTTGTTTTAATACGATCCAAAGCTTGTCCCGGTTTTTTATATTTCTTTTCCTAATTTGTTTATCCAGATAGTGCCAAAGATTCTCTATCGAGTTCAAATCAGGTGATTGTGAGGGCCAGCGCATCACCCGAATCCTATGTTCAGAAAACCAATTCTGGGCCAAGCGAGATGTGTGTTTTGGGTCATTGTCTTGTTGAAAAATCCATGACAGTGGCAAATCTTCTTCATAAGGAATTAAATTATTTTCCAATATCTCAAGATACATTTGAGTATACATTCTGCCATTTATCTTTGCCAATGGCCCCGTACCAGACCGTCGAAAACAACCCCATACCATGATATTTTTACCGCCATGTTTGACAGTAGGTACAAGGTACTTTGGGTCATAGCTTAGACCAACTGGTCTACTTACATAACCAGTAGAATCACTTCCGAAGAGATTGAACCTACTTTTGTCACTAAAGATTACTAGAGACCACTGATTTTGAGTCCAGTCTTTATGTTCCTTAGCAAATTTCAATCTCTCTTTTCTGTGACGCTTTGTAAGGAGTGGCTTTTTAACAGCACACCCTCATATTCCTGCCTTAGTGCTTTATTAACAGCAGTTTCCTTGGCAAGACAATGACCCAAACACACATCTCGCTTGGCCAAGAATTGATTTTCTGAACAAAGGATTCGGGTGATGCGCTGGCCTTCACAATCATCTGATTTGAATCCGGTAGAGAATCTTTGGTACTATCTGAATAAACAAATTAGGGAAAGAAATATAAAAAGCCGGGACGAACTTTGGATCGCGTTAAAACAAGAATGGAAAAAAATACCACCCGATTTTTGTGCTAGGCCTATTGACTCTATGGGCAGAAGGTGTCAAGAAGTGATTGACGCAAAAGGATACTCCACTAAATATTAAATATTTTCGACATCTTAGTCGTCTTAGTGGAATGTTTATTTTATAACAAAAATGTTTCCATACTTTTGTTTGTGCATAATTTTGTTACGTTAAAAACTAAGCACATTTCTAATAAACAATAACTGTTTTAATCTTCAAAATGTTTGTTAGCATGTACACGATTAATAAATAAATATTGTAATTGTAAACCGTTTAAAATGTTAAGATTAGAGATGAGAATTTAAATGTTTCCATACTTTTGTTCGCCCCTGTATATATATATATATATATATATATATATATATATATATATATATATATATATATATATATTATATATATATATATATATATATATATATATATATATATATATATATATATATATATATATATATATATATATAGCAGGAAGATATAACCTAATATTAAAAAGCTTACTTACCCTCCACAAAAGGCGGTTCTATTACCAACCACCGACTGATTTGAATTTTTGCCCTTATTTCAGACGATTTTAGCTCGACTGATGAGTCGTGATACGAAGAAACGCGGTTCCCAAGATAGTTTAATAGATGAGAGAACAATAAATCACTGCCAAGAAGTAGATCTTGTTCAATTTTGGTACTTATTATTGTTCTCTCTCCTGAGCAAATCTGTGGCTTATAATTAAACCGTCTTCGGTAAAGAACACCTTGTAATATTGAATTAACACCAGCTATAAATACAACTTGTATCTTACTAAAGTAAATATGTAATATTCTAAGAGTAAATATATTTTCAACATTTTAAATGGTTTGTTTGTAATGTTTTGCTTGTGGTAGGTTATCTAAAACTTACATTGTCCAATAATTCCACTGGCAATAGTTCATTCGGTAGAAGGATGTGGAATGTTTTTCTTGTCTTGAAACTAAACATTTGTAACAGTAATAAATACCATGTGACCATGATTAGATGAATATTACGAGAAAACATATGGTATTTATCGTTAATAAATATCATCTGATCGAAAAAAAGTCTCATGTCTCTGTTTATAATTTACAGACTAATGAAATTAGTACCTGGCAGCGCCGAGTTGCGGAAATGCAAAATAGAGTTGGAGAACTAGAAGAAAACCTGTCCAAAGCACAGAAGGAACTACTCAAAGCACAAGATGCCAACTCAAAACTCCAAAGGGATTTACGGGAAAATGTTGCGCAAAAGGAAGATCAAGAAGAACGCATTGCTACGTTAGAAAAGAGGTATTTGAATGCGCAAAGGGAAAGTACGTCCCTACATGACTTGAATGAAAAGTTGGAGCAGGAGTTACAACATAAGGAAGCTCAGATTAAGGTGAGTTTTTTTTTAAATCCTAACCGTGGTGAATAAAAAAAAGATGTAATTGTGGAAACTATTAGTACAAAGTAAAACCTTACGAATTTTTTATAGTATCGTGTAACTACTTTTTAAATTTTATATAGATGATTTTTTGGATAACTTGAAAAAAATTTAACAAGTCAGAATATTTTAAAATCAAAAATTTAATTATTTTAAGAAAATGATTTATTGCTAAGTATGTAGGAAATATACCCCATTAAATTGAAATATAACGCATCATTAGGATTTCACATTATTAAGTATTTATGATTTTCCAAATACAATAATTGGAATAATAAAAAAACAACATTAAGATAGCTTTCTGTCGTTGACTACGTCAACAATAACGCATGTCTTCTTCCAGTAACATGCGGCAACGTCTTTTCGATATGATGCATATTAAATTCTTATCAAATATTAATAATTTTCTATAAGGCAAATAAGCCAGTATCTAATATCAATATTACTATTGACTAATTTTTATGTTTGCTATTTGCATTCTGTTCACCATAAATCAACTCAGTTAGGCTTTGTAAAGCATAATTGTTGCATTATATTGTTGTGCAATAATTTTATTTCGATGTTTAAGTGTTATATTCGGACTATAACTTTTTTTATTAGTGTCTTTTAGTATCACGGCGACTATTTTTTACTCTAGTGGATTATAACATTATAAATTTGATGACCATAAAAAAAGAGTACCGTTTGTTTGAAGTACTTATTTAAATGTGAAAAAGCATACAGTCAACGAAATGTAGCTATTAAAGTCTAAACTATAAAATATGATAAATTATTGTTAAGATAACCATTCGGTGGTCGAGAACAAAATTAAAATAAAAAAATAGATAAACCCTAAAACTTTTGCAAAAATGTTTTCTACGGGTCCGAAACATATAGAATATGCTTTCTAAAAAAAAAATCCTAGCTTTGACCTTTTTAGCAAACGAGAATATTTAGACATTTTTTAGGACACCATTTTCTTCATCACTGTTTTTAAACTTTTTTAATGCCGCTATTCTGCAAGATACACATAACACTGGAAGCGAGTCGGTAATCTTTTGTTTTATTAATCGTTCTACTTTTTCTTTAAGTGTGTTTTTAACGTCTATAAACATATTTTTAGGCAAATATAATGCATGAACGACTACGATTTAGAATTTAATTTTTTTGGTCTCTTTTGGCGCATTTTTGTGACATTAAAAGTATAAATTTTGATAAATTATTTTGTCAAAATTAGTTTCTTTATACAAATAGATTACAGTATTTACGGATTAATGGTTATTATTGTTTAGGATGCACGCATAAATAATAATCTGTTTTATATATTTTTTAAAATTTTCTTGTTAAAGTTATATATATAAAAAAAGGTTTATTGTATAAAAAAAAAATGATTAAATTTATAAATAAAATGGTCAAAAATATAATAAGAGCTTAATGTTTTATCCTATAAGAGATCAATGTAACAATAAATTCAGTCAAAATACATCAAAATCAGTATCTACGGATTATTCTATCTGTTTTTGACCCATAGAACACATTTCCGCAAAACGTTCAGGGGTTATCTATTTTTTTAATTAAATTTTGTTCTTGACCAAAGTAGCCAAAGGTGGGTTCATACATATTCTTACTTTTAATTCTGCATTTCTAACTCTAATGATGTATAAGTATGTAACAAAAAATATGAGTCCAGTACCAATGCTTATTCAATTTTTTATGTTACAATAAGCCCTGTTGCTCGTCTTGATAGTTGTTTTGGCCCATATCGTGTTTAAAATTGTGACTTTATACTTTGGACGTTGGAAACGCCTTGAAGTGGACATTCTAAAAAAATCAAAATTTGAAAATTTTAAACCATAATTTTAAACAATATCGATTTTTCTCAAAACTTGATGCTTTTAATACTATACTACGGTCTTTTGCAAAATTACAGAGATAAACGATATGAATTATTGACACAAACGGCCATTTACCTTGGAATGCGTCCTGGCGTGTCAGTACGATATCCCTTGATATGTCAGAGCCTCTTCTCCTTCTCCCTCCCTCCACTTGGTTTTTTTACTTAAAGCTCGAATTTATTTTAGGCAAGATAGATACAAAACTAGTTTCAAGGCGCCTAAAACGAACGAAATTTTTTTTCTTTGTTTTTTTTTATTCCAAAGGGGCCACAACATTTTATCAGATCTCTGAGTGGTAAAAATATGCCGAACGGCAACGGAATTACTCCAAGGCCAAAAAGTGTATAAACTTTTGTAAAACTTACAAATTATATGCATCTAAGAAATAAAGATTATGAAGTAAAATTTTTAAGAACTCACCCTTAATTAAAAGTAACGACACCTTCAACATATGTTTTTTTTAAATTTTAACTAAAATCCTAACTTCAAGCTATTTTAAGAGTAGACCAATAATTTTTCAACAAATTTTAAGAGTTTTTTTTTACCTCCTTCACTAAAAACCTCCAACTAAATCAGACTGTAAAAGGTAAAGGGATATAATTATTGAATTTTTTACCTCTAAGCCCGATTAGGATACCAATTTCTTGTTACATAACTATACCCGCTGGAATGGCACTTTGTCCTGTCACAACAGTCCGATCAATCTGTAATAAAATTTAACCCCGGCCTGAGTTCTAGTCTAGTCTACCATTGAAGCCAAACACTTGAACTACTTTAGTTACTGATTCAGCTTTGAGTAATTTTAAAACTTATTATATTAACAGGAGAGTGTCTCAGTTAACAATTTTTACTTTTTTTAGGGTTCCTAAATCACGAAAAGCATAGTCACCCATTTTCGTCGGTCTATCTGTATGTCGGTCTGTTGCATGATAACTCTAGAACGAAAGAGATATCAATTTCAAACTTGGTTTATATACAAAACCTAATGAGGGAATAAAGCCTAGAATTTTTGAGCGATATTGCTTAAGGTGAGGGGGATGAAAGGGTAAAATTAGATATATTTTATATGGCTTGTAATAGTAATATGGCAATTTTTCCTGTTTTTTTTGCGATGATAAACAAATATTTTGCATAAATATTTTTGGTAAAACATAAAAAGGTGTGAAAGGGGTTGAGGGAAATATTATTTATAGTAAAATATATAAGGGGCTAGTAGGGTGGAGTACGGGTTACAGGGGTTGCTTCATATATGATATACCCTTCTATATGCCCTTTTCAGGCTTTCGTGGACTGTAACAATATAAAAATTAAGTTATTTTTTTATTACTAGCAGTTTTAATAGGGGAAGGACATGAAGGAGATGGGACAATCTTGTATACTTTCAATAGTATTATAAAAAATTTTCCAGATTTTTTGACTGGAAAAATGGGCAAATTTTATGCTAATCTTGTATCTTTTTTTCATATCTTATAATTTTTAAATCACGAAAGATATATTTTTTTAACTTCCAACTTCATAATAAATAATAATAAATATCTCGAAAATAATAATCTAGCCACACATCACAAAAAGGGTTTATTTTTATTTACACATCAAGAAGTTTTTCAGCTTAACAGATATTTTTTAGTGTTTCGTATGGAACACTTATAAGATCACCTCGGTGTCTGTCCGTCCGTCTGTCTGTCACACCCGAATTCCTCCGAAAATATTTGACATAGAAAGTTGAAATTTGATACTAATATAGAAATTGATGGTCTCATCGGAGCCGTGTAGTTTTGAAAGTCAAATTTTGACTTAAGGGGTTGGTTTTGAGGGTGAAATCGGAAGTGAAAAATTTTTTTTACCAGGTCATCGAGTAGGGTGTCAAATGAAAGCTTGTAAAAACATGAGTTCAAAAATATATATAATACTTGCGCACACTTTTCTTTGTATTATTTTTAAAAAATCGCGGCGTTCTGTCCAATAGTTTCTTCAGAGTTTATTCGGTTATTTTAACCCATTCTGCTTGTAAAAGTTCCCACAAGTGATTTTCTGATGTTGGATTAAGTTTTCGAACACACCTGTCCAAATGGTCCCACAGCAATTCGATAGGGTTCAAGCCGGGTGATTGTGGAGGGCAAGTCATCACTTCCAGAGCGTCATCGGATTTGCATTGGTCCAAAAGTTCTCTACTTTGTTTAGTAGAATAGTTAGGGTCGTCCTGCTGAAAAATAAATTTCCCCTGAAAAATATCTCTTCCAGAGGGAAGCATTTGAGTTAGCAAAATTTCTTGATACTGTTCTTTTCGCGTGATTCCTTCTATCCTAAAAATTTTTCCAACTTTTTTCAACGGAAACTTTTTTCGTTTTTGGCATTTTCTCAAAACAATTGAGCCTGTATCAATGACAAAGTACTGTTTGCGAATGGTTAATTTCCAAAAGGGCAATGGTATTTATAGCATAGTTTGTATTATAAAATGTCACTAGGAATTTCCATAATCCCTAGAAACTTGAAATAAATTCTTACTTCAACTGGAATTCTCAGAAATCGCCTCAAAACGATTATCATGCAAAACTTGGAAATTTGTTCTAATGGGTTTTTAATTTGTGATTTCACAAATCTATCTAAACAATTTTATGATGGATACTTGTAAAGAACAATTAAATTTGCCTAATATAATAAAAGGGTTTAATTAGGTATTAAATTTTGGCAGTTACATTGAAATTTCTAGGTGGGCAAATACGTTCTGACGATAGCGTATATAAAAAAAAATCAAGGTCATCAGTTTTCAGTAAAGATCGGAAAAAAACTTTGTTGAAAACTCATTTGCGGTGTGTTTTGTGAAATCATTGATCATTTTATACCTTCGTAACAAAAATTTTTGTTTTAAAAGAAATCAACGTACGGAACACTAATTGCGCAAGCCCAACTTGCACTTGACCGGTTATTTCAATCTCTATTTTTACCATATTTGAATTTGACTCTTTAACGTACGCACGCATTTCCTTTGCAGAAAGTATATATTTTATTCGATGTAATTTTGAGAGGACGTATTGTAGTTTTTTAATCATTAAATACTTTTTAAAATTATTTAAACAAGGTAAATTTCTAATTTATGTTTATGGTAATATTCTTTAATATGAAATAGCCAAAATTAGCGTTTATTTTTGCAAAAAAAGTACTCAATGGATCATTTTACCATTCTTGTCTCCTACTTCTGTTTTCTTAAAGTCAGTGCGTCAGCTCGATTCCGTCCAATTCTAACCCATCTGATATCCAACCTTGTTTTTGCTTAGTTTATACTTCTATTGAAGAACAGGAAACCCTCGGCTTCCATAGGTCATCTAATCATTAATTATTATATATTAACACTGCTAAAAATAGTCGCCGGGATGCCCAGTTATTTGAACAGAGTAAATATTCCATAATATTGTACACTTAAATTTATAACAAAAAGTTTCGCGTTTAAAACCAACTTATTTTAGTCAGTATGCAACACGTAATTGGTCTAATTTCGGACCTCATGTTTAATTTCCAGCTACACGAAGAGAAGATCGCCGCCATCCAAGAAAAACTAGAACTGGCAGAGCAAAAGCTGCAACAATATTCCAAGCTTCCCGAAATGGAAGAGCAACTCAAGCAGCGCATGGAGGCCCTAACGCAGGTGAGACCTCAGGTACGAGGCTCTCAGCTCACTTATTTTTCTCCTTTTCTCTATATTCTTTTGAGTGTTTTGTTCCATAGAGCACCATTTTCCTATCTTGTTAGTTGGAGAATTAAATTGCACTGTTTAAAAGTGCACGTAACTATCAGACAGATCTTACGGATTACCGTTGTGAAGTTTTAATAGAACATTTATCTTTGTCTTTTCAAAGTGATTTTTAGGACCTTTGTAAAAGGCTTTTCAGCGATGCCCAAACTTTTAGTAATAATACAGAAAGAAACATGAAACTTCACAATCGACGTGTTTGTAAGATCTAATTTGAAATTGCCAGTTTTAACTGAATCGTGTAGAATATCAACTATGTCTATTTTTAATGTTCTAGAGTATAGTCTGTTATAGTTGTTAGATTGAATAGCAGTTATGTGGGGCATTTCATATTACTATTTTTTAATGTTTCTTCAAAATGTTCTTATAGTAGACTGTAATCCTTATAGTATTTTAGTTTTCTAACAGTTTTTTTTTAAATCAAAATTCAAAAAGCCCCACATTTAAACAGTTTTTAAAGTTAATCGAAGATATAAAGTATTTTATATGTGCCTCTATTTAATTTTCGTTTCTTGCAGGTCATATAAGTCTTATTATAATACAAATAAAACTTTACAATATGGCCGCTGATACGTTGCGGTCGCCGTTCTGCGCATGCGCGTTGAGTATCTGCATCTATTGGCTAGCCACAGACGCCATTACGGAAGCATTCGTCTGAGTTTACGTTTGTGCGTGTTTGAAATGCGTCAGACCATTGAAAATCCCGCGAATTGTGAAATACGCGCTGTAATTCAAACAAACATGTCCAACCTGGAAGAGTTGATTGTCACTTTTTATACAGTTTTATATAAACTATTGATTTTTATGTTTTTTTCGCTTTAATTATTATAGGTTGCAAATAGAAACATAAAATCTGCAAGAAAAAATATTTGCACATGTAAAATATTTTATTTTACGATTTTAGCGTTGCGATGTAAACATTAACGCTTTTGATGTATTAGATCTTAGCCATTTATAGTTGACAAGTGAGCCTGGAGCTAGAAACCATAACGTTTTCTTTTTTGTGCTGATTTTATTATTAATATTTTTCAATAACTTATTACGTCTTTCTGTAATAGTTTTTGCAAGCCGGTCTTAAAATACATAATCATCAAAAACCAGTCAAAAAAACTATTGCATGGAAAACAATTAAATTATTAAGTTGTCGATCGCACTAACCAGCTTCGAATTCTGCTGCCCTCTAAAACTATTTGTTTTTTCTTTTTATTAACCAGCTTTCATGACTGTGAACTATTTTTTGGGTTAATGTAAGAAATAATAAATAAAATATTGACATGAATATTATCATAAATTTAAAAATACCAAGAATTTTCTCTAGTTCAGCGTAACATTTATCTCTGTAACAAGTTCCTTGATGGTCGTACTGACCACAAATTTACCGCCGTACAATCAGAACCATGGCACTGTTCAAGCGATACAGAAGTTTAGTGTTTAAAAACTTGTTTGTTAGAGTCAGATAAACTATTTTTGTGATCGAAAGCGTACAATTAGGTGGATTTGTTCCTATACATTGTCTATGTGTTAGCGAAACCAACCAAGGGGCCGCTTGTTTACATCTAAACGCGATCCAAGATTAAGTGAAAGTGTTGCCATATTTCCAAAATTTAAAATATTCAGTGGCCCACCGGCGTTCGTTATATTATTAAAAATCTATTCTAATGACGTAAAATTATCGTGCATAGTTTTAGCTAATAGAGAAGAATAATTTCTAATTTGAATAAGACACTAAATTTTTAGTAAACTAGCCACTTTTATTCATTTTTATACTTGACGCGTGTTTCGCTAAAACATTAGCTTTATCAATATGGGTATAGAATGAAATATTTTTCGATGGTTCTATAAG
>CM032454.1:163142802-163242802 GCA_019049505.1 Pachyrhynchus sulphureomaculatus | reverse complement strand
ACGACTCAATGCTGGTCTTATGCATTTTAAAAATAATAATACCCAAGCAGATTGTGATCCAATTACGCTAAATCGAAATTTTTTATACCGATACCGCTATTTAACCCCTGAAGTTTGTTTTCCGTATACAGCTTTTAGTAATTTAAGGAGCTTAATATTAAATTTAATATTCTCTTCGGGAGGTGCGCTTCTTTGAAAAATTTTTCAGTATGAAATTTTATTATTAAATCGCCGTGGTATACATCGGACCATATTTGTGCTTTTATTGTTTCGTTTTAAAAGTTTTAATTCATTTTGTGAGCTAAATTCTCGTTTACGTGATTAATTTGAGACCACTAGATATAGGGTTCGAGCCTCTACAGTGTTGTCAGGCTAGTTACCATGCAGTTTTTTTATAACACAGATTAATAAACAATACATTTTTATCATTGGCCTGCCACAAAAAAAGCAGTTGATGGTATTTGATTACAGCTTAATTTTCTGTAATATATATAATATCTATGATACATGTTTGTTAAACGACAATACAGGAATCGTTTAGAAATTTTGCACTTAACCCTTGAACTAGGATTCTGTAACAAGCAAAAAAGATCTCTTTTTTTTTCATAACGAAAGTCATTCTGTAACCCGAGTTCGATTATTATCGACAGAGCCGAACGACTTCTGAATTTAAAAGAGAAAGGTACTCATATATCGAAATAATTTTTACTTTTTCTAGTAAAAATGTTACCTCGATGAAAATTAATCTGTATTTGAATTTTTGGTCTTTCGCGATCTACAGTCGGTCAAGTAAGAACGTATCGCCTTATTTATGGTTACATAGTACCCTATCAAACATGAATGCAACAAACGCTGCGCGCTTCGAGGCTGTGTTTCTGTGTAATCATCTAAAAGGTCCGAAAATGACGCCTACAGCGGCTCTTAAGTATATATAAGCATTCTTTAACAAGTCGGGGGCATTCGTTAGCAAGTGGGTGAAATGATACACTCAGTTAAAAAATGTTGATAATCTACCAGAAGAGGGTACAAAAACTAAATCAGAAAGGTTTGGATATATCGTACGAAACGATTCTTACTTATCTCCGGGATAACGATTTAAAGTGGCGAAGAACAATCAAAGAAAATATTGCTGAGTAAAAAACACAGAGAGAAACGACTCGCATGTGCAGAGGAAAATATAGATCGCTTCATTTTGGGGGTTATGTTATCACCCCAGGTGCCTGATCAATTTTCACTAACCGATTGGTTCAGCGCACCGTGAAACTTCTGTCTGTCTTTCGGAAAAAGGTTTTAGGAAACTCTTCACCTTTACCTACAATTTGAATGCTGAAAAAATGCTCCAGATTTACAAGAAGGTATTATTATTGACTGCCAAACTGGGGTTTGTCGATACGAGGAAAACGTGTAGCTAGTGGAAAAGGGAATCTGGTATCGTCATACCATCCCGGTCGCTCGATGCAAACCCAATCAAGAAAGTGTGGTCATACATCAAGCAGAAGCTTCGTAACAAAAAGGTGTACACGGTGAGGCAGCTCATTGCAAATTGGGGCAGTTTGGAAGATGCCGGGCTATCATCGACGCTCATGGGGACTGGACAAACTACTGAATCATTAGCATTTTCATGGCAATCCTTTACTGTCTAATGTTGTAGAAACTATTAAATAAATTAATTTTGTAATGAATAATGCGCTACCCGTTATTACTTAACCGACTGTCGACGGTTTTGTTATTTTGTTATTACTTTTAATTTTTATATTAAAAAAAATATATAAGAAAAATAACTTACAATAGTGAAGACAACCGCATCTGTATGGGAAACATGGCAACTTATAACTAACTACAGGCAGTTGGATTAAAACACTGTGATGTTTAAGGAAATAAAAGAGCCATCCGATATTTTTAAAGTCAACAATATAAATGATTTGCGGAACGATTCAAGCCTAACGATACAAAATCAAAGGTTTTATAGAATATGAAATTTCAGAGAGACTCTTTCCCTTTCCTTTTTTCCTTATCTTCGTTACAGAATCTCAGCTCTGAGTCGGTTCCTTCTGAACATTTAACCTTACTGTCATATCATCACTTTCAAAAACTATGATTTAAAAATCGTTAAGAATTGCATATCTACATATCTCGAAAGGTGTTTTGTGTTACCTGCTTAACCTGAACTAATTATTTTCCCAAAATGCAAAAGACCCGTCTCTGTTAGTTATAAAGGACGTTTTTATCATTATTATTATAACATAATTCAAGAATAGGTTTCTTTGTTTAAAATAAATTTGTTGCCTCGTGTATAGTATTTACATAAAAACATGGCTTGTTTTCCTCAAAATTATAGGCTCAAGAAAGACATGGTTCTGCCGAAGATCGAATTCAACGCCTTGAGGCGAATTTAGACGAGAAAAACGCCGAATTGATTCGTCTTAATCAGAGGCTGAAAATGAACGAAGATCACAATTCTCGTCTGTCCGCAACCGTCGATAAATTGTTGTCCGAGTCTAACGATAGATTGCAAGATCACCTGAAGGAAAGAATGCATGCTTTACAGGTAGGTTAGTTCGATTAAGAACGATGCTTCATTTTCAGATACAAAGTAGGGATATGATATATCCTACTAGACTGATCACCCACAGCGGCCGCGATACTCGGTTACAGCTTCTGTACCGGAAACGCCCTATCGTCTCCATCGCCAACGACCTGTGAAACGAAATAGAGTATCTAGTAAATGTTTGACAGATTGTTAATGGAAAAAAAACGAAACTACGTGGAGACTGTACGGTTTCCGCGTCATTGCAGTTCTTGCCGGCACAGAAAATATAAACAAATTGCTACGGGAAGATAAATTTGTAGAACAAAACATCGCCGCAAAAGCGAAGTCGACTGGCTACTGATGGATCGTTACAATGTGCCTCGTCGAGGTTTTTAGAGATGTCGCGCAAATTTTATCCCTATTATTGTTAATATACTACAACTTCTACTTACGCAGCATCTTTGAGAAACTCGACGAAGCATATCTGAACGATCCGGCGGTAGCCAGCCGGTTTCGTGTTGCGGCGGCGTTTTGTTCTACATGTTTGTCTTTTTGTAGCGATATCTATATTCTCTGTGCTAATGGATATACAGTCCAAAAACCCTTAATACACCAGCTACTTTCTATACTATTTTTCTGTTATGTTTAACTAATTAATTGGAACTATGAAAAAACATGCTTAAATTAATATTTGAAACTTAACCAACGAGGATTGGTATTAAAAACAACTACGGAACATTTTATTTAGAGGTTGCATCATTGTTATAAAAATTTAAACAAAATTAGTGTCAAAAAAGTCTCCATATACTTAACAATTACCAATAATAGTTTATCGAAGTTTAACGGAAAATAAAAACTTCGTTTTAACTAATATTTAGTGAGAGTGAGTCATGCTTGCAACCAGCTTTCTAGTAACTTTTGCTGGCATGTTCTCCCATTCGTTCAATATTCTGTTTTTTTAGTTCTTCTCTATTTGAAACATTATGTTTGCGAACGCACCATTTAACTTCCTCCCATAAATGCTCGATGGGGTTAACATCGGTGATTGCGGAGGTATATGAAGCTGCTGTCGCACATTATGGATCATCCATTCTCGCACCAAGTTTGCAGTATGTTTCGGATCATTGTCCTATTGGAAAATCTTTTTTTCGAGTGCTAATTTTTGGATACTTTTCCTTAAATTGTCTCTCAAAATGTTCAGATAAACATGCTGATCCATGGTAGCATTAATAACATGTTAATTTCCAACCCCTCCAGCAGACATACTCGTACATCCCCTTCTTCCTGGCTGCACACTTCTTATAGCCTGCCCGGTGTAAACAATTTCTCACTGTTTGTGAACAAACATTTTTCGAAAATATTTCCCCTACTTCTTTTAATTTTCTTGTGATCTATAATTATTTGTCTAACATTACTGGCCCCTTCACGTGGAGTCAGTTTCTTGGGACGACCGGAGCGTGGTCGAATCTTATAGGAACCCGTTGATTTATACTGGTTTACAATGTACTGAACAGTAGCATGCGACTTTTTAACAATTTTTCCTAAATTTCTATACGTTTTTCCATCTTTCCACAAATCAGTTATGATCTTTCGAACTTGAAATGGAATTTCACAATTTCTCTCGCGCATTTTTAATGCTACTTTGAAAACCCACCGCAAAATTACTAGCAACAAGTGACAGATTATAAAGTATGCCCGAAAATTATTCATTTGTTTTCAGTTTAAAGAGCAATAGATAGTTTGATAAAATGCGGCTGATTATAACGGGTTTTTTTCAATGCAGTTCTTGAGTATATGGAGACTTTTTTGACATTAATTTTGTTTACATTTTTTTAACAATAATATGACTTCTAAATAAAATGTTCCGTAGTTGTTTTTAATACTAATTCTCGCTGGTTATGTTTCAAATATTAATTTAAACATGTTTTCTCATAGTTTCAATTAATTAGTTAAACATAACAGAAAAATAGTATAGAAAGCAGGTGGTGTAGGAGACTTTTTGGACTGACTATATATAAATTTTTATATTTCCCTATTTATGTCGTTATAACTATTAAAATGTCACCTGTTCGGAGTAAAATTGATAGATAATTTAATATTATTAATAATAATCGTATTTGTCATTTTTGTAAATTTTCTTACATGTTGACCTAAAAATGAAATCCTGTTGGTACGTTAAGAATTCTTAATTTTCACTTTTAGTTGACAAACATAGACAAACAAACACACAATAATGTTTTGAATGATAATACAGTTTATCAACTGAATAAATTAACGAAACTAATGATGTCAAAGATATACGAATTGTTTTTTTTAGTTTTGAAAAATTTTTGACGTAAATGAGAATAAATTTTATAAGTTTTCGGTTCTAAACATAATAATAAAGGGTAGTCGAAAAATGATTTAGTATTTATTTAGTAGTATTTATTTTAAAGACAAAATTGAGACAGTTGTTTCTTATATTTTGAAATGTCTTTACCAAACCAAATATGCGCCATTTTGTTCGATGACCTTCTACCATTTTTCTGGCAACATCATAATCATGTCACTGTAGAACTTCGGTGGTTTCTGGGCAAAAAATTGTGACAAGTGGTTTTTAAAGGCCCCTTTTTTAACTAACTTAACACTCCGCACTCATGCCGCTCCTGGAGCGCTTTAGGGACTTCCCTGCAGCACGTGTGCTAGACCCATAAAAAAAAAATCCATTCCGGGAGTTTTTCAGAAACCGAAATAGATGGTAGTCTGTTGGTGCAAGGTTCGGGCTATACAGTGGATGATGCATTAAAACTTCCCACACAAGTTCGCTCAATTTTTCATTCGGTCATTAAGGATGGGTGTAGTTTGGCGTTCTCATGGTAGAAGACGACACCTTTTCTGTTGACCGGTCCCTGCCGATGGCTTCAATATTGTCAATTACTAATAATAGACCATAAACAGCACAAATTTCTTTATAGAACTGCGCCTTTATCGAAATTGTAAAATGTAGCGAAATTTCGCGAAAATTTCACTTATATTCAAGGCGCTCTAAGTTAAGTCTGATTAGACGAATTGCAACAGTTTTTGCTCCTCTACTACTGTCAAATGTCAGTTTTCAACTGATGCTAAGTATGGTTCGATGTGACTTACATTATTTGAGATATGTCACGCTAAAGCTATCTCAAGCTCAATACTTTCTCGACAACTCAATATTAATAAAACAAAACGCAAAATAATAGGAAAAAAAATTGTCTACCAAACTATTTTGAAATTAATTAACTGTTTTTGTAAAGCGAATTTTACAAAAAGTTCAAATTGTTGATTCAACTAAATTATAAATTTTTAGGAAAAAAAATAACCTTACTCAGGAATTAGAAAAAACGAGGAAGATGATGGAAGAACTAGAACAACATAAAGGCGAAATAATGAAAGAGCTTGCCAAATCTAGGTTAGAAATAGACAACGTCAAACGACAGATGCTGCAGCAGGAGATTGCTTATAATATTCAGCAAACTGATGCACTTACAAGGTAAGACAAACTTTCAGAATGTGGATGCAAAACAGAAGGCTACAAAACGACAATTACAATGTAACATTTTGCTTAGTAATCGGAACAAAGAATATTATTTAATATTTGTCCATTGTTAACAAGCTTTGAACTTTGTAAATGTTCAAAGGGGTATTTTAGTTTAGAGGAGTAAATTTAACGGGTAAGGCCACTCCAGGTCTCAGAAAAATGCTAATTTCGGGATTTTTTTTCCATAAAAGCAGTCGATTAATTTATTTGAAATATTATTATTAAATAAATATTTAAGTGTACAAAAATATTTTTTTTAATCTTTTTAATTCAAAATGGCCGCTTCAGAATCCAAGACGACAAGATACATTTTATGCGAGGCCTGAAACGGCCGAAACAATTGCTCCCGTAAATTTCAACCTAAAAGAAAAAACCAAAAATTTTTCATTAATATACGTCAAAAACTAGTGGATAACGTACGGAAATTTGAAAATATCGTTTTTTTTTTGGAAAAATGGTGAATATTTGAAAAGTGTTCATTTTTCAGCCAAAAATTTCATGAAAAATGGTTTATAAGAGGGAAGTTTATAACTCATCGCAAAATTTTAAAGATAATTTATTAGGGTAAATATGTAAGGGGATAAAAGGGTGGGGGTAAAGGTTGCTTCAAGTGTATATCATGTTATACGCCCTTTTTAGGGTTCTTGAAGTCGAAGAATCTGAAAATTATGTTATTTTCTTGTTATTTTCAATTATAACAGAAGCTTTTACTCTACTTAACACTGTGTTATTAATATCTCACCCTAAATTGCCTTTCATTGAAAATAACGTGTTATAATGCTTGAATTATGTTATTAATTGGTGTGAAAAAGTCAAAGTCGGTATTTATTGGAGAACTACGTTTCTGCAAGGGAAGTACGGGGTAAATCCCTTTATTTTTCTTTTGCATAGAAGCAAATAATTTGCATGTGGAACTGTTTATTATTATGACACAAAATGTCCATAAATGTATTGGATTTTAGAAAAAAAACACACGAGCACATTTTATACCCTCGAGTCAAAATATATACACAGTCTAAACTCATACTAAACATAGAATTTAGTGTGTATTCCAAAATTCATCCTTAAATTTTGATTTTAAACAAAATATACATTTTGAGTTTTAGTATGATTTACTGGACGTGCAGATTTCAAATGCAAACAGCAGGTAACAACTACAAAAAATCGCGTTCATTAAATGCAAACGCTACTGTGCCGTTGCTGAAGACAGTAAATTCAAGTTTAATTTCAGGTCTTTGTCACCGAACGCCGTCGATCAAACAAACTTTTCTCGCAGCGCCAGTCATTCCAGTTTCGATACCCATTCCTTACCACGAAGGCCGAATAAAAGTAGAACTCCAATCGAAGAGGATCCGAACAAAATGCCATTCGGTTCAAGGTCGATGGCGGAACATGAGTGGGAAAAAATGCAGCAAGCCCATGTACTGGCTAATGTTCAGCAGGCATTCGACGTTTCAAGCGATGCCGAAGGCGATGACAATGATAGTCTATTCAGGTATGTTTACTTAAAGAGGTACAGATACCAGTGAATATGAATACATGTCTATCTAAATATTGAATACCCACATTCTCTCGTATCAGTCGTTCATTTTCTCGTAAAAATGATACATACATACTATATGGGTCCCCGGTCTACCCGGCCAAATCAGCCGGGTACCCGGTTTGACCGGCTACTTTATTTCCCAGCCGGGTACCCTGCCAAATTTTTTGGGCAAAATAAATCCAAATTAAAAGTAATTCTTATTTCAAAATATGCATAAGAAAAACATTTTGAACGTAACAACAAACCTAACCTATTTATATTAGTACCAAACTTACACATAGAATATTTTAATATTTAAAATCGAGCATAGATAATTGCGATGTAGGTATTTCACCGTTTTCAGACGACAACCTATTCCTTTCTTCTTCATATATATTTTCGGCCTCAGAAAATAGCCTTTCACTAAATGTTGAAAGAGCTAGTGCTGAAAGACACTTAGGAACCTCTCAATCTAGGAAAGTTCTTGAAATTAATCTGCCACAATAAAAACGACTTGCTTTTGCAATCTATCAGTGGCAAACTTACATAACAACTGAACTCTGTTTCTGCTTCTTCTGTTTCATGGAGATCTTTATACTAAGTGGGAGATCGTCCATTACTGATACCACGTTTTTATGGGGTTCAATATTTACTTTTAACGATATTGCTTGTTTTATGTATTTTAAAATGTCATTTTTTAACATGTTCCTTGTGATATATGCATCTTTAAATTCTGGATCCAGGAACGTGGCAATGTTATAATTGTTGTTCGTTTCAGTATTTGCGAGTATTCGGCTCAAACCTTCAAGTAGATTATCCCGCGTAGGTCCCAAACCAGAAACCTTGATTTCCATAAAATATTTATTCAAGAACAAAATTGTTGGGATCACTTCTGATGGTGTACACAGTGGATTACTGAAATGTTTGGTAATTTGTTCAAATGGCTGTAAAAGCTCCAGTAACGTCCCACCGATTTGATGTCAAAGGAAAAAAGGAAAGATATTCAGCAGCAAGTAAGCTGATTGCTCTTTTTTGTTCAAAAAGCCTTTTCAATAGATAATACTTGGAATTCCAGCGTATAGGCACATCTTGTACCATTTTCTTTACTCCAGTGTTAAAATGTCTCTGGATTTGTTCTAATTTCATTCTGAAAGGAGATGAGTAGTTTAAATGAGTTATGATCCTTCTTCCAATACTTATAGCGTCCAATACAATTTGTTGCACTTTTAGAGAGTGGATTACTACCAGTTGTTGGGTATGTACAGTCTATCCGCGATAATTCATTTTTGGTAGATGCGATTCTAGCGATTCAACAAAAAATCGGTAAAGGGAAGACACGTTTCGTTCATTTTTCGGAGTGACTTTGCCTACCTAGCCACGTTTTGGCAAGTCGTCGACATTTTCCTCTCGATAAAATGATTTACTGACTTCTTCACAAACGATACCGATTGTTTAATATATTTAGCGGCCGCGGAATTTCTCATTTTAGGCCCCTTTGGATGGAAACAAAAAAAGACTACCACTCATTTTGGATTTTACGTGATATCGACGAAAGTTCAGAATTAACTGATACTTTTACTAAAATGCATCGAGGATAAAGGTTTCCTCTATCGATTTTTTTTGTTGAATCGCTAGAATCCCATTTACCAAAAATGACTTATCGCGAACACGTTCTTACTTGACATACTGATAAATTGTTCTTTATAGAAGTTTCGCCTGTACTATATTTCTTAAAGATTTAATTTTGCGGCTTAGTCTCTGTAACATATTTTTCTCTTTAGTACGGCCGACATGCTTTCCCCCTCTGGTCATACCGACGCTCAAACTCTAGCTATGATGCTACAAGAACAATTAGACGCCATCAACAATGAAATCCGGCTAATCCAAGAAGAAAAACAGAACACGGAAGCTCGAGCTGAAGAACTAGAGTCCAGAGTAGGCAGTATGGAACACATGAACCTCTTGGCACGAGGCAGGAGCCTCGAAAGGCAGTCGCCCCCTGTAAGCGGTAGATCCACACCCAAGTCGCACCATAGTCCTCAGAGAGACTACTTGCATAAGTATCACACGGTGAGCTGGGTTTCTCCTACTCTCTCTGTTTCTTTTTTTTCATACTTTTTTCGATACTTTGTTTGTTTTATTAATTATTTCAAATTTTATAATTTGTTTTGATTGCTATGTGGAATAAAGCTCAACCATTATGAAAATAGCTTTCGTTAATATTTAATACTAACCGTGCCTGCGTCTCCGTTCGCATGGACTTGATTCACTATTATCGTCACTGCTTATTCCTTATGTTACCTAACGTAATAAAATATATCCTATAACTTGGCCAGGGAACATATGTTTTAAAAAAAAGCATGTTAATAGGATAAGTGGTTCTCGAGTGACAAGCGCACTAACGGACGGACACACAGAGAGACGTTGCGTTTTATATATATTGTAGAAGATTATAGATAACCTGGCCAGAGAACAAATGTATGAATTAAAAAAAACACGTAAATATAAAAAAAAACATTGTAAATCGAATAAGTGGTTCTCAAGTCATAAGAGCACTAACGGACAGAGAGACGTTGCATTTTATATATATAATATTCTTTGCTACATGATATTGCTCGTTAGCGGCAAACTTTTTTCCGGCTTGGTTCACTATTATCGTCGCTGCGTATTCCTTATGTCACCTAACGTAATAAAATATATCCTATAACCCATGTATGTTCAAAAAAAGCACTTAAAAAGTGGTCCTCGAGTTATAAGCGCACTAACAGACAGACAGAGACGTTACATTTTATATATATTTATATATAGAGACATTACGATAAACGACAAACGAAAAATATAAATAATGCAAAAAAATGACGTAGGTAAAAACAGAAAAAAATTACAAAGTAAAAAAGTGACGACTACTGACAGGATTACAGTAAGCTTTCGCCAACGTCATAACTTTATCATTTTTTGACAGTCGTAGAATAACTTCCCTACTTTTAAAAGATGTAAACGTACATACAAATGATTCTATACATATCGATCTTCAAAATCTTTTACTTTTGTGTATTTTCTACAGAGATTTCTCTCTCCCTTTAAGAGTATTACCATCTAAAAATCTTGTTAAGAAAATTTTTATATTTGTAATTATTGTTTATTTCCGATTCTCCTTATTATTTCAAATCTGAAAAAACTGTTTCAGGCAATTTCACAGACTTAAACGATATTTTTATCAAGGGGTATTAACATTTTTTTTATACGTGTTTATTGAAAAAAAAATAAAACTCCTTTTTATAATGTCCTTAAAAGACAATTTAAGTCAGCCCTCGCAGTTTGATATTTCTTATGAAACGAGAAAATTTTGGTTTATAGTGAGCTTATTCCGTTTGAACTTATGAGGGCTGTATGATAAGTACCTGGCCTCGACAAGAAAAAACTTTTTTATTTGTAAAATTTATTTTATTTTTCAACATAGTCTCCTTTTAGCTCGACAAACTTAGTTTAACGTTTTTCTGTCTTTTGTATACCATCTAAAAAATACAATTTCTACAACCCTTCAAAATACGCGTTTGGTTCAGCAGTCACCTTGTCGTTTGAGCCGAATTTTTTTCCGCCGAGCCATTTTTTCATATTCGGAAATAATCGCTGGGGGCTAAATCTGGCGAATATAGTGAATGCGGATGTAATTCGTATATACTCATGGAATTTTGCCATGGCGATGACACAAGTGTGCACCGGTACATCCAATAAGTTAACATAATACTCTCCATTAATCGGTTTGCCCTTTCAAGGTAATCGACATGGATTATGCCGCGCGTGTCCCAAAATACTGTGATCATGACTTTGTTATCTGATGAATTCGCCTTGGCCTTCTTTGGCGCCGGTTCGTCACAGAAAACCCACTGTTTGGACGGTTTTTTGGTTTCTAGTGTGCTGTCATCAGTCCATGTTACGTCAACAGCTATGAAACGACGCTAAAAATCATTCCGATTGCGCTTTATCATCGCCAGGTAGTCTTTTGAAGTTGACATACGTGTGGGTTCATTGTCAATTGTAAGCAATCGTGGCATCCATATTACGGAAAGCTTTTGTCATATTCAAATGAGCTTTTAAAATGTTCTGCAGCCGTTCAGTTGAGATGCCCACAGTCTCAGCAGTCTCACGCACTTTTACTCTCCGATCATTTATCACTATATCGTAGATTTTTTCAGTCAGTTCTGATGTAATGCTCTAGTTCGAACGACCTGGACGTTCCTCATCAAAAATGCTTGTACGGCTGCATTTGAATTCAACTATCCAATATTTTATGGTCAATAACGAAGGCGCAGAGTACCCATAAACTTTGCTGAGTTCCGCTTTTATCTCATCATTTGTTTTCTTTTTCAAAAATGAATATTTTATCACTGCTTGATATTCAATTTTTTCCATTGTTGTAAAATCACAAAAGTTGTTCTATTTAAACGACTGCCACTCACAAATTAAATCACGCAGCGACTTGAAAATTTGACACGATTCTTGTGAAAGGTTATGTTTACAAAAATATAATTTTTTAAATAGTAGTAGCGCTATCGCTAGGTAGGGCCAGGTACTTATCATACAACCCCCGTATTAAAATATTTTTTATTAATAAAATCAAAATATTATAGGCTATAGACATTTTTTCCAAACATTAAGAGAAAATCCTACTCCTAGATAATCAAATTTAAAAAATGCCCATAAATTAAACCTCTCATCATGTATAGGACATATTTTTTCTAACATTTTTCTTACTATTACAGGACCCAAACACCCGATTTTTATTTTAAATATACTTAAATTATTTTTCTGGCGATAAGATAACTAACCCTAGTTATAGTAATAAAGTATAGGTATAGCTGTACTTTGCTTGTCTATACATATACTATTGTTTGTCGGAGATAAAAAAAATAATAACCATCCTTACCATTATTATCGAGATTGAGAAGACTAGTGCCAATGTAATGTAACTAATGTTTGTTCATCCGTGACTTCAAGGAACAAATCCGACTAGATTTGTTCCTTGAACTCACGGATGAACAAACATTAGTTACATTTGTAGGGTCGTGATTAGAGCGATATCGATAATTACACTGGTCAACACAAGTCTTGTTTCCTTTATTTTTTTTTCTGTTATTGGGTATTTCTATGGCCCTGACTATGAAAAAAATACTGGGAGATTGCTAACAGCTTTACCTTTTGAAATATACAGTTTTATTATTTTGCCAAAAAAATACAAAAAAATAATACATTATGTTAACAAAATTTCTATTGAACACTAGCAAATGATCTTTTATAAGATGTCCTTGAATGAACGACTTTAGGTAGATCTCGTTGCAAACTCCAGCAGTAGTCTGCCATCATGTGTGAGTCCCACCGCCCCTGATAACGCTCTTCCATTGTCCGAAGATCCTGATGAAATCTTTCACCCTGCTCCTCACTAAAATCACCCAGATTTTGTGGAAATCGGTCTAAATGCGAGTGCAGGAAGTGGATTTTTATGCTCATGTTGCACCCTAGCTCTTGCAAGATCGATAGCATGCACTCAACAAGCTCGACATGGTCGTCAGATTTCTTTTTGCCTAGGAAGCTACTCATAACCAAAACAAATGAATTCCAAGCTTTGGATTCGACTTCAGTCATTGATTTGACAAAATTAGGATCTTTCACGAGTTGCCTAATCTGAATCCCATCAAAAATATCAGCTTTCAATTTTTCTGAACTTAATCCTGGAAACTTGCGTGAAAGAAAATTAAAACATTCGCCACTTTTGTCAAGCGCCTTCATAAACTGTTTCATTATGCCGAGTTTAATATGAAGTGGTGGAAGTATGATGCGGTCTCGGCTAACGAAAGGCACGTTTATAACATTTTTTGTACCAACTTTTAGCTCTTCCCGCACTGGCCAAACTTTTTGTGACCAATGATGTTGTTTGTCACGACTATCCCAGAGACACATGAAACAAGGGAACTTTGTGTACCTCTTTTGTTGACCTAAAAGAAAGTTAACCATTTTCAGATCAACACAAATGACCCATTTGTGGTCTTGATACTTAATTTTTTCCATAACCTTAGAAACATTTACGTATTCTCCTTTTAAAGTCGTCGAATGTGCAATAGGTATAGATCCGTACTTGTTACCGTTATGAAGCAAAACACACTTTAAACTTCTTTTGCTGCTGTCTATGACAAGACGCCAATCACTAGGTTGGTACTGTTTTAATCCCATCTGCTGCAAAATACCACCAACATCGTTACAAAAAACTAAATCCTTCTCTTGAGGAAAATACGGTAACAGATTTTTTTCTCGGGTACAATAAAATGTAATGTTGGTTTCCGAAGTAAGCAATTTTTTTTTCTTTTAAACGAGATGCTAAAATTTCAGAAGCTTCTTTTGGTAAGTTCAGATCTCTTACTAAGTCATTTAGTTCTTTCTGATTAAATGGTTGAGGTTCTGAAAGGCTACATTTGTAGTCTGAATCAGAGTCTTCACTTGATGTATTTCGTTCGGGTTCACAGATATTTGGATCATCAGAAGATTTAGATGTGCTGGGTTGTACCTCTTGTGATTTTAATTGAGGTCGTTGAGCAGAAGATAAGTTAGGATATGACCACTTACTGCGATTTCTAGGGTTAATTCCGTTTATTTTCACAACGCAGAAGTAGCAATCGTCATGATGGTTTCGCGGTTTTCGCTAAATCATGGGTGTTACGAACATTATTGCATCTCTTTTTCCACTGGACCATAACCGTAGACATGCCACACATTTCTGGCATACAATATGAGGAACCCATGGCTTGTCCTGATTACACAATTTTATTTTAAAGTATTTATGATACGCAGTTTTCACAAAGTCCGATATAGGTTTTCGATATTTTGCAAATATATATTCACCACAAATATAGCAAAAACAATCGGGATTAAGCACACAACATCTTCTTGACGATGCCATATCTAAAACAACAACAAAATATATTTTAGTGTCCAATAAAAAACGAAAATCTAAGAAAAAATAGTAAATGAGGGTAGTTAGTTATAACTCAAAAACAAAAGCTGTTAGAGAAAAATTGTTGCCATATTTAAAAAATACACGTCAATTTGAGATAGAAACAAAAAAAAATCACAGGAAACAAGCAATTTTCTTTTTTTTGTTGACCAGTGTTATCGATATATCGAATAACAATAGGTGAATCTAAAAATTAGTAATTATTGACAACTATCTATTTCTATATTTCTAAAGTGATGCGTGTGCACATTGGTTTTGAATCTCTGTAAATTGTACTCGATAGGGCACAGTCCTCATACGGATGTGATGTATATCGATAATTATCGATTTATCATGAGGCGTCACTTATTTCCACCCCCGGTCATCAATTTTAAAAGGTGATGCAATATTTTGAGAAGTATCCTCCGCTCCTGTCATCAGTTTTTGATTAATATTTCTCGATGTATCGACAGTTATCGATATTTATATGTAGACAGTTATCGATATATTGATAACATTGACAGATATACATTACCGATAACTATCTATATTTATAAATATATCGATAGCTGTCGATATATCGATAAGTTAAAATTATCATGGGTGGGTTGCCATCGACTATCAATAGGTAAAATCCATTATCACCGATCCCTAAGCGTTAGTTTTCTGGCGATCAAAGAAATTAGATTTTCCACTGTTATTTTACTTCCACTGTAAAGTGATTTGTGCCTAATTTAAAAATTAAAAAAGCCAGCCAAACGCAACTCGGACTTGCGCAATTAGTGTTCCGTACGTTGATTGCTTTTAAAAATAAAAAAAATTGTTACAATGACCTCACAAATCTCATCCCAAATGAGTTTTCAATAAAGTTTTTTTTCCGATCTTACTGAAAACTTCTTCTTCCTCTTCCTCTTTTAATTAGGCATAGTTGCCTGTTTACTACAGGTTATGTTGCTCTTGCGATGTAGATTGCCAGCTGTCTTTCCACCTTTTTGGTGGTCTTCCTGTAGGTCGCCTACCATGTAATCTCTTATCTCTGGCTATTTTAGCTAATTGGTCTTCTGTCATTCTTGTTACATGTTGGTTCCATTCTCTTCTGAGAGATCTTATCCAGCGTACTATGTCATTCACCTTGCACTTCTCCCTGATCTGTGTGTGTTTTTTTTCCTGTCTTGTAAACTGTACCCTGTTATTGTTCGCATAATCCTCATTTCATTAGTTCGTAGTGTCCTCTTTGATAGAGACGTTTCTGCTCTTGTTTCTGCGCCGTAGGTCATCACAGGTCTTGTAAATTCTGGACTTGCAATTTGTGCTAAGGTGTTTGTTTCTCCATATGCTTTATTTGAGATGTCCTGAAGTTAGCGCTGCTTTGTGTATGTGTGTGGCCTAACCTCATCTTCAAGATTTCCATAACATGTGATTTTGCAACCGAGATAATTAAAGTACATAACTTGTTCAATGCTGGTATTGCCTATTGCAAGTTTGCATCGGATCGGATCTTTCCATATTGTCATTGATTTTGTTTTTTCCCTGGAAATCTTCATGTTACACTCTTCCACATGAATATTGAAGGTGTGTAGCATGCGTTGCAGATCATCTTCGCTTTCTGATATTATTACAGCATCATCTGCATAGCACAAATCTTTATTTTGTGTGGACCTAATCTATATCCTGAACCAACTTTTTTTACTTCATTTATAATTTCGTCTACTATCGTGTTAAACAACAGTGGGCTAAAGCTATCTCCCTGTCTTATTCCGGAGGTGAAAGCAGTTTGGTTTGTCAGTGTTCCGTTTACCTTTAACTGTGTTGTGTTTCTTGTGTTCAAGTCTCTTATTAGCTTTACGTATCCGCTGGGAGTCTCCTTCATTTTCAGGGTTTCGATGACGCCTTTCAGTTGTATCAGGTCGAAATAAATGCCGGGGTGTTGTATTCTATAGCTTTTTCTCTAACCTGTCTTAAAATGAACGTCTATTGTTGAACGGTTATTTCTAAATTCCTGTTGCTCTTTGTTTATGGGTTTGAAGATGGGTATAGTCGTGCTTTTCCATCATTCTTCAGGAATTTTTCATTCTTTTAAAATTTTGTTAAATAACCTTGTGTACTCTTGAGCGACTTTTACTGAAAACTGATGTTATTTTCCTTATATACCAGATAAATTATTAAAGGTAATACACTCGTGATAATATTCGTGCAATCTACACCCTGTGGAAGATATTTCAGAATTTTTCAAAATTTTTTGATCAGTACTTTTTGAGACAAGGGGGAGACTTTTCCCAATTTAAAAAAAAAAATGCAAAAAAAATGTGTGCAAGTATAACATTATGTATATTTTTGAACTCGTGTTTTTACAAGCTTTCATTTGACACCCCACTCAATGCCCTGGTAATTTTTTTTTTTTACTTCCGATTTCACCCCCCAAAACTAACCCCTTAAGTCAAAGTTTAACTTTCAAATCTACACGGCTCTGATGAGTCCATCAATTCTTGTATTAATGCCAAATTTCAACTTTCTAGTTCAAATAGTTTCGGAGAAAATCGAGTGTGATAGATGGACAGACAGACAGACAGACACCGAAGTGATCTTATAAGTGCGCGCGGAACACTAAAAAGAAAATCAAAAAAAAATGATAATTATAATAATAATAATACGATTATTATTTTTTTTACCATAAATGTTATAAATTATATAACCAGAGGTATCAGATAAAATAGTGTTGAGCTTTATTCCAAAATTAGCAAGCATTTTTTTTGGTTCGTTTATTCTTTATATTTAAAGCACTCATATATTCAAAGCCAACTCAATGTAAATAAGGTAAATATTTTTCTTTTTCATAAAACCGAGGGAGTATGAAAATATACGTGACATTGACAACAGAAAACAGTTAACAGGAATCAGTCTATTTAAGAATTATCATAAGATCTGTTAACAAATGACGTGCAATTATTGCCCTTCCAAACATTTTATAAAACACAATGATAACAAATTGTACTTCATAATTTAAATTCTTTAGGCCTCTCAGGATTACTTAGTTCGATGTACAATAAAACGCAATAATTGATATTTTATATCTTTATTTTCAGAAATCAAACTGCTTTCCAATAACTTTTATTATGTTTTAAAAAACCTCGCACTAATGCTATGGAAATGGGATCGCGGTCAAATCGGCTGAAAATGTAATATGTTATGCTTCAAGCCATTCTGATCAAAAGTCTCCATGGATAGTCCAAAAATGGATAGATTAGAAATTATTATTAGGAATTAGTAAAAAAACCGGTCAAGTGCAAGTTGAACTTGCGCAATTAGTGTTCCGTACGTTGATTGCTTTTAAAATAAAAAATTTTGTTACAGATGTATAAAATGATCAGTGACTTCACAAAACACACCCCAAATGAGTTTTCAACAAAGTTTGTTTCCAATCTTTACTGAAATCTGATGACCTTGAAATTTTTGTTTTTTTTACATACCAGAAAAATTATTAAAGGTAATGCACTCGTGATAATTTTCGTTCAATCTACACTCCGTGGAGAATGTTCCGGAGTTTTTTCAAAATTTTTTGATAAGTACTTTTCGAGATAAGGCGCGGGACAGCGATTTTTCGCGATTTTTTAAAAATAATGCAAAGAAAAGTGCTCGCAAGTATTACATTATATATACATTTTTTACTCGTGTTTTCACAAGCTTTCATTTGACACCACACTCGATGACCTAGTAAAAAAATTTTTTTTTCACTTCCGATTTCACCCCCCGAAACTAGCCCCTTATGTCAAAATTTAACTCTTAAAACTACATGGCTCTGATGAGGCCATCAATTCCTATATTATTACCAAATTTCAACTTTCTATGTCAAATAGTTTCGGAGAAAATCGGGTGTGACAGACAGACAGACAGACAGACACCGAAGTGATCTTATAAGTGTTCCGTACGGAACACTAAAAACCGCTGAGAAAATGCTATTTTTGCCTTTTCTTAAGGACTTATTTTGACTAGAACATGATTTTACGAAAAATTCTAACGGGATTATATATTTTTTGGGTTGCTAATTATAAATATAATAATTATTTTGGCCTATTTCGCTCCTACTTTCGAATATTGGCCGTTTCTGGAGTCTTTTTGATTTAATCCGTCTAGAACATATTTTTGCGCAAAAATTCTAATGAAGTTTTGTGTTTTTGAGCTATTAATTACGAATATAATAATTATTTTGAACCAATTTGATCCTACATTCCAACAGCGCTTATTTTTTGCCAACTTTTGGCCTTCTTCTGGACTCCAGACTCCAGAAATTGCCAAAATGTCCAATATTCGAAAGTAGGGGCGAAAATAATTAGCATATAATCCCGTTGGAATTTTTCGTAAAATCATGTTTTAGTCAAAGTAAGTCCTTAACAAAACACAAAAATAGCATTTTCTCACCGGTTTCTTGACTAATTCCACGCTCAATAATTCCTAATCTATCCATTTTTGGACTTTGTGTCGATGGAAACTTTTCATCAGAATAGCTTGAAGCATACTACATTTTCAGCCGATTTGACCGGGATCCAATTTCCATAAGATTAGTGCGGGGTTCTTTGTCCTCGTTCTACGATAGTTTGTTTTCATGTCTAATTTTTATTATCGACCTGAACTTTCCACTAACGAAGGTTAAATACTACATGGGATGAAAAGTTCCGATACTTTCCGAGAGATGGCAGGAGATTCGTGTAAAATTTTCCTGACGTTTTGTCTATTAATTTGCGAGTTGCAGCTGTTTGCGTGCCGGTACTTTTGATTTTTGCGAAACGATGAGAGAAAAAGAATTTCGTGGATTGATTAAACCTTGCTTTTTGATGAGACAAATTCCGCCAAAACCCAAGAATGGCTTGAGAAGTGTTATGGCACATCTGCTCTGTCAAGAGCAATTATATGTCGATGGGTTAGTGAACGCGGTCGTACAAGTACTGATGCAGACCACGTTCCGGACATCCAAATGAAGCAATCACTCCCAAAAACACAAAAAAAAATCTACCATATTATTCTGAATGATGGCAAAGTGAAAGTGAGAGCGATATCTGTTATTGTGAAGATATCAACGGGTGGGGCAAATTTTGCATGAATATTTGCATATGAATAAGCTATGCGCCTGATGAGTGCCGCGCATCAAAAACAGCAACGTGTCGAAGATCCAGAACGGTGTTTCGGCGTCATCCAAAGGCGTTTTTGCGTCAATCCGTAACAATGGACGAAACATGGATCCACCACTACACGCCTGAGTCCAACAGGCAATCCGCAAATTGACTGGAACCGCCCGAAAGCCGACCGAAGCACCCAAACATCAGCTGGAAAGGTCTAAGCAACTATTTTTTGGAATGCGCATGGAATAATACTGATCTACTGATTTTTAGAAGGAGCGAACAATCTCTTTGGTGATTGATGTTGGTTTATTGGATCGTTTGAATAGTAAAATCAAGAAAAAAAGCCGCATTTAGCGAAGAAAAAGTGTTGTTTGACCAAGATAATGCACCAGCTCACAACTCCATTAAAGTCGATGGTGAAATTGGACAAATTGGGCTATGAATTGGTTCCTCATCTGGCGTATTGACCAAATCTAACTCTCAGTGATTATTACTTCTTTCTAAATTTGGAAAGGTGGCTCCAGAGAAAGAGGCTGAAGAAATCGAATGGGAAACTGATGCTTATTTTAGAGAGCTCGACTAATCGTACTGTATGAAAGATGTTCAAATGTTGGAAGATTGTTGAACTAAGTTTATCGCTTTTGAAGAGGCAAAAACATTATTTTTTCTTCAAAAGTTTCGACACTTATCACTCCATGTAGTCTCATTAATGTCATAGATACTTAGCAAGAGCATTCTAAGAATTTGCTAATTTTTCTTATTTATATAATTTATATATTTTAATTTCTAACTTTTTTCATTTCTATTTTCTGTTCGGTTTTTATTGTCAATGTCATCGATGTGATGTTGTAGGCCCCGGCAAGTATGTCTCCAGCCCATTTGCAACAATATCACTCGACTTTGAGCCCAGGCACTTTGTCCGAATCATTGCCATCCAGCCAGGTTTGTTTGTGCCAGTCATATTATCATTATCTTGGCTGAAAATTATTTAAATACTAATTATTTCTAAGATACTGCTTAGTTGCACAATATCGATCTTTTATTTTCAGTTAGTAAAAATTATCATTTTAACAGCAAGATACAAATCGATAACCATTTACCAACAGCTCAGCAACAATTAAAAAACTTAACAAACCGATAACAATTCAGTAATCTGATTTTAGTAGTCGCGAATATTTGTTTAATATTCTACTTATTAGTTTCTTACCATTATACGGATTATTATAAGCAAACCAGTAATTTTGACCGCATTTTATGATTTTTTATAATGTGTCCATTAGCATATAAAAGGAGGATAACTCGAATTGTATAACGGATACAGAAACCGTTTTGATGTAAAAGTTGTAGAGTTCCGAGAATATTTTGGTTAAGTTAAATTTAAACATGGCTCGGCACAGCATCTCCGTGATCACTACCATTTTTTTGTCGGATACATTCTTTTAATTTGTAAAGGGCGAAAATTGTTACTGAACTTGAGTTAAGATATTCCCACAACACGTAAACCATCGTCTATCAGGGCTAGGTGAAGCCAACTTAAGTCGTTTTTTTCTGGAATCATTGTATATTGAATAAATTCTCAAATGAACTTCAAACATGTGTTTGCAGTTCATTTGAGAATGATTCCTGCGGAATCCAGGTTCTTTGGTTATAGCAATCAAAGTTGTATAAAACGAGTCTGAAAAAGTTCTCTCCACATATCACCCGAAATTAACAGTTGTCTTTCCTCCTCAGGGAACTGTGTATTCAACGTGCCGTCATTTGGCCACAATCCTTTTTTTTGGATTCGTCCATGTCAATTTTGTTAATTGACGTGGCCGTTAATATGCCTTATCCGAAATTAAAATGTTATTAAACGTTATAAGACGTCCAAACATCTGATTAATGAGATCGGACTCTGAGCAGTATTAGTTGATTTTAATTCTTGCACCAGTTGTATCTTGTAGGGGTACGGATGTACGAGGGTCGTTTGTAAAGTAAGGTAAATAACACACATGGCAATCCTATGATCGAAATCAGTATTGGACTATTTACTTTTATCCCTTAGAAGATCACATACAGAGTTACAGTTCAGAATTCATCGCGGTTACTGTTTATTAGGTCCAAATGCAAACGCGATACGCTGAGATTCGAGCTAGGATAAAAAAGAAAACGGCCACCGAAATAAAAGTTCTCGGTGACTCTTCTCCTTCATTGAAGACAATAAACTACTGGGTTTTCGAGTTTAACCGTTTCCGAACAAGCACAAATGACGAGCATCGCAGTGGACCCCATGCGATGTGACAGCTCCGGATATTGTGACGAATATCCACAAAATGATTTTGGATGACAGCCGTTTGAAGATTCGGGAGATTGCTAACATTGTAGGGTTTCATTTGGTTATTCAAAAGCTGCGTGCACGATGGGTTCCGTCTCACGCCAGTATACCTGCTCAGACGTCACTCGTTGCCATGGTCAAAATTCATGAACTTCTCTTCGAATTGCTTAGCGAGCCACCCTATCCGCCCAATTTGGCCCCTTCGGACTTCTTTTGTGAATGACTATTTTGCACGTGGAAGGAAATCATTTTATAAAAATGGTTTAATACCATGGAAACATCGCTTGACGAAATGTATCTAGCTCAAAGGAGATTATATTGAAAAATAAAGGCGAATTTTTCAGTTTTGTTCATATTTTTTTTCTCGTTTACCTTACTTTTCAAACGACGCTCGTAAATGTTTACGACCAATACATTTGAACGAACTCCTGGACACAATTACGGCGTTTGATTCTCGCGAACTGACACTCGAACACATTCCGCGTTTACGTCACTTCTTGATCAGATCTTTAGATTTCGGCACTCAGTTTCTAATGGGCTTTATTTACGCTGTATAAATATTACCGAACGCGCTATAGGTGCCGAATTATTGTATAACTCACACACAAAAGTCATATTCTCCCCCGGTGATCCACTCCGTAGCATAAGTCCGTCTCTTGACTTTCACAGTAGCGTCCAACGAAAAACTGTTTTTGTTTTTTATAGAATTCGAAGCACCTTTTTTCCAAAAACTAATGGGCAACTTTGTATAAACGTTTCATATACTTTTTCCCTCTTCTACTTAATCTATTTATAGAAGCAACTAAGAGTCGTACAAGCTAACACGTATTTATAAAATTTTCTGAAAAAACTAACTGAGAAGCAAATTACGTATTGAGCATTACAATGCAGTATATGATTTTTAAAACTTGTTTCTGTTGGCTTAAAACCACACAACACCAACACAAAGAAATCTTTGTATCACTCACATGTCACAACCACTGGCTGCACAGTATTGTTTTCTTTTAATTTTCATTAAATTTCTTCTACTGTAAATTATGTCTCTAGTACTTTTTCTTTATGCATGATGTACAGAACACATAAATTGTATTTCCAATCTACTTTGTCCTTATCTTTTGTAAATAATACATTAAGCAAGTACTTTGATGCTTAATTGAATGTAAAGTTATAAAAATGAAGGCACCCCACTAGCTTATACGCTTTAAATACTAAGCTCATACAATGGAACTTCTTACTACTAAAAATGTCGAAAAACTTTAAATCTGTAAGTAGCACATACTAGTCTACGTAGTTATTTCTGCCTTGGGTTAACAGCAAATACTAAAAAGTAAGAGCACAGGGTGGTCCAAATTGGACACTTTTAAAGGTAAAGGTATCTAAAGGAGGAAAACTGGTATCGGTATCTGAGGCTCAATTTTTATGATAAACTCAATGGTGAAAACCGCATATCGATATCTAGTACCGTTTCAGATATACAGGGTGTTTTTCAAAAATCTGCATTTTGGAAAAATGGTTGTAATTCTTTTCCTATTGAAAATAGAAAAAAAAAAAACATTCTCAAAGCACTTTTTCACGTGGATTTCAACAGTGTAAGTTACATTTTTTTACAACTAATATTTTAGTAGTTAGTAACGTAAAAATAGATTTTTTAAATCAGATACCCTGTATATTTTTCCTTATCCGAATAGAGCTTTAAATTACCATTCTAAAAATATAGCACATTTTATATTTTGCTTAAATCTACTTCAAAATATAAAGGTTTTCAGTTTTTACGCGAGTTTTAAATGCACATTTTGTGAAATAGGCTTTGGAGGAATCAAATCGTAAAAAAAAAATTCCCAGAAGCAACTCTAAGAGTCATAACTACAATGAAATTCATTAAATGCTATAGTACTTTAAACTATGTAGAAAATAAAACAAAACAACAATACAACAATTTATTCCGAGTAGAGCAAACTAAAACAAAACAATTTTCTATAAGAGATGTTCGAAATGTTGACCAGTTTCATTTACACATAGGCGGCACCTTTTCTGGACACCTCTTACCCAGTTGATTAGTTCAAGAGGAGTGAGAGTTGCAAAACTTTGTATCACTGCCACTTCTAACTCTTGCCTGGTGTTTGTTCAATCTTCCCCAGAGACATAAGTCCATGGGTGTTAAATCCGGTGACCTTGTCGGCCAACGGTTCGGACCTTGGTTGGCTATCCAGTTATTGTCGAAACTGGCCGATAAAAAATTACTGATAAATTGCAGCGTTATGAGGGGGTGCCCCGTCGTGTTGAAAAAATATATTTCTAAGGTCCATTAACGGCAGTTCATCAACAAGAGGTTCTATTTGCTGCCTTCAAATTTCTAAATATCTCTGAGAGGTGAGTGTTCCTTCGTAAATAAATAGACCTATAACCCTATCTCTAAAAATTCCTGCCCACACGTTAAATCCAAATCTGCCTTGATTTCTTTGCTCCACAACTAAATGAGGATTTTCTTGTGCCCACGTATAAAAATTGTAACTGTTAAAAATACCGGCATTGCTTACATAAGCTTTGTCTGTCCAAATGCAATTTAACGAAAATGGTTACAATTCTCTAGAAACCATTGGCAAAATCCATCCTCCGTCTCTAAGGTGATGAACTTTTTTTGTCCTATATGGCCTTAATTTGTGCTTCTTCAAAGTACGACTTACGTTAGTTCTTGGTAGTCCAGTGGATTCTTTTAACTGTCTTTTAACTGGGTTGAAGTGTTGGGATTATTTCCGATAGTTCCTAAAACTACTATTTCTTCTAACTTCTTATCCCTGTTTGATGCATAATTTTTGTGTCGTTTCTTTTCAAACTGGCCACTATTAACTAGGTAATGTCGCAATCGAGCGAATATATCCTTGAAGGGTTGACGCCTCTCTAGATACCGTTCGTAGTACAAATTACTTGCCGCTTCCGAATTTTCTCCGGTTTGTATAAAACACACATCATATCCCATTTTTCGTAGTTTTCAAACTTCATTACGATTTATTTGACAATTGAGTAACTGATCCTGAAGTAAAATTTGACAACTACGAGTAAACAATTGAATTAAAACCATATAGCCACTCCGTCGAAAACCTACTTCACAAAAAGTGCATTTAAAACTGGCTTAAAAACTGAAAACCTTTATATTTTGAAGTAGATTTAAACAAAATATAAAGTGTGCTGTATTTCTAGAATGGTAATTTAACGCTTTATTCGGATAAGGAAAAATATTCAAGGTATCCCATTTAAAAAATATATTTTTGTGTTAACTATTAAAATATTAGTTGTAAAAAAATGTAACTTACACTGTTGAAATCCACGTGAAAACGTGCTTTGAGAATGTTTTTACAGAAATCAAAAATTTTCATAGGAAAAGAATTACAAACATTTTTCCAAAATGCAGATTTTTGAAAAACCCCCTGTATATCTGAAACGGTACTAGATATCGATATGCGGTTTTCACCATTAAGTTTATCATAAAAATTGAGCCTCAGACACCGACATCAGTTTTCCTTTAGATAAAGAGGTTTACCTTTAAAAGTGTCCAATCTGGACCACCCTGTACATGAAGTGTAGCTTACATAGCAGATTTTTAACTTAATCAGTATAAAAGCAGAAATAATTTTTCATGAGTTATTGCAAAAAAAATATTGGATAGAACTAGAAATTTTAAAACTCAGATTTTAAAAAAATTTTAACGTCTAGATTGTCGAACCTCTAGCTAGCGTATAAATTGCATCTGACAAAATACATGAAACTTAACGTATGATCGTTAGAGAGATCTCTCTTCCTAATCTTATCATTTGCTAGTAATATACAAAAAGCTATTTTTATATTAATTATTAATAAGTAATAAACAAGCAGATATACGCTGTTCAATTAAAGTAGCCGTTACTTGATGGAAATTCATAATAATTGAACTAAACACTTACGTTAGTTCTAAATTTCCACTATATTTTGTGTTTTATGACAATTGTTTCGGTACACAATACCTTCGTCAGATAATCGGTAACTTAACAGGTATACTTTAAGATCGTGTCTTTATTACTCAGTTTCAAATTATACGCTAAGCGAAAAATCGGCTACCTATTGAATTGACGAGTCTGACGATTTTTCTTTATATTTATTTTGAATAAACAATTTTTATTGTCATTGCAAAAGTAAATTGTCATAATATTGTGATAATATGTTGGTTTTTTTTGGCACTACACAGCAGTTATCACCACTACATGAAACACTAATTTTACAGTCTACACGCATTTCGCCGACCATATTAGCATCATCAGCAGCGATAATTGAGTGGAGTCAATTATCGCTCCTGGTGAGGCTACCATAATTAGCGAAACACTCGTTGAGTGCAAAAATTAAGTGTTTGGTGCAGTGGTGATAATTGTTGTGTAGCATCATTGTGCCAAAAATTCTAAAATCCCAACATAGTCGTTTTTTTTTTTGGCATTATTGGTATGTATGACAGGACGTAGGGAATAGTATAGAATAGTACTGGAGTGGATTGATAAGTCTGGCAAATTTCTACGAAATAACGGGAAATTTTGTTAAGCAACATAATTGTTAGTAAGTCCGATTCTTGTAATACAGTTATGGTCGAAGTTTGAAACAAAAGCAACGCGCAGTTGTTTATTGGCATCTGCCGCGAGTGATCTGTGTTACACGCTTCGTAGAAATGGATAAAAGCCGAATATCGTGCAGTGATCAAACATTTCTATTTAAAAAAGTGGACTGAAGTCCCGATAGATACGAAAAGGAAGTTCGAGGGGATTCGGCACTAGCACTCAAAACCATTTATTACTGGTTAAATGAATTTGACGTGGCCGTGCGAGCACTGCACATGCTAAACGTTCAGGGCGACTGATAGAAGTTTCTTCTGAAGAAATGGTCGATAAAATTTATGGTATCTTAATGAACGATCGTCGTGAGATTGTTGAGATGGCAGGCATCTCATATGAACGGGTACATATCCTGCATGAAAAGTGCGCGATGGGTACCACATTTGTTGACTGCAGACCAAAAACGCACGTGGGAGGACATTTCAAAATCGTGTTTGGAAAAATTGCAGCGTAATTTGAAGCACTTCTGGCGTCGCTTTATGACTGTAGACGAAACTTGGGTCACCCATCGCACACCGTACATCGAAAAAAGCGAGAACCGTTTTATCCGCGGTAAAAGTGATGACAACTGTTTTTAGGGACCCACAGCATCTCATCGTGATTGACTATTTGAAAAAGGGTAAAACATTCAGTAGTTCTTATTACGCAACGTTATTGGACCGATTGGATAGTAAGTTGCAGCAGAAGCGTCCAAGATTAGCGCGCAAAAACTGCTTCTTCACCAGAATAATGTTTCTGCTCACACATCTGCCGTTGCAAAGGCAAACGTACACGAGCTAGGCTTCGAAATAGTTTCCCACCCATTCTATTTTCTAGATTTGACCCAAAGTGACTTTGTTTCCTAACCTCAAAAATAGGCTTGAGGGGAAGAAATTTTCGTCGAATGACGAGGTTATCTGTGCTTTAAACAAGTATTATGCACAGTTGGAAACTTTTTTTTCCTTAGGTTATGAAAAAAATTGGTATCTCTGTGTACCAAATTCTCTCTCTCTCAATGGAGGTTATGTCGAGAAATTTCTGTTTTTGCTAAAAATGTTATTTACCTTGTTTTTTACAAGATTTTTCGATCCACTCTCGTATAGTGCAGAAAAAATGATTTCACGTCAACAGTGGAAGGTAAAGTAAAGCCATGAAATATGTTAGACATCTTGACTTTTATCATCTAAAAAAAGCCTCTTTACTCTATCAAGCCCTCAATATAGAGTCATCCCAATGAGTTTTATTAGGGTAAATAAACCCCGTTTTTAGATGGACACGACAGAACGTCACCGATATAGTCTAAATTTTTCAAGACATCTTGAGACAACCTCAACGCCACGATGTTGATTTACAGTGATATAGCACGTTTTATTTTTTATTGCGGAATTTTGTACATTAATTTTGACCAACGTGTCCTATAACAGTTGATCCGAGGCCATGTGCTGTTGAAGTTGTCCGCCCAAACCACACTAAATTTAGACATATAATATAAAGATTTAAAATCTGATTTGTAGTTTTCGTCGGCCGATTTCTCTTAGTAAAACTTCAGCTTCAAAGTTATAATTTTCTTCTAATTTTTTATTAAGTCTACTCATCGTATTTTTTATTAAATTTAATTTGTTTTTAAAATTAAACAGCTACAGCTGGCACCCCTGTCATCAGAAATGTCTAGAGACGAAATGCATCTAGGAGACAGTAGCAGTGGTGGGGGAGCTTCACCATTAACAGCCAGATCGTTGAGGTTAGAAAGAGTGGCTCAAGCTCTAGCTCATAGTCAAGAGGAATTAAGAAGGTAAATAAACTAATGAATACGTTACAATACAATATAACTCACTGCTAACAAATTACTAACAATATATATTTTTTTAATGCAAAGGCGGACTCAAGCTGGCCTTTCCCCTGGAATGACTTACAGGTTAATAATTTCTATACTAATATAAATTACAAAGGAAGATCCACAGATTTGTTGAATTATAAAATTTCTAAAATTCAGTGTGAACGAAAAATAAGATAAATGCATGCTTTTGCTTTGAAGTTTCAGGACTCTGTGGATCTGTTTCTTTCCTGTTTTCGATATTCTTAACATCACGATAGGAAAATATTTGAATTTTATTATTATAGTAACAACGAGCCATGACTTCTTCGTTTAGGTCTTTTGCCACTTTCTCAATGTATCTTTTAAAATCTCTAATAATAATCTAATATCTAAAAAGTATAAATTTAGAATTGCTTTTTTTAAAATTGTCTCAAACTAAAAATGTATGTTTCGTAATATTTGTTTCAGATAACGTAACTACAGTTTGTGTTTGTAAATTATGTTACAATTTTAAAAAAAAAAAAATTTATTGCAGCTAAAGTAACATACCAGTAGTAAATGACCCGTTTTTATAAAATTTTATGAATATAAATATATGGTTCAAAAGTACTACGTGACGTTAAGATAATCCAATGAATTAAACAATAAATCAATTATGTCGGTTAACTAATTATACATTACAATAACAACTATAACAAAACTGTATATGCAGGGTGTTTTTTTAAGTTTGAGCATTGTTTTTTTATATCATCATCATCATCGTACACCGCCCACTGTTGGACGAAAGCCTCCCTCAATTCTTGTCACCTTTTTCTGTTCTGGGCCACTTGTACCCAATTTCCAGCTACTCTCTTGAAATCATCAGTCCACCGACTTGGTGGTCTACCTCTACTTCGATAGATTTTGGATCTTGGTCGCTACTTTATAATATTTTTGTCTATCGTCCATTCTTAAACCTAGCAACATGTCCAGCCCAGTTCCATTTAAAATGTAGAATAAATTTGACTGCGTCTTGTACCCCCTTTTTTTTCTGATAATGTGATTTGGGATGTGATCTCTAAGAGTAAGAGTAACGCCTAACATTGACCTCTCTATTTTTCTTTGTATGACACATATTTTGTTGATATTTTTCTTCGTCAACGTGAGAGCATTGGCTCCGGACGTAAGAACGGATAGTACGCATCTGTCAAAAATTTTTCTTTCTAAACACATCGGAGGATAAGTTTTAAATATATGCCGGCCAGGGAAGACCTATTCTCCGCTGAATTTCATGTGTTTGGTTGTCTTATCCTATGCTGACTTCATGTCCTAGGTATTTATATAGGTGTAGTTGTTCAATCTCCACATTATTCAGTTTTATAGTGTCGTTTAATACGAGATTTGTCATAAAGTGAGTGATAGATTGATTTTTAAACCAACCTTTCCTGAAGCTTCTTGAAGTATGTGCAGCATAGTTTGTGCTTTTTGCGTATTGGCTGTTATTAAGGCAAAACAAAAGTGATTTGACTTCTTACCGTCAATGTCCTATTTTTTCCCAGTTTATTGATTGTAGCATTCTTCTTAGAAGTGTTAAGAAATGCTTAGGAGAGAGCGTATCACCCTGGCGTACTGCTCTTTCGATTTGAAATTTGCTGGTGAATTGGTTAGTTTCTGTTTTGACATTTCCGGTGGCATTTTCATATATGTATTTAATTACATTGGAGTATCGATGATCAATACGACATTTAGCAAGTCCTTCCAAGAGTCTACTGGTTTACGGAATCAAAAGCCTTTTCGAAATCTACGAATATGAGCATCAGAGGCTTATTATATTCTATACTTTCTTCGATGAGGACTTTAACTTTAAGCAGATTGTCGTTTGTTCAATACCCTGTGTGCAAACCTGCCCGTTCTTTTGAAAGAAAAAAAATATATAGTATTCACCAAAATACAACCGATAAATATTTTGAAATGATTTGAAATTTTAAAAGCGGACCTGAAAGAAAAATTTCTAACTACAATAAAATATTTACTCTAAGAGACTTCTTTTATATCTACTTTGATGAATCATTGAATTTTCAAACTGTCGATCCCGTGAATACTCTTTCGTGTCGATCACTTTCTATTTCATACAGATCTACACCATTGTACCATACGGGGTGAAAAGTTCCAAGACTTTTGAAGTAAAAACAACGTTTTTGCCAAACAATTCAAGAGCGATCCACTTATTCCAGCGATTTTCTCGGTCGGCTTTCATGCAGCTCCAGTCACCCTGCGGACTCTCTGACTCAGGCGTGTAGTGGTGGATCCATGTTTCGTCCATTGTTACGAATCGACGTAAAAACTCCTTTGGATTACACCGTTACAGTGCCAAACAGCGTTCTGAATCTTCGACACTTACTGTTTTTGATTAATTGTGATAGTACGCGACACCCATCGGGCACACATACCTTTTTCATGTGTAATATTCATGCAGAATATGCCTCACGCGTTCTGTTCATATCTTCACGATGTCAGCTATCTCTCTCAGTTTCACTTTGCGGTCATTCAGAACAATATGGTGGATTTTCTTTATTTTTTGGAATGACTGCTTCATTTGGACGGCCGGAACGTGGTTCACCACCAATGTTTGTACGACCGCATTTAAGTTCATTAAACCATCGACATATAGCTGCTTTCGACGCAGCAGATGTGCCATAACACTTCTCAACCTATTTTTGGGTTCTGGCTGTATTTGTTCCTAACAAAAAGCAATGTTTAATGAACACACGAGGTCCTTTTAATTCCTTTGCAGAAATCAAAAGTAGCATCACTCAAACAGCTATCACACACTGTCACTCGCAAACTAATAGACATAATGTTATGAAAATTTTACACAAATCTTCTGAGAGTTGACACTAACTAAAAATCATGTTTTTTTTGTTTGCGGAAAGTTTCGTGACATTTCACCTCATATTATATTATATTTATCGAAGCGAGTTCATTTACTATTATCACTATAACAAATAAAAATAATGCCCCAACTTAAAATACACACTGTATATGTAGTTTTTTGAGAGTTATTCACTTTATAATTTTGTCTAAGTGACTTAGAGTTCCAAGAGACGTTTTTTTTTGGTGAATTGTAGGGCAAAACTTCACTACCGAGTGAGGAGCCGCAATGGGAAAACCAAGTATAGTGAGGAATTCATTCCTGCATTGGGTTGGCCGTGTTTTTTGTCGGTTAAATTCGAAAATCATCAATCTGGCAGAAACTAGTAATAACCGACAGTCTCTAGCCGGTTTTTACAATCACACAAGTGCTTGTACCTGGCATTTAATGGCAGATAATTTTGCGGTACAATCGAAGAAATGGTTGGAGAGAATGTGTAGCAAATGTACGAGGATTGTTATACCACTTTGTAAAGCGCACGACCATTATACCTTTAATAACACCATCTATACCTTTAATAACACAAAAATGCTGTAAAGCATCGGAGAGAGACAATGTGTAGTAAATGTACGAAGGTTGTATCACTTTGTCAAGCGCGCGACTATTTTTTTCTGTACCTTTAATTACACAAAAAATGCTGTAAAGAATTGGAAAGAGACAATGTACGAAGGGTCCTGTATCACTTTGTCAAGCGCACGACTGTTTTAATTACATAATTCCGTTACATGCGATAAAGCATTGGACAGAGACAATCTGTAGCAAATGTACCACTTTGTCAAGCGCTCGACCGTTTTTTTCTATACTTTTAATTACACAATTCCACTAAATGCTGTAAAGCATTGGACAGAGACAATCTGTAGCAAATGTACCACTTTGTCAAGCGCGCGACCGTTTTTTTTTCTATACTTTTAATTACACAATTCGGCTAAATGCTGTAAGGCATTGGAGAGAGACAAGGTCCAACAAATGTCTGAGGGTTGCTGTAGCACTTTGCCAAGCTCACGACCGTTTTTTTTCTATAACTCTAATTACGCAATTCGTCTAAATGCTGTAAAGCAGGAGGCCCCGAGTAACTGACGGACAGAACAGAACTTTTTTATGCTTCAACAGCCCTATCATCTTATTTAGTTTACGTCATAACTTATGGTACCAAAAAAACTATGACGTAATTGTAGACAACTCTAAGTCATATGGCACGCAATTACCAACAAAAGTTAAGTTTGTCTTAAATATAAGTGCAGTTAAGTTTTGTTGTCTGCAGCGTAAGCAGATGAAATTTGCATTTAGTTGATTATTGTTTATTTCGATAAAAAATATTTTCAAGCTTAGACGCTAAATTGAGATATTGGCTTAAATCTGTTTTAATTTTTTAAATTTAATTTCGATGTTTGGAAGCAGATTTAAGGTAACATCTTTGTGATGTCTGCATGACTTTTACACTGAACTACAATCAAATCCTCATTTAAAGGGAAATTTTAATTACCTAACTTGTTTCGATCCTGTACTCGATAAATACATATATTACATATACATATTACAATATACATATTTAACTGGCTACAAGATAACAGCAAGAGTTAATACTACGAGAGGCTTTATATCTGGTGTAATAGGGACAACAAGAAGAGAAATAGAGTAATTGTGGGAATGGTCCAGAGAAATACTGAGGCATTAAAGTGTAACGTAACGGAGTCTCTTTTTTATGTGCAATTCCCACGCGTTTAAATTCCGCATGCTTTTAATAACGATAACTATAAAGACATGTTGAAAATAAGCATTGCAAAATCTCTCTAATACATAAGGTGAACGATGGATTGTTTTCATTAGTTTCGATGTCCAAACGTCATTTTAGTTTGCATCGTTATAATGGGCTAGTGTAGAAAACAATTCATCCACTGAACATTATATGAAGTCATTGTATATAACTGCGTACTAATGACATTTGTTCGTTCAGGTCGAGACATTTCTACAATTCGTTTTGTTTACCATATTTTCTTAATCCGTCTAAATCCATATTTTTTTTTCAATTTAAATGATTATTTAATAATAATAGTATTGATATAATACTAACCTTCCACTATTTCAAAGCAAATTAAGCTTTTTTCTCTTTTCTTGTACTTCAGTATTCACACATTTATACTCTTACACTTTGTGCCTCGTCGCGCATGCCTTTAGTCTTAGCCTATTAGATTAGACCGTAGCGTAGCGAATATGTGTTTAGGCCAGGGCAGAACACTCACACGCCCCCATCACCTCTATCCTCTCGTCACAGCAGTCAGGAGAGCTTACATAAGAACACGTACGGTGGCGCCTCCGGATTGTCCAGAGAAGTCACTTCAGCAGCGGCGGCGGCAGCAGCGGCCGCACAGAAGAAAAAAGGAATCAAGAGTAGCCTAGGAAGGTTCTTTAGTAAGAAGGAAAAGGTAAATTTTATTTTTGTATCAATTTTAGATAGTCTGAAATATTTAAATCATAGTTTTTCAAAATGCACGGAAACCATTTTAAAATATGCTCGTTTTTGAGTACAGTCTGTCAAGTAAGAATGTGACCGTTCGTATTCCTGGAAAAAAAAACTGTTTCGAGAACATTTTTTGGCATCGATGTATTCTTTGGTGTACTAGCAACGGCGCAATTACCTTAGTAAGTTGTTGAATCGCCTCCTGCATCAATAATCGCCTGGCATCTTCGAGGCATGCTGTCTGCATACTCTGCAAATGTTTCGAATCTCACGAGACAACTGAGTCAAAGTCCTCGGAGTCTTTCCTCTGAGCTTTGTCTTTACAAGGGACCAAACGTTTTCAATAGGGTTGGCGCCCGGCGATTGTGTGGGCCACTCTATTACCTACGCCCAAGCGAGCCGTTTCACGACATGATTTTCGCCCACCAAAGGTTTTTTCCACGTGCTACGGAATTTGACATCATGAGCACGAAGATGTCGAATGGTCTCATGGGACATATTCAAACCCGATTTTCTTAATTTTGCCGCCCTTTGATGCAGCGTCAATTTCGGGTCCCGTGAAAACAAAAACACAATTTGTTTTTGGACTTTCGAAGTGGCTTTGCCCACCGAGCCACGTTTTAGCAATTCGTCGACATTTTTCGTTAAAACAATTTACCCACTTCTTCACAAACAACACTGACTTTTTAATATATTTAGCGGCCGCGGAATGTGTCATGTTGGGCCCCTTTGGATGGGAACAAAGAAAGACTGCCTCGTACCTACGCGCAAACAAGTGACTCATTTTGGATTTTACGTGATTTCGAAGAAAGTTCAGAATCGACTGATAATTTTACTAAAATGCGTCGTAGACAAAGGTTCCCTCTACCAATTTTTTATTGAATGGCTAGAATCGCATCTACCAGAAATGAATAATCGCGGACACGTTCTTACTTGACAGACTGTATATATAAAGTTTCTGGTAATTTTGAGATGTACTGAATGAATTTCGATGGGATTTGGATTTCTCTGTAACTCATCTTTCGGGAAATAAATATTAATAAACAGTATCGTACGATGTTGGGAATGTGGAATCTTTAGCACAATGACACTACTCAGTATATAGTATATGACCACTACACCAAACACTTTATTGTTGCACCTGACACGCGTTTCGCTAACCTTGATAACTTCATCGGGAGCGATGATTGACTGATTGAATCAATCATCGCTCCTAATGAAGGTAACATGGCTAACGAAACGCGCGTCGAGTGCAAAAATAACGTGTTTCGTGTAGTGGTGATATGTACTAAGTAGTATTGTACGACCTAGGAGAGCAGTAACGTACTTTTGAACCTTATGATGTATCCTGGTTTTATACGAGATATTCTAGATTAGAGATCTATATTTTTGTCTGGAAACATTTAAGTGTAAGTTGTAGAAAAGAGGAGCGGGTAGTAATAAAAGAGAGTGGGTTTAAGAGGGGTTAGGGTTATCAGCTACAATACGAATCCAGGTGGTTCGTTCGTTTAGCCTCTAAAATATATAACGATCTTTCAATATTCTATATATAGGTGAAAGGCAAGGACGGCCCAATATCGGAAGGAAGTTTAAATCTCAGCCAGAGTAGTATTGGTCTACCAGATGGAGATATAAGCGACACAATGAGTATATCGGGGAGAACAGGCCAGAAAACTGGAGACTTCGATAGGCGGCAGAAGAAAAAGTAAGTGTTTATTTTTATTACACTTTTACATAAAGCCAGAATTATATTACTGATTATAATGCCACTTAGAATTAATTAGGAAATTTTTTTTATTATTTTATGTTTATGTCACTATTATCCAATCATATAAATTCTGATACATATCTTTAAAAAACACTTGAAAGACTATTTTATTGTCACAAAACCTAGTTTGTCATATACTGTGTCTTATTGGTCATTAATAAAACGACTGGTACGACGTACCGTGCACCGTTGGTCATATAAGAACGTTAAAAGTTTGTTACATCATTCGACAGTAAAGGATTGCCATTAAAATGTTAATAATTCAGTAGTTCGTCCAGTTCCCATCAGCGTCGATGATCGCATGGCAACCACTTTCTATTTTTATCGTCAAACCACCGTTTGACAGAGGACACGAAAAAAGATTTTGGACACTTTCCAAAATCTTTTTCCGAAAGACATCCTTAAATATGGATCTTCACAGTGTGTTTCAGGGTGCGTTGAACCAATTGGTGAGTGGAGATTGACCAGGCTCGTGGGATAATAACATAATCTCAAAATGAAGCTTCATCGGAAAAAATTACATTGCTCCACTCTCGATCAACACATGAGTTGCACCACAGAAATCAACGAACACGTCATGCGTTGCTATAATAAAATCACAAAACCTGACAAAGAAATCACTAAGAAAAAAATTACTCGCCCCCTGGACCCACCGAAATCAATCCCAAACACAACCGACACAGATGCGGGACAAACACAACCACTAAAGCCAAACCAAGCCACGTATGTTTTGCAAAAACAACATGCAACTACCAAGGCTGGCGAACCAAAACAGCGATTAAAGTGGACAGATGAAATGAACAGAACAGTGATGCACTGTTACTACGCCACCACCAATTGTTCCCCTCGTCATATCAGCCACAGGCCTTACACCAACATTCACACCACACTTAGTACAATTAGGACTCAACACAAAATACACAAAAACATTCAGAAGTCGGTGATTTTGAAAACATGTAACATTGTCAGGTCATTCCTTAATACACAAATACACAATGGTAATAGCGTTTGTGTTGACTTGGCTTAGGCCCGTCAGCCAAACATGGTACCATATTGACCAAATGTGAGAAAGAAAAACAAATAGATATATTACCGTCAAAATACAACAGAGTGTACATTGGTTCCTCTTGTCAGATAAATTAAATTGAATAAAATGAGATGAAAACAAAGTAAAAACGAACAACAGTACAGTGTATACGTGCACAGAAATACATACAAAGTAATGTACAAAAGTCAAAATTAAACTAAACACATCATTCACACGTAAGCAATTCAATCAGACTAGTGCAGATGTTCCAGGTTTGTCAAATACTAATTTAAAAACAAGAAAGAACAAATAGATATGTATAAAAAAAAAATTTCACAACCAGGGCCCCCTTTCTCCAAAATATCAGCTCTTGTAAAAATCATTTACTGAGTAAAAGGCCTTGGCTAGTAGAAGCTGATGCAACTGTAGAGTGGAGAATTTTGAAAGAAAGTTGTTTTGTGACTGGGTAAAACCAGTAAACTGTTACCCCTAGTGTTATACTCATTTGTAGATTCCAGCACCTCTAAAAAGTTTATTTTTTTGTTTATAAAAGTTAAACAGCGCAATATGTACAGACCTAGAAAGGTTAAGATTAGGTTATTTATGAATATATCTTTAAAGTTTTCACGAGAGTCGTGATTAAAAATTAGACGAATTATTTTCTTCTGGCTCACAAAAAACAACAAGGCAAAATATTTCACACTAAACAATCTATATTTTTTTTATAGGGAAAGGGACTATCGTCATGATCTTCTAGCTGAAGCGATGAAAGCTGGAACTCCATTCGCATTGTGGAATGGTCCGACAATCGTCGCGTGGCTGGAATTGTGGGTTGGTATGCCAGCCTGGTATGTAGCAGCGTGTAGAGCGAATGTAAAATCCGGTGCCATTATGAGTGCATTAAGTGATACCGAAATCCAAAGAGAAATAGGTAAGTAATATTTTTTGAAGAGCTTAATTATGTTTTGATACCTATTCAAAAAAACAATGTTTGAATTTTTTTGAGGAGACCCACCTAAAAGTTGTCAATTGACTAAGAAATGAGATTGGTAAAGTTTCAGCTCAATTGAATAACGTTCACCCGTGCCTTGCGTGCGGTTGACGTTTTGACTTTTTATGAAAATTGATTTTTTATGAAAATGTCTAAAAACATTGCAAGATTCAATTATATCGGCTTTATTGATTTTACTTTATTTATTTTTTCAATATGTACATGAAAAAGGGTTTAGTTAAAACTGTTTTCAAAAGTAAATAGAGCAAAATCCAAATTGAAAATGGAGGATTTAAAAGAAAAGAAAAGCAAGAAGGTATAAATATGAAAAGAAATAATGTTCAAATGCATTTTATTATTTAAAGTTTAGTTATAAAAAAGGAAGCAATATAAAGGACAGAAGTTATTATTATTTATATTTACAATTTATTATCAGATCAAGGTGGTAATGGCTTAGATAAGGTGGCCTTTAAAGAATCAGGAAAAATTTTCCTACATTCAGATACAACTTGTAACAGAAACTGCCGTTGTTCTTCATCTTCCGTCAAACAGAGAAGGAAAAGGAAAAACAATAGAGAGAAAAAGATCTACTAACCTACTTTGTTTCTCAATTTTTCCAATCTTGCCATCTCAGCTGCTTGTCTCTTTTCTCTTCGTTGTTCCGTTTTTACGAAATTCATGTCAATGCTTCCCATTCAGCCAGGACGTTTTTTTCTCTGAACTAACAAAAACTGCTTGTCATCTTCAATAGCGCTTTTTAATGCATCCTGATGAACAACATCAGAAAGGTCATCAAGGGTTGACTTAAAAGCTTCTACTTTTTATTTTGCGCTGTGCTTTTAGATCATTTAGCGGTTTTTTGCAGTTTTCTCTACTCTTCGTACAGTTTTTCTAATTTTGCAACACATCTTTCAGGTGTCGGGTTGGTATCTTAGCTTTCTCCCAAAAAATTAAAACTTCCTGTATTGTAAGTGTTACAGCTTCCCTGGTGTTTCGTTTCACTTGCCGTATATTATAAAATAAACTGCGTAAAACTTGACAATTAGATGGTAATTTACTGCCACTGATTTGATGAGACATGTGGCCGATTAAATGCACTCGAGCTAGAACCCCAACAAGCATGGCTTGTTGATGCTGTAGAAGACATTGACCCGCAAACCTCACAGAAAAGTCACTAAATGAACGTTGTTGCAATGTTCACTGCTTGAAAGGCAAACGTAAACTAAAACTCTCTGACTTCTCGCCGGGCATCCCAGACAAGGACCAAAAAGAAGGGGTATGGTTTATGACATTCCAGATAAAATTATCTGAGAAAAGGGGCCTTAGCATAGCTTATTTGTAACAAAAATCTTTTAAAGAATAGAACTAAATATCAGGTACCCACCACCTTGCAATTCGTAAAATTATTTATAAAGTTAAAACAAATGACAATTTTATGTCTTATTATATATTGTATAATAATGTATTTGTATAATTGTTTATAATAAAAAGGAAACAAAAAATGGTCAAAAGTATTTAAGTTAGGTATCTTTGTTGCCATTTTTCACTTTCGTTTTCTAAACAGGTCGAAAGTCGAATTTAAAGATTTGAATCATGTCCGGTCTTGAATAATGAATATCTTCCAAAATAAAAGTTTTAACAAGAAAGTTGTAGGAGTAAAACTTTAAGGTAACAACATCTCCTATGACATGAAACAAGAGTCAGGTTTGTAGGACGAATGGTTTTCATTTTATGAGGGAGAAACCACGATTTTTTTGCAAAAAATTGAATTTTACAGCTTTAAACCTCGATGAGGCACGGGTTATCTAATTGAGCTAAAACCATGCAAATCCTATTCTTTAGACAAATGGCAAATTTTAGGTGGTCCCGCCGTTATTACGATGAAAATATTTTTCCCCCCCTGTACCTTGTGACCACCCTACTGAATACTTTAGAAAGATTGTATCCTTGTATTAAACTGCGTTATGGTGAATAGATAATATATTCTGAGTTGTAGACATGTATCAATGCAAATCACCATAAAATCTTGTTGATACAGGTCAAGTAGGGCTACAAAAACTTGAAACCAAAGCATATTATGTTCTATACTTGTAAAATCTTATTTCAGGAATAAGTAATCCACTACACAGGCTCAAATTACGCTTAGCAATCCAAGAAATGGTATCGCTAACGTCACCGAGTGCGCCGAAAACTTCTCGTACTACCCTGGCGTTCGGCGATATGAACCACGAATGGGTCGGTAACGCGTGGTTACCATCGTTAGGGTTACCACAATATAGAACTACCTTTATGGAATGTTTGGTAGACGCTAGAATGCTGGACCATCTTACGAAGAAGGATCTGAGGGGACAGCTTAAAATGGTCGATAGTTTTCACAGGTAAAAATTTCTATCTATATTTGTAAGCTTTTAAAGAAAAATGTGAACGGGCACTTAAGTGGCAGCGGAAAAAAAATATATATAGGCGGGTTGTATGATAAGTACTTGACCTTGACAACAAAAAAACATTTTTATGTATAACATTTATTTAATTTTTCGACGTAGTCTTCTTTTAGCTACACTTAGTCCAACGTTTTTTTTTTTGTATCCCATCTAAAAAATACGATTTCTCTAACCCTTCAAAATAGGCGTTTGTTTCAGCAGTCACCTCATCGTTTGAGCCAAATTTTTTCGCCACGGAAAACCCAATGTTTGGACTGTTCTTTGGTCTCTGGTGTGCTGTGATGAATCCATGTTTCGCCAACAGTTATGAATCGACGACAAAAATCATTCAGATTGCGTTTTAACATCCCCAAACATTCTTTTGCAGTTAATACACCTGCGTGTTTATTGTCAATTGTGAACAATAGCGGCACCCATTTTGCGGAAAACTTTCTCATATCCAAATGAGTAGTTAAAGTGTTCTGCACCCGTTCAATTGAGATGCTCACAATTGTAGCAGTCGCACGTATTTTCACTCCCAGATCATTTATTACTATATCGTGGTTTTTTCAATCATTTCTGTTGTGGTGACCTCATTCTGACGACCTGGACCTTCTTCATCAAAAATGCTTGTACGCGTTTGAATTCCTAGCTGTCCAATATTTTATGGTCGATAACGACAGTGCAGAGTCCCCATAAACTTCGCTGTTTCGCTTTTATCTCACCGTTCGTTTTCTTTTTGAAAACATATATTTTATCACTACGCGATATTCAATCTTTTTTATTGTTGTAAAATCTCAAAAGTTGTTCTGTCTAAATGGCTGCCACTTACAAACTAAATCACGCAGCGACTTGAAAATTTGACAGGATTCTTGTAAAAGGTTATGTTTACGAAAAATATAATTTTTTAAATAGCGCTACGCTCGCCGACGCCAGGTACTTGTCATACAACCCTCGTAGTTCTTAACTATTCTCAAATAAATAAATTTATACCCCGCCAGTAAACCGAATGTGTCTTATCGAAAATTTGTGTTTAAACATTACCAAAAACATTTTAAATGCGTATTTATTGAACAGTTTAAACATACAATGTTTTTTTTTTTTAATTTTTATATCATTCATTACTAAAGCTGGTTAATGCGTCGTATTTTTGTTTCCTATACTAATAAGGCTACTGAGTACGCAAATCGATTAGAAAATAAAAATTATATTTAGGAATTTCATTTACTTCACGATTTACACACACGAACTACATATAAAATCGGTATGTGAAACACAATACTATTTTTAATAAGTCAATACCTCGGAAACTCAAGAATTTCAAATTGAATTTAAAAAGAATATATTTTTTTTATTTTATTAATTTTACTAATCAAAATTTTCAACAAATCAAAAAAATTCAAAAAATCTTCAAGAAGAAGAAGAAATCGAAATTTTTAATATCCTGTTAAGTAACCAAAAATTTGGTATTTAAGTCTATCGAATCAACTCTTTACTTGCATTTCTCATTTAAATAAAGATGGATCATTACTTTTGAAGGATTCTTGGGGGTAAGAATAAAGTCGATATTATTAATAGAATTCACGCAAAAATTACAGATTTAAGGTGAAATTCATGTTTTTGACGTTTACTCGGGAGACCCACTCGAAAGTGTTAGTAATTACATTTGCCTCGCAGCTAGTGGATGTAAGTAATGCCTAGTTGATACCACTAACTGAGAATCTACATTATAGTAATAGATAATAATATACGAGTGCAAGATTCATTCATACCAGATTAAAAATCTTGTTGTTCAGATACTTTCTAATGACGTCGCCGTTACATACAAGGGCTACCTTTCAAGTTTTTACAAAAACAATGAAAGAAAAACTATTTTTTGGTACAAATCGGTCTCAAAAACATGGTTTTAGAAGGACTAAACAGCTTCTTGAAGTGATAAAAATCGCTGTCCACGCATTTTTTTTGACATTCGGGGACAAAAATAAGTCGTTAGGCTATAAATCAGGTGAATACGGGCAATTAGACATTAATTCCATGTTTTTCTTCTTCAAATAATCAATTGTTTGACGTGCTGTGTGAGAGCTGGCATTGTCATGATGAATAATGATGCGACGTTTCCGGTTTGTTTTTTCCTGATTTCATCGATGACTTCTGGCAAACAAATTGTTGTATACCATTCAGCATTAAACTGTTCTTCGATCCTCTAAGACAATACTTGCAACATGTCCAGTATAACCAAAGGAACAAGCGATCATTTTCTTGGAAGAACTTCGCGAACGAACCACTATTGTTGGATTCGGGTCATCTTGGAACATCCAAACAATGGATTGTTGCTTAGTTTCCGGCTCGTACGAATATATCCAAGTTTTGTCTCCTGTTAGGATGTATATGGATTTTGTATGTCCTCGGTCGAATTTTTTTGAGCATTTCCTTACACCAATTGATATGAGCCTGTTTTTGAGTTTCGGTCAAACTACACGGAATCCATCGGGAACAGATCTTTCTTACAGCTAAATGTTCATGTAAAATCGAATGCACTGCAGTCTTCAATATGCCTAAGGATGCCTTTATCTCACGGTAAGGCACATGCCGATCCTCTTCAATCATGTTGCGCACAGCAACCGATTTTGTTCGACCTCCACGAAATTCATCGTTGATGGAAGCACGACCATGACGAAATTCTGCAAATCAATTATAAACAGTCTTTTCTGATGGTGATTCATTATCAAAAGTTGAACGAAGCGATCCGAGGCATTGTTGTTGAGTTAAGCCTTTACGAAAATCGTAAAATATCATCTAACGAAAACCTTCACGTGAAATTTCGATTTGTTCACAAATCTGTTTTTTTAAACGCTCACTCTATACAAACACCTCGGCCAATTTCTGAGCATCCACTGTTTTAACGATAACCAATGTAAAATTTTACAATAATGGTAATGTCACATCTCAATATCGCCATCTAGTGATCGTTTGTAAAAACGTGAAAGGCTTTTGCGTTAAATAGTTTTAATAACCTTTTTTTTATTTATTTTTTTAAATTTTATAACTAAATCTGTAAACGGGTTACAGATTTAGTTATAAAATCCGGTGGTATTTTGTGACCAACTAAAATCTATATGTTCTTTAACATAATGCGAGAAAAACTCCAAAAATATTAAAAATCTATTCTGTCAAAGTGGAATTTTCAAAATATAAAATAATTTTTCTCCTAATCTTAAAAAATTATTACCTACTCTTGCTTATAAAAGAAAATATAATAAGCAAAAGAAATCTTTACTGTTGTCGCTCTAAAGAATTTTTTTCCCAACGATCCAAAACGCCAACAGTTGTGTTTAGTACCCGTGTTGCTTCGGCTGTGTGTCATCAAAATGTAATTTTTCTATATATATATATATATATATATATATATATATATATATATATATATATATATATATATATATATTATGTATATATATATATATATATATATATATATATATATATATATATATATATATATATATATATTTTGTGCTTGTCAGATGCATTGGAACATACCATTATAGTTAATCTTTCCTTACTTCGTTTGTGCCCAGGAGCTGATTTTTTCTGTCGAGATGCCAAGGTTTTGATGGAAGCATTTTATAATTCAGACCAGTTTCGTCACAGTTTGTAAATTTGATCACATGTGTATCCACAATCTTCGATTTGCTTTTTAAAGTTCTGCTTAAACTTCTCAATTGACACATCAGCAGAAAGTTTTTTACCACATACACGTACCGTTTTTCCAGCCGTCAAGCCATCCAGAACTGGCGGTAAACTGATCTATCTCTGGGAATTGCCTACTAATCATTATTGCTTTCTGTTGTAAAATTGGACCTGACAGAGGCACACCTTTTGATCTCCGTTGGTTAAACCACATGAATAAAGCTTCGTTAACCTTTTCATAATCGCCGGTTTTTCACTGATTTTCTTCCTGAGGACGAGGAGGCTTGATTTATACACCACTCTTCTATTTTTGTGCGGTTTATTTTCCAATCTCCAACTGTTACCTCACTTACTCCATAATCTCGTGCAACAACTTTAATTGTCTCTCCTGCTTCAATTCTTCTGATGGATTTTAATTTTTCTTCAATAGGAACGATGATTCTTTTACGCTTGTTTTGCTCCATTATAATACGACAAACAAAAATTTAAACAAGGCAGTTCGTTTAATTACACTTAACTACTAGAACTCCAACCAAATAAATTATGTGAGTATACTCGTACTTCTCCGTAGTAAACGCTATAACGCACTGCATTCACGCAAATTTACATGTTGAAAGAGTCCAAAAATCATAAATAGGGGAACCCCTCACACGGGCCAGGGGGATTCCCCGAAGGCCCCGATGATTTTAATTGGAAATATGTACATACATATTTTAGAAGCTCGGTTAATACGCAGCATAGACGCGCCTACCTCGGATAATCAGGTTCTTAGATTGGCTCGGTTAATCCGGAGCTCGGATAATCGCGACTCGGTTAATCGGGGTTCTACTGTATAAACCTAACATGGAGTAAAAAGTCCCGAGACTTTCCGAGAGATGGCAGCACAAGCAAAAACAGATGATTTTCAGTTAGAAAAAGTAAGTAAAATTTTCCAAAACGATGGAGCAAAAGGATTTTGGCGTGTTGATTAAACATTGCTTTTTGATGGAAAAAATATAACCAGAACCCAGAAATGGCTGGACAAGTGTTATGGCACATCTGCTCCGTCGGAGGCAACTATATGTCGATGGTTTAGTAAATTTAAATGCGATCGTACAATACCGATAATGCTGCGTTTCGGACGTCCTAAATGAGGTAGTCACTCCAAAAAACAAAAAAATCCACCATATTGATCTGAATGACTATAAAGTTAAAGGGAGGGAAATAGTGAGAGTGAAGATATCAACAGACAGCATGAGGCATATTTTGCATGAATATTTGCGTATGAAAAAGCTACGTACCCGATTCATACGTATTGAATTGAGAAGTCGGTTAAAATATTATTAAACAAACATTACATGTAGCGGTGATAACTTAAAAGTTAGGATTTTATTTATATTTTTACTTGCCTTTCTAGATCTGTTTCATTTGTGCCTATTTTTGTAAAAACAACTTACGACCATTAACAACCAACACAATCGATTACACAATACACTTGGCGTGATACTCTGACATCGTTATTAATACATTGGTACCTAAAGGTATTTACTTGTTTCTGCAACTGAATATGTGTATTTTGTCTACGGTGGATTGCTTAATATATTCATATAAATCATTTTTTTAGAACTAGTCTCCAGTATGGAATATCATGTTTAAAAAAGATTAAACTACGATCGAAATTTGTTAGAAGAAAGAAGAAAAAACTGTGAAAATACAAATACAGATGTATTAGTTTGGAGTAATGATCGATTAATTAGATGGGTAGCATTATTAGGATTAAAGGTAAAAAGTCATTTTTTTTAGAAATAAAGTAGAAATTCTTTTTAAACTGTTAAAAATTGAGCCACGGGAACACTTTTTTTTTCTGTAACACAAAATGTTTATCTTTTTAGGAATATGGTAATAATTTATTAGAATCTGGTGTTCATGGTGCTTTAATAGCTTTGGACGAGAGTTTCGATGCGAACAGCATGGCTCTTGCTTTACAAATTCCAACACAAAATACCCAAGTAAGTATTTAAATATTCGAGTACACGAGGGTCGTTCCAAAAGTTCTCGGCCTGACACAGATATGGCGCCAAGATGACCAAATTATTACGATATTTGCTAGATGGCGTGCTGTAAAGTTTCAGACTAGTTGTCTTTTTGTAGCAATTTTGTAAACAAATAAATTTTAAGATTTTCCAAAAATCGATAAAACTATAGTTCGAGCTGTTATAAAATACTTCGCCTTAAAAGTTTAAAGTTCTACGGACATTTAAAAAAAAGTTAGATGTCACATTAAATGATTCTTTCCCTTCATTATTGACGAATAAAAAGTGGACTGTTGAATTTAAACGTGCATCCATTCAAGACGATACATACTCAGGATGCCCGAAAACCTCCACAACCGACGAGATTGTGACAGAAATTCACAGTAGCGTCCTAAATGATCGCCGACTAAAGGTACACGCGCTCGCTGACATTGTAAACGTCTCGATGCCCACCAGATTTTACACAGTATTTTCGGTATGAGAAAGCTTTCCGCTCGATGGGTGCCGCATTTGTTGACAATCGACCAGGAACGCATTCAAATGTATATATAACAGTAGATGAAAGATGGATTCATCGTTAGCGCCAGAAACGGAGGAGTAGTCGAAACAGTGGGTGGGAACAGATGAAAAACCACCCAAGAAAAAAAGCTGTTCCATCTGTAGGTAACGACCTGGCTATGGTTTTTTGGAATTCTCATGGTGTTGGGCTCATAGATTACGTAGAGAAAGGTAGAACCATTACCGGGGAGTACTATTCACTACTGGACCAATCGATGGGTGCTATTGAGGTGAAACGTCTACATCTCGCAAAAAGGAACTGTATTTTTATCACGATAATGCGCCTTCACACATGTCGCGGATTGTTGCTACAAAACTGCATGACGTTCGCTTCGAAGTGCTTCCACATCCACCGTATTTGCCAGATTTGGCTATCAGCCATTATTTCTTGTTTCCAAACCTGAAAAACTGGCTGGCTGGATGAAGATTCACTTCGAATGATAAAGTTAAAGATGAGACGCACGCTTATTTTACAGAGGTGGATAAAACTTATTATGGAAGTATTAAAAAACTGGAAAGTTGTTTGATCAAATGTAAAAAAATAATTGAAATATTCTCTTTAATCTTGAGTTTTCTTTGTTAGACCGAGAACTTTTGGAGCGACCCTAGGAATTAAACATAAGTCTTAAATAAAAATTCACTCTTTTTTAAGCAAACGTACTGCCTTTGCTTCTTTTTAAATGAGGAAATATTCATCAAAAAACATTTGTTACAGGCTAGGCAAACTTTAGAAGTAGAATATAATAATTTATTAAGGACGGCAACCGATCGACGACCGGAAGATATGCGGTCTTGATATGGATCGGTAGAGTTACGTACGTAAATAAATTTGGAAGAAAAACATAAATAAAAAGAAATCTCTTGACCATGTAGTGTTCCGTGCTGCTTAGAATATGTGCAAGAAGCAGCCAGCGTGCTACCTCCCAAACCGTTGATAATAATACAACCAATTCGCTAAGTTGTTAGAATATGATCGCACTATGATTAACCAGAGTGCCATGGTTCTGATGGTCCTGCGAAAATAGTTTAATTACGGTGCACAGGTTATTTGTTGGTAGTTACTCGTATCAATTTGGATTCGATGGAAATATCATTATTATTATTTTTTAGTGTTGCTAAAATTCAATTAAAGGGTAGATAGGAAGGACCTAAACCAATAGATAGACAAAATTGCACATTTTTTAAAAGTATATCTAATTCAAAATGATAAACAGTGTATCAAAAAATTGATGTTGAAGAAAGCAACTTTTAGTTTTCGATTTATTAAAAAGCTGTACTTCATAAAAAACATATGCTAGGTGTCAGAAAATTGAATAGGTATGTTGCAACCTAACAGTAATACTTTGAGACAATATTTCTCCATGTGTATGTCTTAAGGAATTTGCGATGGTATATGTGAAACCAAAAGTAAATTGCGTTAGCTTATATTAGTATTTTGTTGTGGGCCCACATTTATTTTTTTAATGAAGTAAATATATGATAATAAATAATTGACATTACTGACACATTTGACATTATTTTTTTGGGTTTTTGTATGAATACACTAACGTTTGAATGTTTAGTCGAAACAACTAAAAACGAAAGATCTAAGTATATTGTAACGTATTACAAAATCTATACATTAGATATGTTAGACATATTAAAAAAACTGTTATCTATGTTATTGAGCTCTATGTTTGCGAAAAAATCAAAATAAATATTGCTAATTTATTCATTAAAAAGCGGCAACATCTCATATTTTATAATAGTTGAACATTCTGACATTCTGAGATTGCGGCATATTCAGGGTAAAACAGAATTGTAGAGTTAAAAGTTAAGAAACGGATAAAGACAAAGAATGCGGAATTCGTGACAAAAAGGGAAAAAAAACTATCTATTTGGAAGAAAAACTATATGTTATCGCAGCAGTTTATAGAACAAAGGTTGACTCAAAGGAAATGTGGCGAAAAAAGACGAATTGTAAACAGTGTTAATGACAGTTCTAACCTTTTGTAACAAAATCACCGCGTGTTCTAAATCCACTGTTTGAAAATTTAAAGTATTGTTTCAAAATAATTATTTGTTTTATATATGCCGTATTTCAATACTATTTAAGATTAAAAAAATTATTATTTTTGCATTCAACATTTATAACCACTAGAAATTATTACTAGCGTCAATAATTAAAGAAATTCTAAATGAAACATTAGTTTTATTACTTTTTTATTTAAAAATTTACATACTGATACTTTGCGTTTAACAATTCATATAGGTGTAAAAAGATGCATTTGAATTTCCCCGTTTTTTTTGTCAATGCGGTGTTGCTACTTCATTCATTTGATATAGGTTATTGCTCGAAATCATTGGTAATTATTATAATTTTTCATTTATAAAAAGCTTCCTAATTAGTTCAAATTTTTTTTAAAATATTCGTCATATTTTGATGTATAATGTATCTAAATTTTCTAAATGTCTTGAAATTTTTTGTGACAAATTCTAGATTTCTTAATTTATCGAATAAAATCAAAGTATTTTTCATTATTTTTTTCGCGTAACGTCACAACTTCCTTAAAACAATTTCTCATAACAATCGAAATAGAACTGGTGTTCAAACACAAATGTATTAATAGTAATAAAATAAAAATATCACTGTATTCAGTGACGAATGCTTTTCCTTGAAAAACTGAGGACAAGCAAAAGCTGTGTTCAATTTTTTTACGAACATAACTTAAAGTCATGTGGTAATCATGCCGAATTATTTAAAATGAAGAAAAAAGATGATGCTTTACCGCTCAAGCTACTCAGACCTTAAGCTTCCTCATATTTACAATAAAATACTCATCATCATCTAACGTGCACTCAAAACGAATTGATTGAATTGCCAAGTAACAAATCGGTCAAATTTTTGTCAAAACTTTCTTCATGGGTCCGCGGGCTTTCCAATATATTAGGTGCCATTTCTCATGGGCTACCTTGTAGCACTATACTATCACAGCCAGTGTTGCCAACCCTGTGTTACTTGAAAATAGTATATGAACCGCGAAAACAACAGATCTCTGTATATAAAAACTGAAAATTTACAGTTTACTCTAAAAGCAGTTTCTATAAGACTAGCAAATAAAAGATTTTCTTTAATCAACGTACTTTAATCAGAATATATATTTTTTTAATATGAAAAATGCAAATTGTTACATATAGTAAGCATATTATAAATGTTATATTATGATTTTCTTCCTCTTCGATAACTGCATCTTCATTGTTCTCAATGTCGTATTTTCTTTGAAAGTGGTACATAGCTTTATGAAACTTTTTAAATAATATCCTGTGAGGTTAAATTCGTAACAATTGGGAATTTCAGATTTGGTATGTAGAGTTCCTTTTATTAATGTCGTTGATAGCTTGTTTCTGAATTTCGTTTTCTTCAATTTAATATGTGACGTACCTATTAAAATAACCGGCGAACAACGTTCCATCCAAATAAAGCCGTCTGACTATTGCTATTTCACAAACTACGTAATACATAGCCGAACAGCACAGTCGTAAACCTATTCGAAAGCAAAGAGAGGAAACACTAGGAGGCATTAGATTTTTTGCGGCGTCGAATGGTCGTAGATTAAAGTAACTTTTTGTATATCGTCATGATACGCTGAAATTCGGACAGTGTTGCGATTTAGTCCACTGTTTTTTACTTTTCCTTGCTGCACTCGTTGAAATTTTGATTCGGCTGTAGCCTTTATAGGTGTTGGACATGGAGCTTTTTTAAATTTTTCTGGCGCTACGGATTTATAATGGAAAAGGTTTTTTACCAAAAAAAAAAAATTAGTATTAGTTTAAATTGCCGAAAAATTTCTGTGGTGATAGAAGTGAAAATTTAATCTAATTAAAATTTAATTTCTATCAAATTCTAATATTTAATTTCATTACTGTCAATGTCACTTATTTGATATCAGCTGTCGAAAAGCGAGAGATTAACATACGATTATATCCCTCTATAAATAATAGAATAAATAAAAATTTAAAAAGGAATTATGTATCAAATATTTTAAGACGTGCAGTTTTGTTTAAGTCGCATGATAATCCCATATTTTTTGCAAGACCTTGCTTCGCTTGCCCTGCAAAACATATTAAAGAAAGTATAATGTTCTCTTTTTTTTGCGGCTTTCTTTTTAATTGCACATATATTTTCAATTACTCTTTAAATATACCAACGTATACAAATTGATACGTGTAAATACTAATATTAAGTATACATTAGACGTGTATGTAAGAATGACTATGAGCTTTAAACCGAGAACAAAACCTTGTGTCGTAATAACTTATATAGTATTATATAACTAATTGTACATTAAAATTGTTGTTTGCCAGTTCGAAAACCATTTTAGAAATACTTTGTATCATTTTTCAAAAAAAAGGAAATATGTCATTTAGCGACACATTCACCATGTTGTATTTTAATTAATTTCGTAGTTATTATAAATACTTCCCAAGATCCAAGCAGATGACGACCTGAAGGATTCAACAGTATTTTTTTTTCTTGAAAGATAAGAAATAATTTCTAAAGTATTAAAGCTTACAAGGGACATATACCGAAAATATGATTTGCGACGTTTGTAAACTTTATTAATTTAACAATATTATGTTGCTTTCTTTAACCAATAAAATATTTTTGGGTTATTAAAAAGAATTGTATAAATGAATTTACAATATTTAACAATCACATAATAATCATGTTATTTTATTCACAATTATAAATAATATACCACGAAATGGTGGTGTGTTACTCGACTACCACAAACAATTAGGCTTTATCTTAATGAGGAATTAACTGTTTCTTCTTTGATGCTACTCGTAGTACTTTTAGACATTATTAACTTATTTGAGTTTTTCTTCCTTGGTCCTATTATTCTTGAAAGAAATTGGTGGCACTAAGTAATGGCTACTTCTTTTGTTGTACTCCAGCCTTCGCGGTCTCGGGCGGTTTCCATAGACTCATGAAAATTCCTGTAATAGCTTTTGTTTGATCGGTCCATGTTAGTGGGGAGCGACCTCGTGGCCTTTTCTCATCTACTTTTCCCCAGATGATGAGCCTTTCCATCGCATCAGTTTTTCTGGTTATTTGCCCGAAGTATTTAAGGTACATTCTGTTTATTTCAGTTATGTTTTTTATGTTTAGTTGGTTCAGTTTGTACTCTATGGTATGCGTACCATTCGCCGGAAAACCCAAAGTTCAAGAGCGTCTATACGTTGTTTATCTGCTAGCTTTAGGGTGGCATAGCTGACAATAGGAAATATCAAACTAGATATCAGTCTCAACTTCGCATTTTGTGAGATTGCACGATTTTTCCATATTTTGGTCAGTTTTACCACAAGCTTCTTGCCATGCCCAGTCTACGTCTGATTTCAGTTTCATATGTTTCGTTATTGGTTATTATTGAGCCTAAGTAATTAAATATTTCTATGGCCTCAAAACCAGCTTCTGTGTTCATATGATCTTGTGCTCGACTTGTTATCATGACCTTGGTTTTATTTTTGATAAGCGTCAGTCCAAGTTCCCTGCTTACCTGGTCTAGTCTAGTCACGATGTTGGTTAATTCATCCTGAAAGGTTATCATAATTACCATGTCATCGGCATATCACAAATGTGTTATTTTTCTTCCACCAATGACTTATTTGGTAGTTGTTTAAAATAATCTAGATTTTAAATATGCCAAATTATTAATCATTATTAATACTCCGATTATTTTATATATATATACATATATATATATATATATATATATATATATATATATATATATATATATATATATATATATATATATATATATATATATATATATATATAGACCGACCACAAAAAAAAAACTTTTAATATTTAGCGGTCCTACTAGCTAAGGCTACGTGCTACTCTGCACGACCAAGTCAACCCAAGTTATGAGTAATTAAAAGGTGTTTGCAATAAGGTGATTTTAGACATTTTATAGATTTCTGTATATAACTAAACTACTTATTCATAATACTTATTTACGAAAATAATGTATTAATTATTTTTTCTAAACTATTGATTATTGATTACAGTTTGATAATTATTTCATTATTCTATTCGAAAAATTACGGAACGTACCATTAAATACAAAATTGGGCATATTTGTGCATTTCATACGTCTTTTAATTGCTCATAAATGGGTTTAATTAAATTTTAATTCTTTTTAATCAAAATTTTCGGTCTTGAATAGGTATGCAATTTATACATAAAAAAATAAAGCGTGCAATATAAAGTAACCAACAAATACGATATTTGACCCATTTGTGCATTTTATATGTCTTTAGTTGCTCATAACATGAGTTTACTTAGTCGCCTATAATTGCACGTGGCCTAAGAATGTTCGAAATTGCCAGTCCTGGATGTCTATATAATTTATATCTCAAGAAAATTAAGTACGCAACGTAAAATATCCATTAAATAAAAAATTTGGCCCTGTTTGTACATTTTATACGCGTTTAAACGGTTCATAACTAAAGTGTACGTGGTCGAGCATGGTCTTATATGGTCTAAGATTGTTCAAAATTGTTGGTCCTGAATATATATGCAATTTATATGTCATATAAATGAGGTGCGCAACAAAAATACAAAATTTCGCCTATTTTTGAATTTTATGCGTCTTTTAATTGCTCATAACTTGACTTTACTTCGTAATCCATGGTTGCACGTGGCCTAAATTTGTTCATAATTGTCAGTCCAGAATATCTTTACAATTTATACCTGAAAAAACTAACGCGTGCTAAGTTTGTACGTAATTGTCAGCTCTACATATCTATGCAATTGAAGCGTACAATTATGTTGTTTATCCTGTAAAATATACAATACACTGATGTTACTAATAAAATCGACTTTAGTACCCCCTAAACCTATTTTTGGACCAAAATTTCAGAGATCTCTATTTACACCTAATAGAAGGTTTTTAGCTGGTAACAGCGCTAAATATAAACACTTTTTTGTGGTTAGTCTACTATATATATATATATATATATATATATATATATATATATATATATATATATATATATATATATATATATATAAATATATATATATAAATATATATATATATATATATATATATATATATATATATATATATATGTATATGTATATATATATATATATATATATAAATATATAATATATATATATATATATATATATATATATATATATATATATATATATATTGCAAAAGTAGTATATATTTGCCATTTATTTCTAAACTGGTTTTCCATGGTGTTACCGTATGGTATTACCTTACGGGTTGTATTATTACAAATTTTTGTTTGATATAAAATTAAATCATGTTTTGTTTTTTTAGCCAATATAATGTAAGACATAAGTTGTTATAGGTTATAGTATTATCTTTTGTTATAAAAATGCATTTAAGTCGTAAACAATGGCGCATGAGTCCTATATTCGGTGGTTGATCACCACGTTTATCGACTATTTTGAATAATTTTTCAAGCTAAACCAAAATTAGTTACGATTGTAAAATATATTAAGTAAAAATACATTAGGTTTATTAAATTTATTAATTTATTGGAGGTAAAACTCATATTATTAATAACTATTACATTTTTTCTAGATGTATTTTTATTCTCTTTTAAGCGTTTATTGGGTGATATACAAGATTATTTTTTGCTATAAATGCACCTTCTTTGCTTGTTATCGTTTTCGTTGTAAAGATTAGAAAAACAAAGTTTTTTAACAGTACTCATAGCTTATGTCATATCTTTCAATTAATAAAATAAAACCTTTGAACGAAATAACATATATGTAGATAATAATTACATTAATCTTTAAAACATATTTTGAGTGAATCACTTATTCTGTATTTAGATAGAAGAACGTCTTATTCATTTTATATTTGTTTAAAAGTTTTAAAAAACGAATATTGTCGAATGGGCCCAAACATCACTCGCAACAAGCCTTATATATTTTTTGGAATACTTTTTTTTTGAAAAATGTGTAACATCAACTACAACTTCCAGTTTTTTTTTTTTCTAAATTTTGTATCTGAAACGTTATAGGTAGGTAACGCTGGCCAAATTTGGGGCTTTCAAGTCGCGCCAAATGCAAACAAAATGAAAATCAATTACTGTTTTAATAACGATCTGTTTAAAGCTTCATAGTGCGGGGCAATGGGGGTATTTCGATTTTCGTATCAAATAATATTGGTCGAATGAAGTATTAGCTTTAAAAGGCTTACAAAATGCCAAATTAAGCTCTTAGTTCAAACCAGTCGTCGTTGTGTAGAGTCCTGCATTCAGCGTCTCCGTCTATACTCTGTATTGGCCAGCCCTAACTATAGGCAAAGGTGTATTTAACAACTAATAATCGTGTGCATTTTCTCATCTAATGATAACTTATTCAGAACCTAATGGAGGATAAAATTACCTTACCTTAATCTTTATAAAATCAATTTTGTCGATACTCTTTCTTTGTTTGAGGACGCTTAACAATATAAACATGTACGTTCGTACAAAATGGTTTGTCAGAGTCTTCTTTTTTGCCTTAAATGTTAGATAGTATTCCAGCGTTCCCTATGTTTGATGTACAATGTACCTATTAGGATGTTACCAGTTGTATACAGTGTTTTCTCTGTCTGGACATAGCGATGTCTATAATATTTGGGTATACATTTATGAATCAATAACATGGGAATTTTTGGTCATACAGGCTGGCTTAAAAAGTACACAAGTGGTGCACACTGATGAGATTTTTTTACGTCGCAATGAAAACAGACGATATTTTTGCCATTTCTTTTTAATTTTTGTTACCTGATTACACTACAATAATTGATCAACCCGAGGGCAAAATATCCATTCATGATAGACTATGCTGCTATCAAGTTCTAAGGGGTATGAAAAAAAATACTTGGCCTTTGCTGTTCTTGTAGTAAGTATTATATTCTTGTTATTGCATAATTTTTTTTATTTAAAATAATTGTATTTTTTATCAGGAAAGCAGACGCAACTTCCAGAGTGTCAGAAATATCCATTTTAATCTTTTTTTTTAATAAATAAAAAACTTTATTCATATTGGCTAAATTTTGTGTGGAGGCAGATAAAGCCTTGAAGATATAATTTCTTTTTTGATATTTTAAAATTTAATATCTATAATAAATTCGGGGAAAGAACCGAAAATATGTTACGTTATGTTTTCATTTGGAGTTACATACATCGGGTGTTTAATTTATTTAATAGTGCCTAAGAAGAATCTTCTACCAGAAAAGTTTTTCAGCTTGCAAATTGCACATATTTTTACAAATCACTACATTACTTTAGAATTTTGGAATCTTTGGCACAAAGACACTGCACGACAGTTATCACCACTATACCAAAAGACCTTTTTTTAGCGCTCGGCACGCGTTTTACTAACTATGTTAACATCAGGACCGATGATTGAACAATTATCGCTCCTGATGTGCTGGTGAACCGTTTAGTGTGTATGGTGATAACTGTTGTGTAGCACAACACCATACATTAAAGATTGTAAACCTTCGGCTAATTCTGGACACATTAGGTCATATTTTATACCTAACCTCTGAACAGTCAATTTTGGAACAAGACAGATTACATGTTTAGTTTTTTCACTCTTTTCCAAAAATTATGGACTTTTAGGTTAATCAAAAGAATGATTTTTCTGGTTCTGGCCATTAGAAAACACACGAACTTAACGTACAGCTGTCGGCTAATTGTTTATAATTTGTGTAGTTTTTTTCTTGACGGTAAAGGATAAATAAAACACTATTGCTTATCTACTATTTGCAATTGGGTTTTTGAATAAAAAATAATTATGGTTTTTTTTTATCATAAATAATATTGATAATCGATGCGAAAAACTTTTTAAAAATTTTTTACAATTAATTATAAATAAATTAAATTTATAAAATTTTTTAAAAAATCACGTGACTACGAAAGCGCCACGATTGGCTGCCATGTTCGTGACGTCCATTATGTTGAAAGTGTTTTCACATAAGTACTATCAACTATCTAGCATTACTAATTTAATTCAGTAATGTGTTAAATTATTATTGAATTTATTATTTATTAAAACTTTTGTATCATCATAACTTTTGTGGGCTCTGATTTGGAGTTGGTCTCCTTAAAAATTTTTGTGATCTAATTCTATGTATTTTATTTATAGTCTGATATAAATGATTATTAAATACATTATTATATTGAAATACTTACATCGAAGTGATCTTCACAATAGAAAAAAATCGGATGTTTTTTTTGGGATTAATACGCCGTGCTACTTGAAACCATTGTTTTCGACGTTTAACATCTGGTGGCACATTTAAAAACATTCTTTCGGGAGTTCTTTTTGTAGTATTCGTACAAAATGGTACGAAACAGGCACTATAACTTTTTAGATTAAACGCTTTCAGTAAATTTAACAATACACTGATGATAATAACAAGAATAAATTGATTGAAAACTAAAATACTCGTAACAGTTGTCTGTGAGTAATAAACATTGTAACGTCACACCCGTTCGGATTTTTTCGCGAACTGTCGGCACGTCATCGGTTGAAAATTTATTTTTATTTTGATAAAACTTTTTAATTATAAAGAAAAAATAAAAATAGTTTTGTTATAAAACTTATATATGATATTTTTTTTTCAAAACTCCAATTATTACTTGAATTTTTAAGATGGCTGCATATTTGTCGTTTTCCTAAATACTATTAAGTCTGCGTTAAATTTTGCATGTTTGTTCTGTAGGTTTTAAACCATGACATGTAGAGAACGGCAAATAGATCTTTTACTATACAACGTGCTATCGAAGTGCAAATTGTCGTTAATATTTCAGAACCATTTAATGGTCACCATAGGCGGCTGAAAAATTTTTGTGTTCGAAGGTTTTATTTTCTAAACGTAATAGCTTAAGATCTCAGATAATTACATGTTTGCAGATACCTTTTGTAGTTTTTTTTTTCACTCACTTATTGACGTCGGTATTAATTTTCTTTTACCAAAAATATTCTTCTAGGACAATGGAAATTGTGAGCTACTATAGTGTACACATTAAAAGCAACCTTGTATAATACATGTAACTACAGGGTCTTCCGATCGACGATGTTCTAAATATAAAGTAAATAAACCTACTGTTACATAAATGTTTTCCCCTGCGTTGCTGTAAAAGACTCTGTCAAACCCTATGTTAAACCTTTGTTACTTTTTTGAGTTTTTAGAGTGTGATATTGAATAGTTTCCATGTAAATAATATTGAGTGTGGCAGCAAAGTCAGTATTAACCCATGCGTGCCTACACTATTCTCGTATATCGATTTTGGACCGTTTTAGAATAATATTCTGAAAAAAATAGCGTTCATCCGTGATTCTTACTGAGAAAGGAGTTAAGGTTTTTTTTCCGATTCAGTTTAAATTATAAGCTAATATCTATGTTTCGTATGGTAAAATTACTTAGAAAGATTGCTCCTGATAAAATTTTCTTACTGTTGATATTACTTTGTTTAAAGCCATGAAATAAATACAGTCGATTATTGAGAAATTTTAATGTCACTGTTGTATAAACAAATTTTTTACAAATTTCTGAATTAACTTCTTATTCTTTGACTAAAAGAAATCGTCAGTTTCTAGGACAACGATCATCATCATTCCGGTTTTTTTTTATAGCATTCTTCGCCTTCCGATTCCCAGTTTCCATCTTCTTCAACCTTCCAAATCTCCGGGTCTTAGATTTTTCTCTGACATTGCCCTCTGAACAACTCCAACCCATGTCGCTCTTTGTCTTCCTCTTCTCCTCTTTTGGCTTGGTACCCACTTTAGAACCATCTTTGGTCTTCGGTGTTCTTCCAGTCTTTCCACGTGTCCGTACCATATAAGTTGCCGTTGTCGAATTTCCTCAATAATCGTGGTGTTTACTTTCATTACGTCCCTTATTCTTTCATTTCTAACTCTATTCATTCTTGATACTCCAGCCGATTTTCGCCAGTAATCCATTTCGAGTATCATTAGTTTCTATTCCAATCATTTCGTCAATTGCCAAGTTTCACAACCGTATAACACTAGGCTCTTAAATTCTGCATTATAAATGAGGTGCTTTCTCTGTGACCACGGAACGTAGTTTAGGTGTTTTATGACCGCCTTTCCTTCACTTATCCTACTCTCCATTTCTTTTTCCATTTAGGCCTACGATAACAACTAAAAAAACCAGTGAAGTGATTTTCCCAATATTTTTCTTGCAATAATGCAATTTTAAAATAAGCCGCGAATTTGTCTTTCTCAAGTGAAGGGAAAATAAGTTTCCATTGTACAATGAAATTCATACAATATATCGACGCCCACCTCTTTCACACCGCTTACCCTAAAACTATATCACTCAAAAACTACATAAATGAGAAAATATGTTTTTCGTGATCTATGAACCCTAAAACTTCAAGAAAAACAAAAATCACGGAGGGTATTTTTCACGAATACAATACGTCCCTTTAGTAAGGGGAGTAATGACAATAATTTACCTACTATGTCAGAGGTAAGTAAGTTTCGACCAAGTTAACTGTTTGTATTTCTAATGCTTGTTCTATAATCAACTTAATATTTTTTAGATCACTCTATAACCAGATCTAAAGCCCTTCTACTTACTATTTCTGTTAAAATTGGAAATAGTGAAAAAGCAAGGACACTGAAATACAAGTATATTTTGATATATGCGCAACCACCCTCCTAACCCCCAACCTAGATGCAACCAAAAACCGGAAAAAATTCTGGTAATAATATTGAAACTGTGCAATATTTAATGATTCCCACCCCTTTCACCATCTTTTTTCGTCAACATTAAAAATAACGAAAAAATAATGTAATTTTTCGTCTCCTTGACTTAAGGAATCCTGAAAAAGATCCATAATGCAATAAATGCAAAATTACCTTTCTAACTCCCTTTCCCACTACTTATACGTTGCATAATTATTTATACTAAATAAATAGTGTAAAATTTGTTCGCTATTGCAGCTAAAAAATGTGGAAAAATTCCCACAATATTATTAAAAATATACTATTTGATCACTTCACCTCTTTCACACCCTTCCCCCATTAAAGTTAACACTAATGTAAAAATGACTTAACGTTCAGATTCCTCGACGCCGAAAACCCTGAAAAAGACCTGTAACACTAAAGATAAGAATAAATTTTTTTAACCCCCTACCCCACCGCTTTAACCTCTTACGTATTTTACTATAAATAATATGCATAAAATTTGTCCAAAAAATCTGTAAATATTTCAAAATACTGTTTATTCATCTTCTTTCAGTGCCTTATCTGTTTCGGACGTTCGCTATTAACATGACAATCTTGACCTTATTGACGGCGCTTCGAAACAGACGAAAGTCCGAACTATTGTCTTAAGTTATATTATAGCTAAGAATGTCTTCTTCTCCCTGGACCCCGTTTGCTGTCTATCTTTCCCTGTATTACAAGCTGCAAGAGACGGTATGTCTCATGATATGAGCTTTCGCTGTTTAATTGTGAGTGCAATTTCTTTGTCTTTACCCATTCGGAGCAGAACTTCTAAGTTGGTGATATGTTCGGTCCACGAAACCTTCATAACTGGCGATACACCCACATCTCAAAGGCTTCAACTTTTTCATTAGTGTTTGCATCATCGTCCACGGTTCTACACCATATGGCAAAACAGGGAATAGGTAGCATTTGACCAATCTAACTTTTAGTCGGAGTGACAAATCATTGTATGTAAATAGTCTTCTCATACCGCTTTGCATTAACCTCTATCCCCAGATATACATAGGATTCCTCAGGCTTAATTATTTGGCTATTTAACGGAAATTGTCTTGCTGCATGTTGAGATTTGCCTATTATCATCCGCTTAGTTTTAGATATATTCAGGGGGAGACCAAACTCTTCGCTAACCCTTCGCACCCTTTCAACAAGATCTTGAAGTTCATCAGTGTTACTGGCCAGCAAGACGGTATAATAATAATACTGTTTATATATTAAACAACCTTCGCCCCTTTTAGCCCCCTTCCTTGGTTAAAACTGAAAGCAATGAAAAACAACCTAAATTTTGGATTTCTCGACTTCAAGAACTATAAAAAGGATACATAACACGATATATACGAATCAACTCTTCCACTCCCCATTTCATCCCTTATGTGTTATATATATATATATATATATATATATATATATATATATATATATATATATATATATATATATATATATAATAAACAGGAAAAGTTATCAAGTTACTATTAAAACATATAAAATTTATTCAGACCTACAGAAATGAGTGGGACTATGTTTTTCATGATCTAGGAATTCTAAAACGTGAAAAAAAGCAAACATCTCGAAGTGTAATTTTTTTACGAATACTATACTCTCCTTTAGCAAGGAAAGTAACAATTATTCACGAAAAATTTCTTTGGAAGACGTTGGCATTAGAATCTTTCAATAATTTGACTGTACATTTTTTCCATTACAACTTTCAACTGCTCAGTCAAAATATGTCAGGTGGCAGGAAAGGTTATATTTATAATTGTCGCGGTCCCATCTTCCGCGTTTCTATTAATAACGAGGAGTTTTGATCTTTACAGGAAGTGGTAAAACATGGCGCAAACCTGAGCTATACTATTTAGTGGCATACATGGGGGCATAAACTTCGTTTTGACAAATATTCCCGGGCGTAACAAAAATATTTTAAACAACAATTAACAAGAAAGCTGCTTTTTTTAGAATTTTATTCTATAACTGTCAAAAATTGACATATTGGTGCTGTCGTCTGTTAAGTTAGTAGCTTGGGAAGATTGTGTCGCTACCATTCTAGTTCTTAGAAGACTGATAGTATAAAAATATTGTTAAGATCCCAAAAAAAATTGTACTCCTGTCATAAGTGAATCCTATAACAGTACTAAACCGAAGCTAATTTATAAGCAGATGGGGAACATGCTAAAAAAAATTGTTATGGGCTTCAAAAATTTATTGTGGAAGAGTTCAATTTTTTTCGAAAATTTTTTTGAGTTTATTGAAACTGCGTGTACCCTATCTATAAAATAGATCTTATGGACAAAATATAACATATGCTACGCAAATATTGACAGATTTAGACGTAAATTTTTCCGGTTTTATTTTCATAATTCAGATTTGGCCATTAATGGCTAAACTGAAAATCAACACGTTCTCATAGAGAGTAGTAGCAATTTAAGATATAATTTAGTAGGCTAGAACTAGTAGTTACCGATTTCCGTAGATAGAGTACCAAAGAATAAAAGACATGCATTAATAGTTGCTAACATTAACGTTATTGGGGTAAAAGTGTAAACTGAAAAACAATAATTTAGTTAGAATTTTTCCTTCTTCTCCAATTGTTGGGTTAACTTTTTTGTAGTAGGAGAATTATACTTTCTGAAACTGAGGCTGTTATCGAAAGGAAACAAGGAAAATATTTTATTTTTCAGTTTCAGAGATACAGAGGAAAATATATTCAAGTTGGTCCAAGATAAACATTAACAGGCTAGCTCTAAAAAAATTGCCATTTTGCGATTGGGCGATAAGAGAAATACATGTTTTATCTCTCGCCCTTCCCCATTGTGTTACTTGGTACTGCTAGCAATTAATATAGTTGTACTGCTAGCAATTAATATAGTTCTACAGTGTTAAATAGTTTCATTTCAACAATTTCTAAAATGTTATTTATGTCTAAATTATTTTTTGTGAGGTCTATTTGTATCATCTTAATATAAGTTGTACAACAAATAATAGACTTGTGTCCTATTTCCGTTGTATTTATGGAATTACTCCGTTATTTCTGAAGGTACAGAATTAGGACTTTCATAACACTGCTACATTTTGATGAAATGATGACTTTGTTTCACACTTTACGTTTTTGGACTTAAGCTTCGAGTTAACTTCTCTTCCTACCACATTCTCTTAGTTTTTTCACTTACGAAGCAAAATTTCAATATTTGGCCTTACTGATGTTGAAACTAGTTAGTAAAGGGAAAACAAATTTTTACTGCAATTGCCGGTGTCGTTTTTACCTTCTCATTACTGATTCCTTACTCTATTTCTGTGATCAGCAGCTCTGATTCTTGATACGGACAAAAACATCTGGGGTTAATCTAGTCACAAGAGTAAAATACGCCTTTATGTCCGAAAGCTTCGATGGGCTCTATTTTATATTGCGTTTGTAAGAACTAAGTAAGTAATTTATAGACGTGTCAATTTTATATTTAGTTTGCGTGAATTTTGTCCATAAGGATATTTTTCCTTTTCTAGCTCAATAAACTGTATTTTGTGGAAACATTTAAACTTCACTTACCCTCTTTAGGTCCTGTATATTCTCGCTTATAAGTTTTAACTGCTCATGTTAAAATTTTATTAAATATAAATATTAACCAAGGGTATATACAGGACCACATATTTAGAAAAATTTGTATCATGTATTAAATCTTAAAACAATAGTGTAATATCATAACTCACTAGTCATACAATACCTTTCACTTTTTATATATTTAAATTGTACAGATAGTAATTATACCACATACCCAATCAACTTAGTATGTATAATTTGTTATTAATTTAGTTCTATGAATACTACCTTGTATGCCTGCAAAAATTTTATGCAAGTCGAATTAGAAAATATTAAAGCATGTTACCAACACATTAGGCCAAAAAAACTTCGTGTTCCCCGAAATTAATAACAATTTTTCCGAAAAAATTTTTAAAAGTGTCAGTCCCACAATTTTGTTGATAAGAAAGGTATTGATTTATCATTTTTGGAATTTCTCCATGAAAGTATAGTAGAAATTAAGTAACAATTATGTCTGCCTCGCACTAATCTTATGGAAAATGGGGTGCGGCCAATTTTTGTATATTGCATTTTTTTTGTAGCTTTTGTAGCCCTGATTAAAAGTCTTCACGGGCACAAAGTGCGAAATGCTCTGGTTTAAACGTTAACGCTTCCGAAATTCCTAAAACTTGCAAGAGATTTTTTTATATGTATACCAGATTACTGTATACATCAGTAAGCTTCAACCTGTGCTTAACGCAGAGCGTTATCCTGGTATGTATGTATATATATATATATATATATATATATATATATATATATATATATATATATATATATATATATATATATATATATATATCCCTGCCTTCTAGTACTTGATTGGTTGTTTACAGGCACGATCGAAGGTTGAAAAAAAATGGCCCTATATATATATATATATATATATATATATATATATATATATATATATATATATATATATATATATATATATATATATATATATATATATATATATATATATATATATATATATATATATATATATAAATATATATATATATATATATATATATATATGTGTATATATATATATTAAACTGGGTCCCTGGTAACTCCCTTAAAAAAATTTTATTTTTTGTGAATAACAACTGGTCCAAATTTTATTGAATTTGAGCGACATCTATGGCTCTAACCCTAACCTCAAATAGATTTATTCTTTAAATATTGAAGAAAAACTTAAGAAAATATAAAATTCTACTTAATTATGATATAAATATTATAAATATTCTTACAAACCTGGACTTGAAACTAAAAACTCGTAAAACTTAACCTAAAATTTGTGTTTGTGTGAACTTACGAGTAAAAAATTGCTTAATGTCTGTAATGTGACGTATACGACATAAAAAATAAAGAATAGTCAGTGTTTGTGACCAAGGAATGTAATATATACTTTTAAATCAACAAACAATATATTAAACATAACCTTGTCGTAGGAAAAAAAATTAAATTATCTTTAATTTATGCATATTTCGTTATTAAATTTCTAGGACTTTTTTTTATGATAAAATAACAGCTACGATACTTTCAGTTTCATCTTATAGGCCTCCTAAGCCTATGGTACCTTAGTGCCTTGCCTTTAAGCTGGACAATGGTTTAATTCGTAAATGATGTTTTAAACTGATTTAAAGTAAGATTTTAGTATATTACCTACACATATGCACTTAGTATAATATATGCTTACAAATCGGCATGTTTTTACCAATTAAAATATAAAAATCATACAAAATCTAAAACAATGCTACAGCTTAAAATATTATAAAGCTCCAAAATTAATTCTCAAATTGCGTTTTACTTCAAAAACGGTAAAAATAAGCAAACTTTTAGGTAATGCAAACAACAAAAAAATCTTATAAATAAACAAGCGTTGCTAGGAGACAACTTTATAGTTATCTCATGTACGTCACGTTACAGACATTAAGTAATTTTTTACTCGTAATTTCTTCATTTTCAATCTTCAAGTTTTACGAGTTTTAGTTAGTTAGTCTAGATCTGTAAGAATTTTTTATAATATTTGTATCATAATTAAGTAGAATTTTATATTTTCTTTGATATTTAAAGAATAAATCTATTTGAGGTTAGGGTTCGAGCCATAAATGCCGCTCAAATTCAATAAAATTTGGACCCACTTTATATATATATATATATATATATATATATATATATATATATATATAAATATAAATATAAATATATAAAATCCTAAGATATAAAAATAGTTGGGGAACTCGGCAAAGGGGCACAACAGATGTCCACACAATATTCATTTAGCCAATATTTCGGTCCTAGGTTGGGACCTTCATCAGGGTACAAAATGCAGTGTGCGAAATAATCTAACAAGAATGACCACTACTGGTCATTTTTGCTAATTTTTGGTTATACTTAGCCCAATTTCGGAAAAGGTTTGTTGTTTCCGCTCCATATCTATTGTATAAATCTTGAAAAAAATCCCATTTCTATAACAAATAAAGAGAGAGAAAGCAAAAGTTGCCGTATCTAACAAAGTCCTAAGATATGAAAATAGTTGGGGAACTCGGCAAAGGGGCAAATATTGGCTAAATGAATATTGTAAGAACATCTGTTGTGCCCCTTTACCGAGTTCCCCAACTATTTTCATATCTTAGGATTTTGTTAGATACGGCAACTTTTGCTTTCTCTATATTATATATATATATATATATATATATATATATATATATATATATATATATATATATATATATATATATATATTATTTATTTATTTATGCATATGAGGGCTTGTTAGCAAGTACAATTGTATAGATACATGTAGAAGTATTTATGTTTTTGTGTGAGAATATGTGAAGGTTTCAATAAATAAGTGTATTCGGATATGTGTATTGGCTCTCTTACAATTCTAGGGATTCCAGAAGCGTTAGCGCTTAAACTAGGGCATTTCGTACTTTGTGCCCGTGGAGATTCAATCAGAGGTACAAAAGCTACAAAAAAATACAAAAAAAATAGCCGCTCACCATTTTCCATAAGATTAGTGCGGGGTCCTTTGGAGGGTTAAATTTTTTTTTTCTCTACCCGATATTTTAAAAGTTTGGAAAAAATAAATGACCTTCAGGTTAGGCCTTCTCTTACGCTCAGTACAGTACTTATTTTGATCTAGGTACTATTTTATTAAATGTAATGGATATAAAAAAATTTAATACATTCCATTTTTGACCAATATAGAAGAAAGCGCACACCTTGCATAGACTTTTGGGTCTTGCATGAAACACGATTTTTGTGAAAATAAGGATATAGATAGCTATATCCCAAAAGTTAACTATTTTTAACTATTAATTTCAATTATATATCACAGTTATATCCAAAGAATTCTTTAAAGTATAGTAAAAAAGGCGGTTTCAGATCAACGATAACATTTTTAATAGCATATCTAACTTGCCGCTTAACCAACAGAAACTTAAAAAAATGTTAGATCTTTATTTATGTTGGCAGTGTTGCAAATAGAATGTGCTATTAGCAATATTATTATTATATGGTTTAAACTTTAGAAACCCCAAGATCCTATGTTAGGTACGTGTGCTTCCTTTATTAATACTATTTTAATACACGAGATGTTTTCAGCGGTCAGTTATTTATATGATATTTGATTTCAGATATATCATTACGTTAACGTCGAATTTTTGTAGGAAATTAAAAAACTTTTGTACTGATGGGAGAAACGTGCCATTTAATATTAAGAACTAAAAAAGACTTGTAAAATAAGTGTAATATTGTTTTTTAATGTTTTTAGGTTATACTACTATGTGTGCGCGTTTATTTCTAAAATTTGACAAATTTTCCCAAGGTATCCTAAGTCGTTACTGTTTAATTTTGCCGTAAATAGCTAGTACAAATACCATTATACATGTAAGCTTTTAAAATAGTTGGTAAAATTATACAGAGTCAGAAAAAAGTCTAGGTAAACCCATCCTCTGTTTTTGTACATTTATGGCATTTACATCAACAAATTTAGGCAATACCTAATGTTAAATAAGCCCCATCAACCAGTCAGTTGAATTTGCCATTTTTAGGTGTCGCTTAAGTTAATTTGTTGGTGCATATATGGAGTCTGATAAAACTAGTAACGAGTAATATATCTAAACCAAACAAATTGTAGCAAAAGCGTTTGCTGATATTATTACGAATTACAATTACAATAGATTCGACTAGTTTGATGCTACCGTCAGAATAAAGATAACAGGAAATTTATTCAAATAAACAATTTAGTTATGTCAAAATACAAGCTGCAGAGCTCTTTGTGTATTGACAGCTTAAAACAGACTTAGTTTTAATTAGTTAAATGTTAAATACACCTCGAACTAAGGTTAAACATTGATGAAACCAAAATGGCGTTCACAAATGAAACTATTTGGCTCTTTTTAAACACATTGATTTCAGGGCGCATTTAATTAGGTACGCACATACCTGCAACTGCCGCCGAGAAAATATATATACAGGTTAAGTTGAAGCATTATTTTTGCCTAGTTTAATACTAAGTAATTCATCATCAGCCACTTTTTGTCTACTCTTGGACATAGGCCTCTCCCAAGCTCCTCCATTCGTCCCTATTCTGGGTCCTCAGACACCTATTTTTTCCACCTATTGTGCCCACGTCGTCTACCCATCTCATTGGCGGTCTTCCTCGTCCTCGTGTTGTTTGCCTAGGACATCAAAAAGTTATCCTTAATGTCTATTTATTGCCATTATCCCTTGCAATAGGACCTGCCTTACTCCATTTTAATTTTGTAATCCATTCGATAATACCTTTTGTACCTGTCCTGCGTCTTATCTCTTCATTTCTGATCTTATCTATGAGAGAAATTCCCTGCGTTGTTCTCTCCATGGCTCTTTGCATTATTGTCGACCTATTGGCAGTTTTCTATGTCAAAGCAATATACAAGAATCAAACAATTGTCTTTTTAGATTTATGGGAATTTCTCTATCCTTTAATATATAGTTCAATCACCCGAAAGTAGCCCAAGAGAATCCTTTTCTGCGGGAAATTTTTAATGTTTGGTTTTTTTTTTTCCGATTGTCATGTTATGCCCCAGGTATATATATTTGTTTACATTTTCTGTGTTGTTACCAATCTTTCTGCGTTGTTTTGTCTTATTAAAATTCATTCCAAGAACAACCTACCGTGACGCTGAGTTTATTTCTATTAGCATCTGTTGTACTTCCTTGATATCCGAAGACATTAAAACTATGTCGTCTGCAAAACGCATACGGTTCAAGTAAGTTCCATCAATATTTATGCCCTTACCTTCCCAGGAGAGTTCCTTTAAAACATCCTTCATAGCCAAGGTGAAGAGTTTTAGCGAGATCGTGTTACCTTGTCGGATTCCTCTTTCTACTCGAATTTTATCGGTTTTTAGTTCACTAATTTTTACGTAGAAAATAGCATTTTGATAGATATTTTCGATCATTTCAGTATATCTGAAGTCTATCCTGCCACTTTGGAGTAATTTGAGTATTTCCCATATTTCGATACTGTCAAACGCCTTTTTAAAATCAACAAATGCAAAATGGACAAGAATGTTGTATTCATTTGCCTTTTCAATTATTTCTCTCACTGCATGGAGATGGTCGATGGTGATCAAGAACGAAAATTTAAACAACTATTTAAGGTCACCACTTATGTTTATTGTATTAGAGCTGACAATTGTTTCGACACACTGTGTATTCTTCTGGAGCAAGATGTAAATTTACATCTTGCTTTAGAAATAAATTTACATCTTGCTTCAGAAGACACAGTGTGTCGAAACAATTCTCAGCTCTAATACAATAGACATAAGTGGTAACCTTAAATAGTTGTTTAAATTTTTCGTTCCTAGTTATTATGGATCTCCATCAAGTAACGGCAAAGTCAGCGCAATACATATTGGACTTCCTGTATATATGATATTATATCAAAATGTTGCACCAAATAAAAAAAAAGAAAGGATTTTTTGGTAAAGCTGCACGCTATGAATGAAGTCAGATTAACCCAGTTAGATTATGGGGTTAATCCGATTCTCGGCACAGATGTACGAAGTCCGTGGCTTTGGCTGGTGGTGAGCTATTAGCTGACGCAAGTACTGTGAAACATGATGCAATCTTTTTATTTATTATTTTCAAGAATTATTACATTGTGGTTAGTGGTATGTACATAATTAAGTGTGCATATCAACATGTATACATATTTAAGTACACCTTCAGGACAAGAAAATCAAGTTTGTATTTACCACTTTAGTGGTAGTTTAGAAATAACACATTTTTGTTATTTTGGACATGGTAAAACGGTTAATAAAAAATATCAATTTTGGAAAAACCCGTATGAAATATTAATTTGATTTGGATAAAATGATAAATTTCCTGTTGAAAGTAAATCAAGTAATACTAAAGATAAAACTAAAAATCCACCTGTCGGGATTTTCCACGAGGTTTGAGGGGTTTTAACGGATTTTTTTCTAACATCATCCGTATAATTTTACTATTCTAAAAATAACCTATACTCCAGGCTAAACATTTCACCTCTCGACTTGCATAACTGTATATGTATAAAGTAAACTATACACTGAGACAGTTATTTCCGTTAAAAAAAAAACAATTTTTTACAGTGTCAGTCATTAGTACTAAACTCTCTGTATATACTATACAGATAATGATAATATATTTTCATGTTTTTTATTAAATTTAGTGAACATGTTTTATATGATGTAATATATTTTTACTTGTTAATTGTTTTTATTTCTTATAAATATACGATCATGCTTATAGTATTGTTGTTAAATATATATATGAAACCTGGTAAATAGTTTAACTGCAGTCGGAAATGATTGTCATCATCTGTATCTGATTAATTATAGTGTTATTTTATGTATATATTACATAAATATAACGAATCAAAGTATAGTTTTGTAGTTTCATTTAGTAACAATTATTATACGGTCTGCCAAGTAAGAACATGACCGCTCGTATTCTTGAAAAATGTGTTTCGAGAATATTTTTTGCCATCGATGTATTCTTTGGTGTGCTAACAACAGCGCAGTTACCTTAGTGAGTTGTCCAATCGTCTCCGGCATCAATAATTGCATCTTTGAGGTATGCTGGCGACGAGATTTTTTGTATACTCGCGCAGCAATAATCTCCAAATTTTTCGAATCTCGCAAGACAACTTAGTCAAAGTCCTTAGAGTCTTTTCTTTGAGTTTTTTCTTTACAAGGGATCAATCGTTTTCAATAGGATTGGCATCCGGCGATTGTAAGGGCCACTCTAGTATCTTACTGTGGGTCCAAGTGAACCGTTTCGCAATGTGATTTTCGTCCAGCAAAGGTTTCTTCAACGTGCTTCGAAATTTGACATTATGAGCACGAAGATGTTGTTAAATGGTCTCATGGGACACATTCAAAGCCTATTTTCTTAATTTTGCCACTCCTTGACGCAGCGTCAATTTCGGGTCACGTGAAAACAAAGACATGGTTCGTTTTTCGACTTTCGGAGTTACTTTGCCTACCAAGCCACATTTTGATAAGTCACTGACAGTTATCGTCTCGTTAAAACGATTTACCCACTTTTTCACAAACGATGCCGACTTTTTAATATATTTAGCGGCCGCGGAATGTGTCATCGAACCGATGCGTAAACAAGTGACTCATTTGGATTTTACGTGATTTCGATGAAAGTTTGGAATCGACTGATACTTTTACTAAAATGCGTCGTAGACAAAGGTTCCCTCTACCGAACTTTGTTGAGAATCGCATCTACCAAAAATGAATTATAACGGACACGTTCTTACTTGACAGACTGTATAATGCGAAATATCAATTTAATGCTGTAAAACACTGTTGAGGAGGCTTGTAGGACGAGAGCCTGCTGGAACATTTCACCGTCATCAACTAGATGAAATCACATATACTACATGGGATGAAAAGTTCCGAGACTTCGAGAGATGGCAGCACAGACAAAAAACCCATATGACTTTCAGTTAGTGTCAATTCTTCGAAGATTTATGTAAAATTTTCGTTACATTTTGTTTATTAGTTTGCGAGTTACTGCTGTTTGAGTGGCGCTACTTTTGATTTTGATTTTTTTTTACTTAAATGCCGTGATGCACCACGTTCTAAATGAGGCAGTCACTCCAAAATACAAAAACATCCATCATATTTTTCTGAATAATCGCCAAGTGAAAGGGAGAGAGATATTTTTTTTTTGGGTCTAGCACACTTGCTGTAGGGAAGTCCCTAAAGCGCTCGAGGAGCGGCACGTGTGCGGAAAAAAAAAAAAAAAAAAAAAAAATAAAAAAAAAAAAAAAAAAAAAAGCGATTCACGCTGTTCTTGAATCGCTGTAAATTGTACTCGGTGGGAAACACAGCCCTGGGCAAATTATTCTAAAGGGATGATGTTCTCCATATAAAAGATTGCTTGAAAAGCGTTATACGCGAAGTAACAAGCAGAACCTCATACGGATGTGAAGCACCAGCGCGACGTCTATTTCTAACATGTACCGCTTTGGGAGGAATTAAGCGGGCTACATCCTTCGAACATTTTCCATGAAAATACTTGTAGAACAGACTCAAGTCTCCAACCGTTCTTCGATGTTAAAGCGAATCAAGGCCGTCGGTCAGTTCCGGGTTTCCAATGAGAACTCAAAGCTCTGAACAGAATCCAACAAATGCAGTGTATGTTTGAGAGCGGAGCCCCAAACATGGAGCAGTATTCCATGGTTGGTCGAATTTGAGCTTTGTAAAGAATTAATAGTTGTTGTAGGGTGTGAAGCTTTCTGGCTCGAAATAATACTCCCAACTTTTGAGAAGCTCTTCTTGCTATGCCTGCAACATGTTCATGCCAGGACATATTTGCTCCCAAATTAATAGATAGCCGACATCGTGAAGTATTTTTTGGGATGCGCATGGAATAATAATAATCGACTCTTGAAAAGGGGGCGAATAATCACCGGAGACTATTATGTTGGTTTACTGGACCGTTTTAAATGGTGAAATCGTACGTAGCGTATTGTTTCACCAAGATTATACACCAGCTCAAAACTCCATAAAATCGATGGTAAAGTTCGACCAATTGGACTATGAACTGCTTTCTCATCCGCCGTATTCCCTAGGTTTGGCCCCAACGATTATTATATTTTTCCAAATTTGGAAAGGTGGCTTGAGGGAAAGAGATTGGCTTAAATGAAGAAGTCGAATGGGAAGCTGAGGCTTATTTTATATAGCTCAACAAATCGTATTGTATGAAAGGTATCTAAAGGTTAGAAAATCGCTGGACTAAGCATATCGCTCTTGAAGGAAACTATATTGAAGAATAAAATCGATTTTTGGCAAAAATATGTTGTTTTTCTTCCAACGTCTCGGGACATTTCAATCCATATAGTATGTAAAATACTATACCGCGAATGCCATACTACAGTTTTGAACCCGGCATGCAGCTTTGTGTTGCGCATTTCGCTCGATTTTTCCCTTGTAAAAATTAGTCGAGTTCGATTCAAATTACTCTTAAGTAAAAAATACAATATGAAATAATAGATTCGTCTGTATCTTGAACAACGATTGATGCTTCAATCTACAAATGAAGTTAGTTTTGACTAGTAAATGTTACCTTTGGCATCTTAATAGCGATTTAGTACATATAAAAGTAATATAATCGAATGTCGAAACCAACGTTAATTACCCACTCACCATTTAATTCTCATATTAGTTTTATGGTTGTAAACATGTAAACATCACGCAACGCAATAAGAATATTTTGGTCACATTATGAGATATCCAGAAAAATATGAAATCTTGCATCTGATTATAGAGGGCAGACGTGGTCCAGGGAGAAGGAGAACATCGTGGTTGAAAAATATGAGGTAGGGGTCCGGAAAGTCTACGGTATGGTAAATCCCAAGATATAAGATCCTGCCTTTTTGCTTTTTAAATGGTCCAATAAATGACCCCATTACAGTTTTGTGCATAGTTGCCAGGTATTACGATAAGCGTATTTTTATTTTACCTGCTTTGTATACCGCCTCACTTGCACCTGCAATCATATTGTATCTATTTTTAAGTATTTGATAATATAGGCCTAATGACCACAGGTCCCCATTAAGATTCGAAAGATACTTTTTATTATTTTTATTTTTAGTTTTACTTACAACTTACGACGTAACGGTTCTATTTTAATTATGTGGCGTCCGTGGGAAAATTGCAACAGTGGCTATCGCAAGAGAAAACATTTATCACTTGACGCTAAACAAATAGTGAAAAATGTTTACGACAGTTTGGTAAAAAGAAATTTGAATAAACAAAGTACTTTGCAAGAAACCAGTGAACTAACAAAAACCCCAATTTCTACGATTAAGGGTATTGTAGGAACACCATCACTCAGGAACAGGAAAAAACGGAAAGATTTTCAAATGTATCATGTAGACGATTGTGAAAAAGACGTCATCAGGAGAAAAATATATTCTATGTATGAAGAGTAGTTGGTGGCGACACTAGACAAAATAAAATTAAAACTGGTGCAGGACGGGACCAATATACATTGTCGCCGATCAACCCCTCACAGAATTCTCTTAAGAATGGGATTCACGTTCCGAAAAATCAACAAAAAGCAAGTAGTGATGGAGTCACAAAGATTACGAATCTTGCGACATACTTATTTACAAGAAATTAAAAAGTATCGATCAGAGAATTGGCCAATAATTTACCTTGACGAAATATGATTCGATACCCATGACACTGTGCAAAAAGGGTGGGTTGACAGCAGTAAAAAATGTCAGACTAACGCACCTTCAAATAAAGGTAAACGAATAACCATTTTGCATGCTGGATCTGAAAAGGGCTGGGTTTCAAATTGTCTACTATTATCTGCAAAAACCATAAAAGATTCTAGTTTGGACTACCACGAAAACACGACTGAAGAACTTTTTGAAAATTGGTTTCAAAATTCACTTTTGCCAAATGTTCCCGAACAGAGCGTTATAGTTATGGACAATGCAAGTTACCATAATCGCCTACTAAATAAGGTTCCTAATGCAGCCAACACCAAATCGGAAATACAGGAATATATATTAGAAAATGACATTTATTTTGACTTTATAAAAAAAAAAGTGATCTTTTGGAAGTTTTTGAAAAACTATAAATTGAAAAAGAAATATGTTTGTGATAGTATGGCTGAGAAAATGGGACTCACTATTTTGCGGGTTCCTCCGTATTATTGTGTGTTTAATCCAATTGAGCATATTTGGCATCAAGTTAAATCAAAAATAAGGGCACAATATATTTCTCCTACTTTAAGCGTGTCAGTGGTTGAATTAATAAAATAAGTTATAAATGATATACCTTGTGAAAGCTGGAAGGATTCCATTCAGCACGTTGTTAAAGTTGAAGATTCATATATTTATGTAAATAATATAAAACCACTGATAATTACCTCAGCTGATGACAGTGATAGTAAAACCGAATTAGGCTTAAGTTAAAATATATTTTTATTTATACAATGTCTCCCCTCTTGTAAATCCCATTCATTCAAACTGTATATTTGTACTTCTTATTCATTTGTTTTTACATGTATCTATAAATAAACATCTCCAAAAACACTTATAATTTTATTTATTTGCATTAATGAATAAAATTTTTAAGACCATCTCTGCAACCTATCATAAACAACAGGTTGGAATTTTTATATTGTCCATTTAAAACGACAAAAACCAGGATCTTATATTTTGGGGCAGGCTATACATGAACCCAGACATGGAAGACCTAAAAATGGATTCATTTCAGAGGAAAGTAAAAATTATTTTACATTCCAAATTTTAGTTCAGGTGAGTAATTTTTCACTTCCTTTATTTGATTATTAACAAATTATCCTTGGATCGCTTGACTTGTTTAAGCAGATTAATTTGGTCAACTGTCACTAATCAAACGACATGGGGTGTCAAACCATCATTGACTGGCTATACCGTGTAGCAGCTTGTGTGAATTAGAAGCACAGGCTTTATCATGTTGGATTCTAATTTTTAGAATAATATTAATAAGTTAAATCCTATGGTTTTTATAGATCGGTTAAAGTATTTTGTTTCGAATATTCAAAACACAGTACAATTAACGGTCCTTTTAATTGAAAACGATATGTCACAAATGCGCGACGGAAAGTAACAAAATGTAGTATAATTTACTGATTTCAACTAAATTTTTCTAATTGTTCTAGCACTATAAAATTTGGTCGAATATTGTATAAATTTTAAACCAATTATTTTAAAAATACCAGTATTCCTCGGCATGAGAACTTTGTTCGGTACAGTACACTTATAAGATTATTTCGGTGTCTGTCCGTCCGTCTGTCACACCGGATTTTCTCCGAAACTATTTGACATAGAAAGCTGAAATTTGGCACTAATATAGGATTGATGGTCTCATGAGAGCTGTGTAGTTTTGAAAGTTAAATTTTGATTTAAGGGTTTAGTTTTGGGAGGTGAAATCGGAAGTGAAAAAAAATTACCAGGTCATCGAGAGGGGTGTCAAATGAAAGCTTGTAAAAACACGAGTTCAAAAATATAAATAATGTAATACTTGGGCACCCTTTTCTTATTTCTATATTATTTTTTAAAAAATTGCCAAACATCGCTGCCCTCGAATCTCGAAAAGTACTGATCAAAAATATTTTGAAAAAATTCTGGAATATTTCCCACAAGGTGTAGATTGAACGAAAATTATCACGCGTGCATTACTTTTAATAATGTATCTGGTATATAAAAAAAAACAAAAATTTCAAGGTCATAAGTTTTTAACAAAGATCGGAAACAAGCTTTGTTGAAAACCCATTCGGGGTGTGTTTTGTGAAGTCACTGATCACGTTATACCTCCGTACCAAAAATTTATCTTAAAAGCAATCAACGTACGGAACACTAATTGTACAAGTTCAACTAGCGCTTGGCCTAAAACTACGTGCCTTACGTACATTACTGCTCCTGCGTCGCTCCTGTACCGAGACAAAACAATTTTATATTATTTGTTTATAATTAAACAAATATTTAGGTAGTAAAAGTGTGTTTTACACTTTTATTACCAGATTCTAGATAGACCTAGATTGATTAATTGGCTAATAGGTAGCTAAGATGCTATAACTTTTATATATTATTGAAAAAAAAAACGTTAACATACATATTGGATCTTAAGATGACATGTCAAGGACATAATTAACTTAGCCTAGGTAAGGATTTTATTTTATTTTAAAACCAATCATCATACGCAACACTAACTGCGCAAGTCCAACTTGCACTTGCCCTTTTTTTTATTAATATCTAACCACTAAATTATTCTTTAGTGTGAGAAAGTCGACTTTAGTGTATATTTTAGAACTTCTAAAAAAATTAGTAGATCTACGAACGGAAACGGTTTTCCCGGCGATGTTAGTTCCTTGTTTTATTTAATAAAAACATTTATTATTATCGTGATAAAGGAATTTCTTTTCGCTAGTTTGCAACAAGCTGTATTAATGAAAATCCTTTTAATCGATAAGCACGAAATTTACAATCCTTTATTTTTAAACCTCTGTTGACATCCAATAAAAGTAAATATTTGACGACATGTTTATAGCTTGTTTGCACACAAAATTAACTCATTATTAGCGGAAAACAACAAACCCGAAACATTTTTTGTTTGTGAAACTTAACACACGACTGATATAGACGATTTTTAATTATCACATGATCCAGCGAATGGTACAAAAAATTAAATTTGTTTAAAACATTTTAGCAAGATGGTGAGGTCCTGGTTACTTTCTGAAGTTAAAGCTTTAACGCCAAAGTTTATTACATTAGAAGAGTTGTATAAAACGAGTGGAGTTGAGTATTATCAGGTTAGTTGCAATTTTTACTATTTTTTTTTCCAATCTCTTTAACGTTATGTATATGTATATACGACTACTACCCATCACTGCTATTATAACGATTTACAAGCAATTGATGAATTATTGTCAAAAGACTCTAAAGTTGTTATTGAGTTATCCACCTTTACGAAATATCTTAACGCCTATCCCCTAAATCTAACTCCTCAAAAATCTTAAATAGTGGAAAGGGGAAGACATTTTTTGTTCTGCATTTTACTATTCTATTTTGTTTAAAATTTGAGTCATTTTCTTACATCTTCAAAACTCGCCTAAATTTTAACTAAATTTTTGGAAATATTTAAATGTGTGTGAAATTGTAAATATTACCAAACAGCCTCCTCACAACCCCCCAATTTTACTTTTCTCACAAGTTTTGTGTACGCCAAAAAATACCATTTTATTCATGCTTTTCTTTATGTTTCAAGGTTTCTAGTTCATGAAAAGACACCAATTTCAAATTTTATTGGTCTGTATATCGCTATCTCACATTTCTTATATTGATATTGATAATCGATGCGAAAAACTTTTTAAAAATTTTTTACAATTATAAGTGAATTAAAATTTACAAAATTTAAAAAATACACGTGACTACGAAAGCGCCATGATTGGTTGCCAAGTTTGTGACGTCATTATGTTAAAATGTTTTCACGTAAGTACTGTCAACAGCTTCTACTTGTGTATATAGTGTCAAAATTATTGAAGTTTAGTGTAAAAAAATTATTGTTAGTTACTAATTTAATTCAGTAATGTGTGACAAAGGGTTCATAAAGGCCAATTCTGATAATATATCTGCAGTGGATATTTTTATGATAACAGATTTTCTAAAAAATGACATTCTGTTCAATTCAGTTGAAGTTCAAGGTGATAAAGCATCAATGTGAGTTTTTTAAAAAATAATAAGGTAAAAGTAAATAAGAAACAAAATATTTTTATTAAATATAATTAAATTATTTTTAGGGTGTCACGCGAAAGTTACGGTGACAAGGCTACAGGTTATGTTCAACTTTAACTAATCTAACTCTATGTATTATATTTATATTCTGATATGAATGAGTATTAAATACATTATTATATTAAAATACTTACATCGAGGTGATCGATCTTTATAACAGAAAAAAATTGATGCTGTTTTAGAATTAATATGTCGTGGTACCATTGATTTCGACGTTTAACATCTTGTGGCACATTTAAAAACATTTTTCCGGGAGTTGTTTTTGTAGTGTACGTACAAAATGGTACGAAACAGGCACGATAACTTTTTAGATCAGACATTTTCAGTAAATTTATCAATACATTGATGACTATAACAAAAATAAATTGATTGTGATGTTGAGGTACTAAGTTTAAAAATTTATTTTCAAATTAATATAACTTTTTAATTATTACGAAAAAAAAGTAAATAGTTTTGTTATAAAACTTATATATGTTCTTTCCATTTGTGAAATTTTTTTTTCAAAATCTCAATTATTTAATTTAATATACAAAGAGTTAAAGACATGGGAGGTTAGAAGAGCTGCTTCAAACGTATTATAGGTTCCTTTCAAGGTTTTTAAAGTCAACGAATATGAAAAGTTTTTTTTTTCATTATTTCCAATTATAAGAGAGATAGTAGGTATAGGGAAGTGTCAGATTTGGTTTCTAAATACCTCTAAAGCCTTTGCTCAACTTGTTTCGTAATTAATATCTAACCATAAAGTATCACATAAAATACGATATATATATATATATATATATATATATATATATATATATATATATATATATATATATATATATTTATATACATATATATATATATATATATATATATATATATATATATATATATATATATATATATATATACAGTAATACCCCGCTTTACGCGAGGGATACGTTCCGAAAAAAATCGCGTTAACTGAAATTCGCGTATATCGAGGTTTATGATTAAACATAGTCAAAATTTAATACAAAAAAAATACAAATCATTTTAATCAATCACTTTAATTCTAAGAACACTTTATGCAATACATACTCTTATTTTTTACGGAAAAATACATCTATTGTCTTTTGGGTAACGTTTTGTTTACGTTCTTGTAAAATACGTTCATAACACCCAACACTGTTTTTAATTGTTTGACACACGGTCAAGACACGGTCATCATTATTGTCTATACTCTGCAATATGTCCAAACCTGAATAAATTTTTGAAAGTGCATTTTGTATTTCCCCTGAAGATAAAACTTTCTCTTCTACTTGTTCTTCCTCATCGTAGATAGGATTATTCTGTAACTCGATCAGATCTTCATTGCTAATAGGATCGTCGTGCGTTGCTACAAGTTCTACGAGATCTTCTACCGTGACATCTTCAAGTTCAGACCCCTCAATCATTGCAGCAATGTCTTCAAGCACTTGTCTCTGCATCTGGACAATTCTTCTAGGTGCTTCCACTACATTTGGCCAAAGATTACGCCACACCCCATTCATACAACTCATTTTAACTTCCTTCCAAGCCTCTTCTATGTTGTGAATAGACTTCATAATGTTGTATGACTTCCACCACTCTCGCATAGACTGTCTTCCTTCCCCGTCAGTTTCATGAATTAGTTGGCTAAAAGTGCGGCGATGGTAATAAGCTTTGAAGTTTGCTATTGCTCCCTGGTCCATAGGTTGTAATATTGACGTAGTGTTTGGTGGAAGGAACTTTACGTACACTTTTAAGTCTCTGGGCGTATCAAGTGAGGTTGGATGTCCTGGGGCATTGTCTAAGAGTAATATAACTTTAGGTTCAAGCCCATTTCTGTCACAGTATGATTTGACTGATGGGCAAAAACTATTAGAATACCATTCTTGAAAAATTTCCCGTGTAACCCACGCCTTTCTGTTTGATCGCCACACAACTGGTAGACTTGTCTTGTCTGTGCCTCGCATTGCACGGGGTGTTTCTGAATGGTACACTAGTAAAGGTTTCAGTTTGAAATCACCAGTGGCATTACCACCCAGCAGAAGTGTTAGTCGATCTTTCGCAGCTTTGAAACCACTGGCTTGACGTTCTTCCTTAGAAATGAATGTTTGAGATGGCATTTTTTTCCAGTAAAGTGCGGTCTCATCAACATTGAAGATGAGACAAGCAGGAATTTTCTCTCGTCTAACGAAGTCTTGAAACTTGTCTGGAAACTCAGCTGCAGCTTGAATGTCCGCGCTGGCCGCCTCGCCTGTTATGTGGATATTGTGAAGATTAGAACGCTGCTTGAACCGATGGAACCAGCCTCTGCTGGCAGCAAAAGTCGGAGTGGCACTCCCTTCTCCTTCTTTTGTTTTCAGCATCTCATACAAAGATTTTGCTTTTGTGCATATGAGATCTTGACTTAGTGGTGTGTTCTTCTTATTCAAATCTTCGATCCAGACTGACAGTAATTTCTCCCATTCTTTCTAAGATAGATGATCTCGAACGAGAAAGTTTTGTTGCACTTATAGGTGTTGAACCTTCGCTGGAGATTTTAATTTTTTCCCGATTTTTATAAATCGTTCTCACAGTCGATTCTGAGAGTCCAAAATCTCTCCCAACAATTGTTGCTTTGCCTCCATTTTCCATTCTTCTTAACACTTTCATCTTCAATTCCAAAGTGACGCTTTTACGCTCTTTTTTCTTTACAGGCGGCATTTTTAACGTAGGGTTAAATTATGTATGTATGTATCTCCAATAAATATTAAAACAAAACTGCCAGCCGACCGAACTAACATTACGGAACAAATGAACACACGAAACGAACGAGGAAATCCCCATAGAACAAAGTCGAAGGACAGGGAATTCCCAATTCTTCAAAGAGAATATTCAGAGAAAGCGGGGATCCCCCGCGACCATAGAGAAGTTAATGACTACATGAGCGCGAAATTTGAAATTCGCGTTATAGTGAAACCGCGCATAACGGGGGGTCGCGCTAAGCGGGGTATTACTGTATATATATATATATATATATATATATATATATATATATATATATATATATATATATATATATATATATATATATGTATATATATATATATATATATATATATATATATATATATATATATATATATATATATATATATACTTGAATTAAATTATTCTTTAGTGTTGTACTTTTCTTGTGAAAGGAAATTATTTTATTTGTGAAAAATTTACAATCTCAGATTTTTACTTTTCCTCACGTTTTAGGGTTTATAGATCGCCGAAACATAGTTACTCATTTCGATTTTATTTAAATCAAAGGTTTAACTTAGCATAGGTACATGTTAGTAGATGTGTGACATGTAACTTAGGTACAGTTACATGTCGTAATGAGTAGATTGCATCTTTCTTGTTGCAATGTAAGTTTGTCGAAACGTTGGTTCTGTGATCTAAGTTTGAGGCTCCACAAGGAAGTATTATTGGATTTCTGAATTTTAATATATATATATATATATATATATATATATATATATATATATATATATATATATATATATATATATATATATATATATATATATATACATAAACGTCTTACCTGAGCATAAAAGTACCGGAGAACAGTACTTTATAGTACTGTTCTCCGGTACTTTTACTTGGTGATAACGATTCAGATATGTTACATCCTAAAGTGATTTTAATGATTGATGTAACATCAAAATATAAACATTAATAAAACATTATCTTTGATTTTTTTTCTCAACAAAAAGTAGTAATAATAAATTGATAATTAGTTTATGAATTAATAATAATTTAATCATCGTAACTTAAGTTTTCAACATAATTTGTGTTTATCTGGTTTTTGCGGGGTGAAATCGGAAATGAAAAAAAAAAAAAAAAATACCGGGCCATCGAGTGGGGTGTCAAATGCAAGCTTGTGAAAACACGAGTCCAAAAATATATGTGATGTCATACTTACGCACACATTTCTGTGTATTATTTTTAAGAAAATGCCCGAAAAACCCTGTCCACCTACTCTATCTCGTACTGTACCAAAAATTTTGAAAAAAATTCTGGAATACTCTCCATAAGATGTGGATTGAACGAAAATTGTCACGAGTGCATTACCTTTGATAATTTCTCTGGTATATAAAAAAAATCAAAAAATTTCAAGGTCATTAGTTTTCAACAAAGATCGGAAACAAACTTCGCAATCACGGAACGGAAAAATAATTGCGAAAGTTCAACATGCACTTGGCCTGTTTTTTAATTTAGGATATTGCATTCATGGAGAGGTAGAGCTACGTTTGGAGTGGAAAAAAATGCGTATGAACATCACTGATTTGTTTTTGTAAAAAAAGAGCAAGTTAATACTTGTGTTATTAGGATAAAAAAGTGATTTTGGGAGAGCAAAGTTTAATAATTCTTCTACAAAAAATCTATTAAATTTGTTGGTTTTTGTCTTGTTTTACCTAATACAGAGCTGAAAACTATTGGTAAATTTATGCATGTCTTAAAGTCGTTTTTGTTTTAAAATTTAAATTAATATATTAAATACAGTAATAATAGCACTTTTTTTAAGAGTCTAGCACACGTGCAGGGAAGTCCGTATAACGCTCCAGAAGCGGCTTGTGTGCGGAAAAAGCGATTCACGTTGTTGTTGAATCGCTGTAAATTTTACTGGGTGGGAAACACAGCCCTGGGCAAGTTATTCCAAAGGGATGATGTTCTCCATATAAAAGATTGCTTTAAAAGCGTTGTACGTGGAGTAACAAGCTGAACCTCATACGGATGTGAAGTATTAGCGCGACGTCTGTTTCTAACATGCACCGCTCTGGGAGGAATTAAGCGGGCTACATCCCTCGATCACTTTCCATGAAAATACTTGTAGAACAGACTCAAGTGGCCAACCGTTCTTCGATGTTCCAGTGAATCAAGGCTGCCGGTCAGTTCCTGGTCTCCAATCAGAGGAACAGCTCTTCGCTGAACAGAATCCAACAAATGCAGTGTATGTTTGGGAGCCGAGCCCCAAACATGGGAGCAGTATTCCATAGTTGGTCGAATTTGAGCTTTGTAAAGAATTAACAGTTTTTGTGGAGTGTAAAGCTAAAAAAATATTCCATGTTCAGCCAGAACATATCTGCTAGGGGAATGGAGTGCCCCGACATAACTATGTCGTGTTCAGCAACGTTAACTTTTTTAGAAAAAACTGCCGCTTGGGTTTTTGTAACGTTAAATGCCACTTGGTTACTGTGAGCCCAAGATAGAATTTCTTCCAGGTCTTTGTTAAGTTGAAGGACCTCCTGCTGTCTGCGGATATTCGCCTGAGTAGCCGATGTCCGAGCGTTCAAAGCGAATGAAGAGATAAGCGTACCGTCATCTGCAAAGCTGTAGATTGGATTTCCAGTCTTTTCCAGCAGATCGTTAATGTAAATAAGAAAGAGAGTAGGAGACAGTATGGAGCCTTGGGGCACACTGACGTTGATAGTGAAGGTGTTAGAAAGAAATCCGTCCACCGCCACTTGTAAAGGACGCTCTCTGAGGAAACATAAGAAACAGAACCTTTCAGACATACCACAAGAGCGTAGTTTAGCCAACAGTCCGTTTGGCCAAACACGGTCGAATGCCTTAGATATGTCAAGAGCAACCGCTCGAGATTTTCCAAAGTACCCAATTGCGTTGTCCCAAACATGTGTTACATAAGTCAGAAGATCTCCTATTGATCTATGTTTACGAAAGCCATATTGGTGATCGCTAATAATGCCAAATCGTTTAAGATATTTTAGAAGATGCTGATTGATAACCTTTTCCATGACTTTCGATATTATTAAAAGCAGTGCCACTGGTCGGTAGTTATTTGGCAAGGTCTTCTTGCCTTTTTTAGGTATCTGCTGAATTGTGGCACATTTCCAGCAGGAAGGAGATATTCCCTTTCTGTAGGATAGGTTGAAAAGTCTACAGAAAACTAGTGTTAGTTCCCTCCCACAGTTTTTGAGAACTAGGGCAGGTATTCCGTCAGCGCTAGAAGCCTTTTTGGTGTCTAGCTTTATTAAAATACTCTTTATGATACGCTATCTGAAGACAACATCGGGCATCCTTGACTCCAATATGGGTAAGTGGTGTTTTTCCTTGGAAATCGACAGCAGAATGTAAAGTAAAGAGGTCAGCCAACAAATTCGCTTTCTCAACAGGTGTCGTTGCGATGGAATTATCTGGCCGTGTGAGTGGTGGTATGGCGGATTTGGTGAAATTTTGGCTAACTGACTTAGCGACTAACCAAAAGGACCTGGAATTGTTGGGACAAGCGAGAAGTTTATTTCCAATTCGTTGATTGTGTGCCCCCTTGGTTTCGTCGACAATTCCTTTGCATCTGTTCCGGGCACGAACAAAGGTGTTACGATTTATGGTGTTAGGATTTTCACGTTATTATCGGTAGGCAAGATGTTTAGAAGCAACAACTTCTTTGCATTTTCGGTCAGATCAAGGCTTGCCGTTGGAGGGCCATTTCTTCGAAAAAGGGATGTAAGCGTCCATACCAGCCAAAATAACATCGGCGCAGTCAGATGGGTTGTCGGATCGAAAATAAACCTCCATCCAAGGGAAAGTTCGAAAGTTCGAAAAAGCACATATAATTAATTTCCATTTTTTAGTATTTATTTATTTTTATGAATGTAAATTCTGATGTTCCATTAGTTTTGACTTTCCTCTCTAAAGGGAAGTAATATTTGTAAAAATTACCCTCCGTTATTTCTGCATTTCTTTACGTTTTAAGGTCCCTAGATCACAAAAAAAAAGTTCTGCAAAAGAAGAATTACAAGAAATGCTGATCGAATTAAATAACAACTCTCAGGTATTAGGTTTAAAAATAAACTTCACCAAAACCAAATATTTGAACAACGAAACTGACGATAACAGCCAGGATCTGCTAATAGAAAGTAAAAGGATAGGAAAGGCTTTCATATATTTAGAACAAAAAATCGAAATCTCAAAAAATAATTTAATGGCTGACTTGGATAGCAGAGTCTCGTTAGCTTGGTTTGCCTTCGAAAGGTTACAATTCACATTTAAATTGGACATCCAAAATATAATAAAAGCCAGAGTGTTTAATCAATATGTACTGCCAGTATTAACAAATGGCACTGAAACGTGGGCTTTAAATAAAAGTATAATATATAAACTCCAAGATCGTATTCCTAACACTGAGATACCAAGAAGATCAAAAGTGACAGATGTAATACAACGAATATGTATATTAAGGTGGAATTGGGCTGGGCATATCGCAAGGATGAATGATAACAGTATGGTTGAATTGAGGCCTAGAGAATATAAAGGATGCAGAGGTAGGCCACAGACAAGATGGACGGACGACAAAAAAAGATTAACTAGCCACGATTGGTTGCAAAAAGCAAACAAAGCTCAGTGGAGACAACTTGGGGAGGCTTACATCAAGCTATGGATGGAATAAGTTAATGATGATGATGATATTATAGAACATACAGCTGCTGCGTCATCTCTCCTCAAAAACAAGAAACAATTATCTCATATAACAAAAAAATCATCATTTAGTCTTAGTGTCTACCGATCAATGGTATCACCTTCAGTTAAAAATCTATTAACAATCTCTAATTTATTTAATTTTTTTAGGTTGACCTTAACAATTACGAAGAAGATCCCTTACTAAAAAACCTAATAGATGAACGGGATAACCATCTCATCAGCAAAGTGGAGAATCTGGATGATAATGATTTATTAAATCACATTACAGAACATTTTCATGAACATGATGAATTTCGACTAGTCCTGGCTGGATGTGGCTATTTTGATATTCGCGACAAGTATGATGAATGGCTCAGGGTCGAATTGATTCCAGGAGATTTGATTGTGATACCTGGAGGATGTTATCACCGATTTGTGGTAGAAAGCAAGGTATTTATTTTGAATACGAGGGTTGTATGACAAGTTTCTGGCCTTGACAAAATAAAACCATTTTTATGTGTAATTTTTTTTTATTATTTTTCAACATAGTCTCCTTTTAGATCGATACGCTTAGTCCAATGTTTTTCCATCTTTTGTATCTCATCTGAAAAATACGATTTCTCCAACCCTTCAAAATAGGCGCTTGTTGCAGCAGTCACTTCATCGTTTCGGCCAAATTTTTTTCCACCGAATAATTTTTTTATATTCGGAAATAGGAAATAATCGCAAAAAGAAAATTTTCAACGCGTTCTTTTTAGTATTCCGTACGGAACACTTATAGGATCACTTCGGTGTCCGTCTGACTCCCCATCTGTTGTCTGTCCCCTCTGTCCGACTGTCACATCCGAAACTATTTAACATAGAAAGTTGAAAGTTGGCCTAAATGTAGGAATTGATGGCCAAATCAGAGCCGTGTAGTTTTGAAAATTAAATTTTAATTTCAAGGGTTAGTTTTGGGACGTGAAATCGGAAGTAAAAAAAAATTATCAGCTCATTGAGTGGGGTGCCAAATGAAAGCTTGTGAAAACACGAGTTCAAAAATATAATGATGTAATACTTGCACAAATTTTTCTTCTTAATATATTTAAAAAATCGTTGTCTACCCCCCTTATCTCGAAAAGTAGTGATCAAGAAATTTTGAAAAAATTTTGGAATAATCTCCATAAAGTGTAGATTGAAGGAAAATTATTATCTTTGATATTTTATTTGTTCTATAAAAAAAGTAAATTTTTCAAGGTCATCAATTTTCAACAAAGATCGGAAACAAACCTTGCTGAAAACTCATTTAGTTTTTTGTGGTATCACTGATCATTTTAAACCTCCGTAACAATTATTTTTATTTTAAAAGCAATCACCGTACGGAACAGTAATTGCGCAAGTCCGACTTGCACTTGGCCGGTTTTCTTTATTTATATTAAACACAGAAGATATGGCCGGTCGGCTACCACCGCATCGTTAAAATGTACAACGTCCCGTTTCTTAGGGATTCCGCACAGGTACAAGTTGTATTATGTGTAACATAAAAAGAGAAAAAGTATGCGCGACATTTCTGAGAATCTAGAAGAGGCACATTTGAACGATTCGTTGATAGCCAGCCGTCTTCCTTTTGCTGCGTTTTGTTCTACGTGTTTGTCTTTCTGTAGCGATAGCTATATTTTCTGCGCTCTAATACCTGTATTTGCGCGGCATCTTTGAAAAACTCGATGAGGCCCATTTTAACGTACCGACGATAGCCAGCCGGCATCGTTTATTGGCGACGTTTTGTCCCACGCGCTGTCTGTCTGTAGCAATAGTGATACATTCTCTAGTACTAGCTAACAACGGAATCAAATTATTTAGCTCACTTGTAAAAAGAGCAGGGTAATAGAAATTAATATTACAGTAATGTTACTCGAGTATAAGGACGAATCAGGGAGGTTCGTTGACGTCGGGATAGGTAAACTAGAATGAAATAATGCCTACGAGTTCTCACCTCTGCCTACCAATTATTGAATGAACGAACTGAACATTTAACTGGTGCGCAATAATTATGCTTTTACTATAGCAACATTTTTTTTTTTTTTTTTTTTTTTTTTTTTTTTTTTGTCAAGGAGAAATCCGCTTTATGGATTCCGGAGCAACTTGCGTCACCATAAGGGTGCCCCAAGGTGCTCCGGTTATGTGGGGCTCTCCAATCTGAAGGATTGGCATACCCACTAAAACTCCTTGTGAGCCGGGAAAACCCTCTACTCCTTTTACATCTCTGACTGATTATATATCTAGGATGTTTTGTTGAGTTTAACACTTGTTAACTTTCACTCACTAGACACACTATAGCAACATATTATGTATTGGGTTTTTATGTGTTTGCGAAGGTAAAAACTTACATTATATCCTGCGGCGGCGTCATTTTTATAGCCTTACGTTGGAGCGCTATTTGGTATAGTCCCAACTTTTTTTATTTTAATAAATAATTTATTCATTGAATACAAGATTTGCCCCTTATGTATACCTTAATTTTGAGAATGGATTTTGAGATTGGATGAATACTAAGAGAGGACAGAATTAAGAAATCAGCTAGCTAGTTTTTTTTACTGGTAGAGAATATGGATAAGAGATAATTTTTGTACGTTTTTTGAAAATAGTCTCTATAGTTGTTTAAAATTCGGTTGTAATGTTTTTTTTTTGGCACTACTGCTTCATGGTGGCAAAAGCCCCTAAAAATTCAATATGGCAATATCTTTGTCCCTTCTTCTGCGTCAAAGTGAAATCTTCTAAAGGTACTGGTTCACTTCAGGAACGCAAAATGAGACGGGAGTGTTAAACTCACATCTTAAAATCAAGGAAAAAATTAATGTTACAACACGTAGAAAGTTCTACGTGCGATTATTATTTTGTCAGGTTGCAATAATGTCCGTAACCTAAATGTACCTTAACATATATAGGCCAGTTTTGAAAGCGGAAATGAAACAAGATGAATTCGAGTGAGTCGAAATACATTTATTCTTCAGTATAATCTCCCTTAAGCTCACTATATTTTTTCCAGCGATTTTGGAATTCTTTACCCCATCTCTGAAGTGGTTTTCCGGAAGATTTTCAAAATACCCATCTACGGATGCTATCACCTCATTATTTGTTGACCAACGCTTCCCACGTAAAAATCTTTTAAGGTTTGGGAACAGATGGAAGTCAGATGGAGTCAGATCTGGCGTTGCCAAAGCACCTCTGTGAGCAGGTGCATTGTCATGATGAAAGATAATTTTTTTCTTCCGCAAACCGGGCCTTTTCATACGAATTTTCTCATTCAGCTGGTCCAAAAAGTTGCAATAATACTGTTCTGTGATTGTTTTACCGGTTTAAAGATAATCGATTAACAAAATTCATTTTGCATCTCAGAAAATTGATGCCATAATTTTTTTGGGCAACTTTGACCACTTTTGCTGCTTTAGAGTTGAACAACCGGGCTCAGTACACTGTGCGGCTCATTGTCGCAGTTCAGGGTCACGCTGATAAACCCAAGTCTCATCCATAGTTATAAATCGACGTACAAAATCAGTTTTATTCTTTGTGAAACGAACCATATGTTGTTTAGAAAGTTTTTCTCGAGTGCGTTTTTGTTCCGATGTTAGCAAATGCGGCACCCATCTGGTTAATAGCTTTCTCATATCAAAAACATTAGTTAAGATCTCACGTACTGATCCATGTGAGATGCCTATAGCCTCAGTTAAATCCTCCACGGTTAATCGACGGTCTTCCATTACTATATCTTGTACTCGCACAACAGTTTCTTCAGCTGTTGTAGTTTTTGGACGACCTGAACCTGGATCATCATTGACGCTTGTACGACTACGTTTAAACTCTAAGAGTCCATCTATGAACAGTTGGAAATGAAGGACGGACTTCTTTAGCACTTTCACTAAGGGAAGGCGCATGGTGGGAGCAAAACAGTCTGGCGACTGTCTGCTGACTATTTACCGGTGGGTACGACAGTTTTGTCGCCACGTCTCCGCACACTAGAGACAAGACAGTCACGTATCTGGTAGCTAGCGAGATGGATCTTGTGGAAATTGCTGTAGTTGTTCACCGAAAAAGTAGATTGAAGTATAGAAATAGACAGTACTGGGTACACCCTATTTACAGCACCAGATTACTTTACTTACAGCACCAGATTACTTACAGAAAATTTTACACTTTGTATGATAATTTACTAGAGCATTTAAGTTTTTTTCTTACTTTCGGAAGAGTGTAACATCGTTTGATGAATTAAGAGCTAAAGTTGGGGAAGGTGTAATGTACCAGAATACAACCTGCCGATGTGTATACCTGTGGAAGCGAGAGTTGCAGTGACATAAAGGTAAATGGGTAAAATGAATATTTCTTCCACAAAAAATGTTTTATTATTTCAAAGGTAGTAATTTAGAATTATCAGACTCGTCAATAAAATTGCTGATTAATGACTGTACTGATTCTTCACCTTGTGGCGACAGTGCAGACGTGGATATCTCGCTGGAACTTCTCCTTTGGTAACTATATAATCCAGGCTAGTGTGGAGTTGAAGTCGTAGAAAAGTAGTCCGGGATGTATTTAAGTGGAGGCAGTTGAGTCTTAAAATAAGGTATTATTTCTGGAATACTCAGTGGGTTGTCACGTGGTTACTTTCTGTCTGCGGGCAAAAAGTCTCCAGTGTACGCTAGGCCTAACTTTGCATGGACCTTTCAGAACAAAGAAATTTATCACTGCACGATATTCGATTTTTTCCATTTTTACAAAATACTCTAACATGCCTCATCTAACCAGCTGATAAACAATGAGTGACTTGACAGATCGACTTGAAATTTAGGGTGTATTTATATGACAGATGAAGCTTCAAAATGGTGTTCAATATCTGGTTCAAGTGATGCTCCATATATTTGACACATATTGATCGACCCTATAATTATTAACAATAGTAATGAGTTTCTTCTATAGTTTAGAGATAATTTTTAAATGCAAAAACTGCAAAACCTTAACTGATGTGTAACGGTCAATTCTGAGATTTTTGCGGTTAACAATTGACGAAAATGCTGCCTCATAATGTTTCGTTTTTATTTCATTTTATTGACAAGCACAGGCGCTGCTAGAAAATCACTCGCGCTGCGTACGTGCAAGTTGTACTTGTTGGAAAACATGTTCTCAAATATCCTCTCTCAGAATAATGTGGTTATGTCTCTAAAAAACACTACTTGATTGCCGCTTCTTTTAAAAGTAAGACACTTTATTAGATTTTGATTTAAGTACTTGTTTTTAGGATTTTTTTAAAGGAGTAAGATTTCTTAAGGATTACGGATATAAAGCTTACAAAAGACCCAATGACGAACTGGATTGCCGAAAGGACTACATGAGACGGCTTTACAATGGTGCTTATGATGATACTAAGCAAGAGACTATAGAACTACAGTAATTATACTATTCAACTATTAATAATTTTAATTTAGATGCAATATCTAGATTATTGAATAATACATATAATTTTAAAATAACTCGATACAAAATAAAGAATTAAATAGTTTAATTTGTCTATTCTTAACCCAATGTGATAGTGTAGTAAAAAAAATTTCAGGAACCCTTTTTTTGTCGGTGAAAAGGTAAAAACCGACCCTCCATAATAATATGTTAAAATGAAAAAGACTGCAATGTAACGTCGCTGGAATTTCGAACAGTAGCGCTTTTTTTACGGAGAGGAATCGCATCTTAAAGGTGTCCCTTAATGCACCAGTTATGTGGTGGTTCTACAGCCGGAGTGGAAGGCATACCCACTAAACTTCCTTGTGAGCCGGGTCTGCGACCCTTTACTTCTTTTACAATGTGACGATTATTCTTTATATAGGGGTTGTGAGTTTTAGAAACTTGTGGGTTAGTTTCTAAAGTGTAGATCCATGCTACCTTAACCTAAGTCTAATTAAAAACTAAAAGCTAAGTTCCCGGCTATTTCGGGAGTGTTGTATTACAATAGTATTAGTGGTGTGTGATGATGACGTTTACCTTGTTTTTTGGAGAGGAGTAGCTTAACTACACTACGACCTTACCCCTATATACTAAGTAATATAGCCCGTCTTGGTAGTCGAGTTTTGGTGATGTCTATTGTTAATCTATTTGTAGTATATTTGAGGGTCGTAAGTAGCGATTACCGACGTTTACGTTGTGTCTGAAGGCGTCAGCTATCTCATTGTTAGGGTGAGCTGTCGCTCTCTCAAAAAAGTGAAGCTGGGTATTTCGGGTGAATTCTTTTATTCTTGGCATTGGAAACTCCCTGTGCAACTGGTTGTTGCGGATAAACCAGGGAGCTCCTGCTATGATACGTAGGGTTTTGTTTTGAATTGTCTGGACTTTAGCTCGATGCTTTCCAGACATTTGGCACCTTGTCTGGCAGCCACGTAACCCCGGCCCTGATATTCTTTTTGTAAATTAGCAACTTGTTGTGAGTTGGTAATTTACCACGATAGTTCGCATGGCTGAATTAAACAGCAGCGCGCGAGTCGATATTTTACCAGCAGCAAACCGCATGCTTTACTCAGTCTAGGCCCGCCCTTAATCTATATTATTCCCATTTACTTATTCACATGAGGATTTACATTCAAAAGCTTCTAAATTACAAAAAGCAATTTCTTTTGTCCGTCTGTGGGTTGGTCTGCTTGTCCATCAATTTTTAAATTATTTTGTCAACTACAGCTTATAAATTATATAACTTTCGACCTCACCTTCACTCTTAAGGTCTTCTTCAGTCTTGTCTATCCAGCCTGCTTCAGGGTGGGTGTATATTACAGACAGTACACGGTTGTAGTCTATATGAACTGGACCACTCATTATCCCTTCTACACGATGATGCCTACAGTTACAGTTACTTTATTGGCTAATTAGGTAGCTTTATGCTATTACTATTATACATTCACTTGATTACAGAAACATGATATACGTATTGGATATTAAGATATATACATATTAGGGACCTAACTTAGCCTAGGTAAGGAGTTTATATAAATGTTTGGAAGATATTTCATGAACAAAGACTTAAGGTTAAACTTGAAATTAATTATGGCTAACTTAAGCTAATTTGGTGGCATGGGGGCCTTGGGTGGCGACGTCGGGCGGTAGGTGGTCCTGACGGTGGGGTTGGGGTAGTTCGTGGCTTTTTCAAGGAATTTGAGTTGAACGTTGCTCATAAACTCTAGGATTATTGGTATCTGGAGGTCGCGGTGAAGCTGGGTGTTGCGACAAAGCATGGGGCTTTGGTGATGATACGGAGGTTCTTGTTTTGCATGGTCTAGAAGGTGGATCTGCGGAAGGCTGACATCTGGCACCATGCTGGGCTGAAGTTGGTCAAACCGGCTCGGATGATCATCTTGTAGATTGTCAATTTGTTGCGAGTTGACAATTTGCTGGACTTGAGGAGAGGGTAGAGCTTGCTAAGGAGTTGGTTGGCTTTCTTCATAGAGACGGTGACCTGGTCCTTCCATACTTACGCTTATCGTAGTGGAGGCCCAGGTACTTGACGTTGTTTGACCATCGGAGTCTGGTTCCTTGGAAGGTAAGGCTTTCCAGCGGTGAGTTGCGGGCCTTTGAAAACATGTTGGCTTGGAGATGATACCTAAAAAATAAAGAAAAGTTGTGAAAACCAGATTTGATAAATACTTGTCATACATATACGCAGCAATGTGCATGCGCCTGTCCGTTGCATTTTCTCAGCAACTACATAACCTATTGACTTGAAATATGAACTAGATGTAACTAGTATACACGCATCTACAACTTACGTATCAGTTTTATTCATTATCTCCCAAAGTATTGTGCAAGATAAGTAATGCTCTATTCAATTGTTACAAATTAGATTGATTTCAATCAGTCTAGTGTCGTCGGGATAACGTGAAAGCTGTCTAAGCATTGTTAGTTTATTTTTTTCTCTATTCGCTTTTGTAAAAGGCTATAAAAGAAAAGCGCATAGAAGATGTTTATAGCAACCAGAATTTGGTCAGATTAATTGCTTGTTTTGAATAGTATTGATAATCCTGCCAAATTCTGATTGTTATAAAGTTCTTATCTAAATCTAAAATACAGTGTTTTAAATTTTTTTATGTTATTATTGACATCTTAAGCTACACAATTTTTTTTTTTAAGTTTATTTATTAATATTTTGTTCATGTTGTTTATAGTTAAAGTGATCTCTTCAAAAAATAACCGGTCAAGTGCAAGTTGAATTTGCGCAATTAGTGTTCCGTACGTTGATTGCTTTTCAAATAAAAAATTTTGTTACAAAGGTAAAAAATGATCAGGGATTTCACAAAACACACCCCAAATGAGTTTTCAACAAAGTTTGATTCCAATCTTTACTGAAATCTGATGACCTTGAAATTTTTGTTTTTTTTTATATTCCAGATAAATTATTAAAGGTCTCGTGATAATTTTCGATCAATCTACACCCCGTGGAGAATATTCCGGAATTTTTTCAAAATTTTTTGATAAGTCCTTTTCGAGATAAGGCGGGTGGACAGCCATTTTTCGCGATTTTTTGAAAATAATACAAAGAAAAGTGCGCGCAAGTATTACATTATATATATATTTTTTACTCGTGTTTTCACAAGCTTGCATTTGACACCACATTCGATTATCTAGTAAAAAAAATTTTTTTTCACTTCCGATTTCACCCCCCAAAACTAACCCCTTAAGTCAAAATTTAACTTTCAAAACTACATGGCTCTGATGAGGTCATCAATGCCTATATTATTACCAAATTTCAACTTTCTACGACAAATAGTTTCGGAGAAAATCGGGTGTGACAGACGGACAGACACACGGACAGACGGACAGACACCGAAGTGATCTTATAAGTGTTCCGTACGGAACACTAAAAAGGTGGGTGGGTGGTGGGAGAACATCTCCATTTGTAATGATCTGTAACAAAATATCCAAATTAATTATTATTCAGTAAACATTTCTTTATCCGGTTATGTAGGATTACACATTTATGTAAACAAAAATAAAATGACTTGTAAAAAAAAAATTACAAAAATCGTAAAGTAAATTAAGAAATCATTAATAAAAATAATTGATTCTAGGTGACCCGATAACTAATTATATGTAGAACAACGTGTAAAAATTTTAGCCTGATCAAATAGATAGATTTTTGTCTCTGTTTCCCACAAATCGGAAAAAGGTGGTTTTGAGAAAAACGAGTTTAAAGTTTTTGTGACTAATTTTTTTATAGAAAACTTATACTTACTTTAATCAGTCATGTCTGCTATAATGCTGTATTTAATTGTTACAAATTAGATTGATTTCAATCAGTCTAGTGTCGTCGGGATAACGTGAAAAGCTGTCTAAGCATTGTTAGTTTATTTTTTTCTCTATTCGCTTTTGTAAAGGGCTATAAAAGAAAAGCGCAGAGAAGATGTTTATAACAACCAGAATTTGGTCAGATTAATTGCTTGTTTTGAATAGTATTGATAATCCTGCCAAATTCTGATTGTTATAAAGTTCTTATCTGCGCTCTTTTGTTTAGTGTTATGTTGTAAAGTGAAGTCCTCCATAACTACAAACAGTAATAAAACTGAGATACTATTTGTATGTTCGTATGTGCACATGAATGTATGACTGGAAATAACTAGAAAATGAATAATTTAACTACACGTAAGATTTTTTTCATGTGTAGGTACATCTTGTCACCAGGTTATTGACTATATTCCCAAGGTCTTTTTCTATATTTGTGTGTTAAACTGTCTTATCAAAACGTTCTTTTCGTGACATTTATAACATCAAGTATGACAACATTAAAAGCAAAAGGCTTTATTTAACCTTTAAATTTCTTTAGTTAATCTGGTGGTAGTGATTTTATAAGTATAAAGTACGGTCGTCACAAATGTATAACTAGAATTAAAAATACGGTGACAAATATTTATTTACCCAAAACTAACAGTAATCTGGTACTATTTTTTATAATTGGAAGTATCTATCACCAATATTGAATATGGAATTTGAATTCGTATTGAATGGAAAATATATTAAAAATTTTAATTTAGTTGTCTATAAATTATATATATATATATATATATATATATATATATATATATATATATATATATATATATATATATATATATATACAGTCGACACTTTTTATAGTGAAACTCTATATAGTGAAAAACTCTGTATAGTGCAATTTTTTCAAGACTTAGAATATTTTAATGAAATTTCATGTAAAAAGCCCTGCATATAGTGAATCTGTAAAATAGTAACACTCTATATAATATAATTTTTACCGGAATTTTATGTATAAAATTTTTATGCATGCATGAGATCTTGGTCATTTCGGGTTTCCCATTTTTATCTAACATTAGCACGAATTCCATTTTTATGACGCATTCTTTTGAAAAGGTTCTTAACGCGTTTATAACGCCTAATGATTGGGAATAAATCAGGTAGATGTCTGTGAGAAATCCGGGGAATAACCCATTTTATAGAAACCCGGGAAAAACCCATTTAGTCGAGTTGTTTAAGAATTAAGTAAGATGTCCAAGCGAGGGTGTTTAAGTGTAGCTGAGAAAGTTTTGGAGGAAGTTGATAAAGGCTGCAAAAAAATTGATGTTGCTGCAAAATTTGGTGTTTCTCCAAGTTGCGTCTCTCTGATAATAAAAAATCGCGACAGTATCATCAAGAAGCCTAGTGTTCCAAGCAGTCGAAAACGAGTACGGGTGAGTACTTACGAAGATGTAAATGAAGCAGTTTTACGATGGTTTCAAGTGGCCCGTACGCATCAAAACATACCAATATCGGGAAATTTAATAAAGCAAAAGGCTCTATAATTTGCTAAAGAATTTAACTGCGTTAATTTTCAAGCTAGTGAAGGGTGGTTGAGTGCCTGGAAGACTCGCAATTCAATTGTTTTCAAGACGGTGTCTGGCGAGAGTGCAAGCGTTAGTCAGGAGGACTGTGACATTTGGACTGAAACTGTTTTAAAAAGTGCATTGAAAAAGTACGCGCCAAAAAACGTTTTCAATTGTGATGAAACCGGTTTGTTTTTTAAATGTTTGTCAAATAAAAGTGATAAATGTTTTGGTGTTAAAACAAGTAAAGAAAGGGTGACACTTATGGTTGGAGCAAACATGGATGGCTCAGAAAAACTGAAATTACTGCTCATAGGCAAAAGCAAAAATCCCCGTTGTTTAAAAAGGAGTTAAATCTCTGGAGTTAGATTTCGCCAATAATAAAAAGGCATGGATGACTTCTGAGATTTTCGAAAGATGGATCAAAGAACTGGACACGAAAATGAAAAGTCAAAAGCGAAAGATTGTGATGTTTATAGACAATTGTCCTGCACATCCAGTTACTGTAAGTAAAAAATTAAGGAATATTGAATTGATCTTTTTTCCACCAAACATGACCTCCAAATTGCAACCTATGGACCAGGGTATTATAAAAAACATAAAACATCATTACCGAAACAGAATTGTTCACAAAATTGTTAATGCGATTGATAACATCCTTCCAGTCCAAAAATTGATTACCCTTAAAGGGTGTATAACCGAAGTCGCTAAAGTATGGAGTGAAAATGTTTTTCAGAAAACTATCAAAAACTGCTTTTCTAAAGCAGACGAAATGGATCTCGCTACCTTAAAAAGGCAATGGGGTATTCTACAAAAAAACTGCTACCGTCGACGCAGATTTTTTACTTGAAGATTTCTTAGAAATCGACAATGATGTTGGCACGACAGATCTCCCAACTGACCAAGACATAATTGATGATATAAAAAGTATAGAAGATCATGAAGAAGAAACTGAAACCGGGGAATGTCCTGCTAAATTTAGTGAAAATGAAATAAGAAATGCATTTGACATTGTGCGAACTACTCTCAGGGGCCAGGAAAGTGTACCTGATCAAATCTTTGTGCATTTGAATAAATGCGAGAATTTAGTTGAGCAACAATTATTTTTCAAAAGTAATGTTCAAAAGAAAATAACTGATTATTTTTCCTAGTACGTATGTACGTAGTATGTACATATGTGTTAACAGATTTTGTATTATTCTTTTTATTTCGTATGTAGTACATACATACATAAAGTCCGTACGTTATATCTTTACACGTGCATCATAGTTTTCAGGCAATATCCCAGACGACTTTTATATTTTTTGTCTCTTTTTACCAATACCTACGATTTATTGGTGAAAAGAGACAAATAATATAACAGTCGTCTGTTATATGGCCTGAAAACTATGACGCACGGGTAAAGATATAACGTACGGACTTTATGTATGTATTTATCCCTGTACATGCTATGTACTATTTAAACTTTCAAATGTTTAATAAAATCTTTTCTAATAATTCAATTTTGCAATTTTTTTTGTTGCTTGTACCTTATAAAATACAAGTAAATGATTACCAATATAAAATACATACATAGAAATATATACGGATTTTTTCTTTATATAGTGAAAAACTTTCTATAGTGAAATTTCGGTCAACATTTTGGTCTTTCACTATATAGAGTGTCGACTGTATATTACATAACGAGGTAGAATTCCCTATTTCAATAGTATGAAGAATTCATCGTAAGTGTGCTAATAAAATAGGTGCGTTTAAAGTTCTTACGATTTGTGGTAATTTTATATTTCGCGTTTAGTAGTGGTCAGTTCAGTTTCAAGTCTATATCAATTCACTCGCTTATGGTTATATTACATATTTGAATTCTATATGATGACCGAAGTTGATTAACAAATCAATTTATTTTACAGTAAGGATTGTCAAGAGAGATTTAAAAACCCGGCAAGTCAGACTCGCGCAATTAGTGTTTCGTACGTTGATTGCTTTTTAAATAAAAAAAATTGTTACAGGGGTATAAAATGATCACTGATTTCATAAATCACACCCCAAATGAGTTTTCAACAAAGTTTTTTCCGATCTTTATTGAAAACTAATGACCTAGAAACTCTCGTGATAATTTTCGTTCAATCTGCACCATGTGAAGAATATTCCAGAATGTTTCCAAAATTTTTGATCAGTATTTTTCGAGATAAGAGCCCCCCCAGCGATTTTTCGCAATTTTTTAAAAAATAATACAAAGAAAAGTGTGCGCAAGTATTACATTATATATATTTTTGAACTCGTGTTTTTACAAGCTTTGATTTGAGACCCCACTCGATGACCTGGTAAAAAAATTTATTTATAGTTCTGAATTCACCCCCAAAACTAACTCCTTAAGTTAAAATTTAACTTCACTACATGACTCTGATGCGAAATTTCAACTTTCTACGTTAAATAGAGAAAATTGGGTGTGACAGACGGTCATACACCAAAGTGATCTTGTAAATGTTCCGTACAAATACAATTTTTTCGTCGCTACGACGGTAGTATAAAAATTATCGGTTGTGGCAACATCTCTACGAGAATATTAAAACTCGACCGTTTATTGGGACAAACTCTGGTGCAGATTGGAGATTCCTTTTTTTAAAACACTTTATGTAGCACAACCATAGACATAGAGGATGGACTGAGCATTAACCTCACAAAATTGACTACTGTCCAGAAAGAGACAAAGCGACTGTGCGGCCAATACTTGTCTTTTTATGTAGGCCTGTAATAACCAAGACGGAATTCAAGGCGAGAAAAGCCCGATTTTTGTTCAAATAGAACACTTAGAAATATTATTTTCAAGAGCGCCGTAGCTTCGCAGCATTCTAGAGACAGCTACTGGCCACACATTCGGTTTGTCTCTCTCACACTTTTGCGTCCACATTTACTTCACAGCCGAATACGGAACGCTCAGTCCATCCTCTATGTCTATAAGCACAACACAAACATAACCTCAAAGTTAAGGTCGAAAGGTTATTTTTATCAGTTTTTATGATAATTTAATTTTAATGTCGTTATCAATGTTATTTAAAGTCGGGTTATTTTCTTCTATAATTCATTTCTCATTTTTACATAAGATCTAAAAATGGTGCAAGCGTGGTACATGGACAATGAGCCAAACGATAAGCGGGAAGAACACCATAAAAATCCTCCCGAATTTATCTCCTTGCAGGATTTGTTTAATATAACTGGTGTTGAATATTATAAGGTAAGTTGTTTTTGTTTGAATCTCCTTAATTGTTCAAAGAAATAATTATTTGTATGGGAAATGGAAGAATGGGGTTGTTGGAAATAGTATAAATGGGGTTGTTGGAAATAGTATAAATGGAGCTGTCAAAAAATTTCAAATATAGCCGTAATAAATTACTGTAAATTTTGGTGCTGCTTCCATTCTTGAACGGCAATACACTAGTTTGTAAAAGTACATATACACTTGAAAATTGTTATACTCTTGAACAGATCATTGTAAACCCAATTATATTCCTAAATTTTCAAGATTATGGTCCTTTATTGTGCGAGTGCCACTTTCGAAGGACAGCATCAAATATTTTTACAGTAATTTGTAATGATCTTTATATTATGTATATACCAAAATTGAATATTTTCAACAATTTTTCTCTTCTATTTCTCACCTATTCTAATGTGGTGATGTGATATATAGCTCCTAGGGCATACAGTAAACTGAAATTTGGGTTTTGGTAGTATTTATTTGAAAAATTACTTAAATTTTCAAAGTCCTATGGTTCATTTGACAAGGGGGCAGCAGTGCCCCATTTTTTTGCAGACCCCCCTATATAACTAATTTTGAGATTTTTTTTGACAGACCCTTTGCTATTCTGTTAACTTATATATTAAAAAGACTTCAGAAACATTATGAGCAATCTAGGTGCAGGGGTATTTTAATCTCCAATTTAGGAACAGGTACATATTTAATCAGAATAAATATCATAATTCTTGATGAAATCAGTAAATCTTCAGCAAACACTATATGATTGTTCCAGACTATTATCATATTATTTTTATTAAATATGCCATTTTACATTTAGATTTTCAGCAGCCCCTAAATAATTAGGGGGATGCTATTGGGTTTGTGTTGTCCTCTACCTGTTATGTTCCTACTTCAAGAACCGCAAAAGAAAACAATATAGATTTCAGATCTTATTTCTTGTGGAACAACACCTAAAACCTACCATTTTCTTTCAGTCCCTTTATTCAGTTAAACAACTAG
>CM032454.1:163110302-163140302 GCA_019049505.1 Pachyrhynchus sulphureomaculatus | reverse complement strand
GATTCTATTTCCCTTATGTATGATTTATGAATCAAATATATGCTAAAAAGGTGGATTGTGACCAAACCCATTTGTTTTGATTGTAATATGAGAGGCATTTAAATCTATTCAAAACACAAAGGTTCTTAATTTATTTTTAATAAATGCAGCTCAGTTATTTGACATTTGCCCTTTACATTTTTTTAGATGAACAATAATACTCTTTATTCTGATGGAGTTTTAGAGAAATTGAAAAAAGATAGAGGCTACACATATGAGGATGAAATAACAATTAGCCCAGACCGTCTCCCGAACTATGAAGAAAAATTACAAATATTCTACACTGAGCATTTACATACAGATGAAGAAATTCGTTTGGTTATTGAAGGTTCGGGATATTTTGATGTAAGAGATAAGGACGATCAATGGATTAGGATCCATGTAGTTCCTGGGGACCTGTTGATTGTACCAGCAGGAATCTATCATAGGTTTACTTTGGATACAAAGGTAAAATCAGAGTTAAGTTTTCACCAACAAAAATCTTAATGTTTGTTATTACTTACTCATAGTGCAATCAAATTTATATCTAGTGAGATGTTTATTAGTGGATTTGAGGTTTAAAGCTAAATAATGTTAGAGTGATCACACTGGAAACTATTGTGTAAAACATTAAAACCTTATTATAAAAATTATAGGGTTTAAGGGGTTTCTCTGTGTGACCGCTAAAATTTGAAGCTTATTTCAGAATTTTTTTTCCGTAACAAAATAAAATACAACCTTTGCAATTTTTTTATGTTATTATTGACATCTTAAGTTATACAATTTTTTTTTTTATTTTATTAATATTTTATTCATGTTGTTTATGGTTAAAGTGTCCTCAAAAAAAAGGTGGGTGGGTGGTGGGAAGAACATCTCCATTTCTAATGATCTGTAACAAAATATCCAAATTAATTATTCAATAAACATTCCTTTATCGGGTTACGTAAGATTATACATTTATGTAAACATAAAATAAAATGACTCAAAAACAAAAATTCAAAAATTGTGTTCATTTTCGTTGAAAATCAAGAAGTAAATTAAGAAATTATTGATTCTACGTGATTCGATAACTAATTATATGTAGAAAAAACTGAAAAAAAGTGGTTTTGAGAAAAACGAGTTTAAAGTTTTTGTAACTGATTTTTTTATAGAAAACTTATACTTACTCTAATCAGCTATGCCTGCTGCATACTGTATACCTTCCATTTCTTGAAAGGTTTTATTTTTAGCGCAGGTATAAGAGTACCGAAAGAACAATAAAGTAGGTCAGATAGTTGCAGCTGCCGTGGGTCGAGTGGTGGGCTACTCCGACGAGCTCCCTTCTATATGCTATAACTTTGTAAATATTTAGAATTTTGGTTTGAAATTTTTACAGTATACTCTCAATATATTTTATTTGAGAAATATGTAAGAAAAAAAGTCGATTTTTGACGCCGTCATACCGAGAAACTCCCTTAAGGATTATTTGATATTTCTGACGCTTAAGCACAAAAATGGGCATTTTCAGTAAACTGAGTATGGGGTGAAAAGTCCCGAGACTTTCCAAGAGATGTCAGCACAAACAAAAAAAAAAGATTTTCAGTTATGGTCAACTTTCAGAAGATTTGTGTAAAATTTTTATGGCATTTTATGTATTAATTTGAGAGTTACAGCTGTTTGAGTATCACTACTTTTGATTGTTGCAAAACGATGGAACAAAAAGAATTTCGTGTGTTGATTAAACATTGTTTTTTGATGGGAAAAATACAGGGAGAACCCAAGAGTGGTTTGAGAAGTGTTGCTCCATCGAAAGCAACTATATATATGTCAGTGGTTTGCTGAACTTAAATGCGATCGTACAAGTATGTTCCGCACTTCCAAATGAGGCAGGCACTCCAAAAAAACACAAAAAAGTCCACCACATTGTTCTGAATGACCTCAAAGTGAAAGTGAGAAAGATAGCTGACATCGAGAAGGTATAAACAGAACTCGTGAGGCTTATTTTACATGAAGCATATGAAAAAGCTAAGTGCTCGGTGGGTGCCGCGGACTCTCACGATTGATTAAAAACAGCAACATGTCAAAGATTCAGAAAACTGTTTGGCACTGTTTCGGCGTAATCCAAAGGAGTTTTTGCGGCTATTCGTAACAATGGATCAAACATGGATCCACCACTAACGCCTGAGTCCAACACGCAGCCCGCAGAGTGGCTAAAACCGCATGAATGCTGACCGAAGCGTCCAAAAACACAAACATCATCTTGAAATGTTTTGGCAAGTATTTTTTGGGGTGTACATTGATCGACTATCTTGAGAAGGGGGCGAACAATCACCGGAGACTTTACTTTGGTTTATTGGACGAGCACACAACTCCATAAAATCGATGGTGAAATTGGACTAATTGGGCTATGAGTTGCTTCCTTATCCACCATTTTCACCAGATCTGGCCCCCAGCGATTCGAAATTTGAAAAGGTGTCTCCAGAGAAAGAGATTTGGTGCAAATGAAGAAGTCGAACGGGAAACAGAGCCTTATTTTAAAGACCTCGACAAATCGCACTATATGAAAGGTATTTAAATCTTGGATGATTACTGGAATAAATGAAACTCTTGAAAAAAAGAATAAAATTGATTGTTTTTTTTTTTTCAAAAGTTTCGGGACGTTGCACCTGGTGTAGTCCTACTCAGTTACATTAACGCGCTGCGCTGCGCCTCGTGCGTTGCATCTGAGAGACACCTGCATCAATGCACGTAACATTACAGTTTCAATGGACATTTACCAGATATGCCAGGATAAATTTCTCATTTATTATAACTTGTTTTTTGTTGATTTGTTTATTGTTGGAGTAGTAGTAGTAGTAGTAGGAGTATTTGTATAGGCGGTAAGGTCTATAGTCAGTCAAAAAAGACTAAAAAGATCCTTTTTCTAACTCTGAGTGACTCAGTAAGCTACCTTACTCTGACAAGTCAGTATTGAAAATGACAAGTGAGACAGTTTATATATATATATATATATATATATATATATATATATATATATATATATATATATATATATATATATATATATATATATATATATATATATGTTAAACACCACTTTAGTGGGCAAGGGGTTATTATTATTTTTTAATTTCAGAATTTCATTATCGCTAAAAGATTTTTTGTTGGCGAACCAGTATGGACTCCATATAATCGACCTGCTGATGACATAGAAGCAAGAAAAGAATATATTGAAAATCTCTACAGTGGAAAATTTGTAGAGGTGAATTAATTATGTACAGTTTGATTTAATAAACGGTGTTAAATGTAGATCAGATAACACTGAATATTATAACATTAGAGTTTTTTTTCCTCTGGCGTTAATAAACCTACAAACATAAATCTTTGACTTATTGACTAAAAACCTCTATAAAAAGTGTAACTTTGACTCCTCTACTCATAGCTGAGAAAGGGGTAAAGTAGAAACTTTTTTTTTTAAAGAATTTTAATTTATCATTTTTTTATTTTTAATTTAACCAATATTGACATATTCAAGGAAGTCTGCTTATAACTAACCCGTTTACAGCGAATGTCCGGTTAAAACGAATTATTTTATAATGCATGAAAAAACTTCCATAAGACCAATGAAAATTTTTATCAGTTATAACGAAACCGGTTATAACGAACTTTCGGATAAAGCGAATCAAATTTGGATGTTTTGTGTCCGTTTATAACGAACTTACCACTCCTTTTGCTCGATGTCGTGCGACTTGATCTAGGGAATTCACCGAAACTCGCTGGAAACCTATATTCTACTTGTTTCCGCCGCGTCGCTAGTTCGGTCAGTATTATTTTCAATTCACTTATGTTATGCGGTTCTAATGAATATTTGATCAAAGTAGCAAAGTGAATGTTTAAGTTTTTATTTTAAAATGAGTACACAAAAACGTAAAGCGTTTACTTCAAAAGACAAACACGATATTATAAATAAAATACAAAATGGAGTTAAACAAAATGATGTTTGCAAACAGTTGAATTTAACTAAATCTAAGGTTTTTACCATATGGAAGAAGAGGCAAGAAATTTTATCAATCTATGATAAAAGAAACTTTAAGTAAGTAACTAAGTCAATAAAGGACTTCCTAAATGGTTTAGCCAAAAACGACATGAACATGTTCCTATTACCGGCTATACTTTACAAGAGAAAGCTGGTGACTTGGGAAGGAAAATAGAGAACGCCGAAAACACCTGTTCTAGAAGTTGGACTGAACGATTTAAAAAGCGACATAATATTAGTAGGGGTAAGATAGTAGGAGAAACTGCACGAGTGGATATAACTGTTGTTGATCAGTAGTGGGCCAATATATGGCCGGAAATTCGAGAAAGTTATGTGGACATTTTTAATGCGGATGAAATGGGTTTGTGTTACAAGATGACGCCTGATAAGGCATTAAAGTTTGTCGGAGAGAATTGTGCTGGTGGAAGATTATTAAAAGTAAGGATTACTGTGTTGGTAACCGCTAATATGTCTGGAACAGAGAAAAGAAAATTGTTGGTGATAGGAAAGTGCGCCATCCCAGGTGTTTTAAAAAATAAACATTTACCAGTAAAGTACAAATCAAACAGTAAAGCCTGGATGATATCAGAAATTTTTTAAAACGAACTGATCGAATTAGAGAAATGTAGATATGACTCAGATGATTGAAAAACATCGAGAAGACCCTACTGATTGTCTAGAATTTGTTTACGATGATGACATTCAACAAAGTACAAATCGAGATTAAAAGGATGTTTAACCACTTTAATTTTGAAGAATATGTATGTGCTGATAATGAATTAATAACGAGAGAAATATTAACTGACGATCAAATTGTGATATCAGTGACTCCTGGAAAGATTTTAAGCGATAATGACGACGAAGATGAGCTTGGAGAAGGAGATAATATATATGTTCCATCCATTTCAGAAATCACTAAGAAAATTACTGAAACTCGCAATTTTTTTGGAATATCGTCAAGTTCCTGTACATATATGGAGAGTAGTTTTTGTGACCATTTCTTTTTCAAGTAAAACTGTACAAACGAAAATTACTGATTTTATTGTATAAACTACGTATTTTAATTTTTTTGTTTATACTCGTATATGTACCAGCATACATAATAATAACTTTAGTGTGATTTGTTTTATTTTCCTTTGAACGTTTTCTTTTAATTTAATAATTATTATTATTCATTTTTCTAAGCATTAGCGCCTAATCGAAATAAAAAAGTAGTGAAAAATGATATTAGATTTTGTTTACTGTTTGTAACGAACTTCGGATATAGCGAACCATTTTTAGTGTTTTTTTGGAGTTCGTTATAAACGAACTCCACAGTACTTACAACAAACTGGAACATTTTGTTTGTAACTATATTATTTGCATAACAGTATCGGATATTTCGACAGTGAGTTTTTATGCATCTTTTCACATAAAACGATCTACGTCGAATGGCACTGATTATTTTTAGAGCTTTTTAACGAATGCAGCTGTAAATATACTGTACAGTTATGATGTAACTCTCTCTGATTGTACGGCAATCTAAAAGATATGAATTATCACTTCTAGTTGCTTTTTACGAGGATCGCCTTTTAAGTTTTTACAAAAGACCGCTATATGGTGCTATTGAGATGTGACATTACCATTATTGTAAAATTTGACATTTGTTATTATTAAAACAGTGGCAACTCAGAAATTGGCCGAGTAGTTTGTTTACAGTGAGCGTTTAAAAAATCAGTTTTTTGAATGAATGGAAATTTCATGTGAAGGTTTTCGTTGGATGATTTTTTACGACTCAACAACAATGCCTCGAATCGCTTCGTTCAGCCGTTTGGTTTGCAGAAGTTCGTCAAGGTCGTGCTTCCGCCAGCGATGAAGTTCGTGAAGGTCGACCAAAATCGTTGTTGTTGTTCCAAAAAAAACATCGATGCTATGCGTAACATGATCGGCATGTGACTTACCGTGAGGTAGAGGCATTCTTAGGCATATCGAAAACTGCAGTACATTTTGCATGAATCTGTAAAAAGATTTGGATGGATTTCACATAATTTGACGTAAACTCAAAAAACAGGGTGGTGTCAATTGGTGTAAGGAAATGCTTAAAAAATTCGACTCAGGACATACAAAATCCGTATACAAAATCGTAACAGGAAACGAAACTTGGATATATTCATATGAGCCGGAAACTAAGCAACACTCAACTGTTTGGGTGTTTCAAGATGAACCGAATCCAATAAATGTGGTTCGTTCGCGAAGCACTTCCAAGAAAATGATCGCTTGTTTCTTTGGTTATACCGGACATGTTGCAATCATTGCTTTAGAGGATCGAAAAACAGTTAATGCTGAATGGTATACAACAATTTGTTTGCCAGAAGTCATCGATGAAATCAGGAAAAACAACCGCAAACGTCGCATCATTCTTCATCATGACAATGCCTGCTCTCACACAGCATGTCAAACAATTGATTATATTAGACGGAAAAAAAAACATCGAATTAATGTCTTATTGCCCGTATTCACCTGATTTATCGTCTAACGACTTCTTTTTGTTCCCGAATGTCAAAAAAAAGAAATGCGTGGACGGCGATTTTTATCATCTCAAGAAGCTGTTGAATCCTTCCAAAACCACGTTTTTGAAGTGCCAACTTCAGAATGGAAAAATATTTCGAGAATTGGTTCGAACGCATGCATTTTATTTTTTTTTTCTTTTATTATTTTTGTAAAAACTTAAGAGGTAGTCCTCGTACAGTAAGGAATGAGAATCTACATGTAGGCATATTAAATTGCATCATTTCATTTATTTAACACTAACATATAACACGTATCCTGAAAACTTTTTGGTCTAGCTACCTAAAACACATTTTTTTTTTTTTGCAAAATTCGACTTTATTCATCAACATAGACTCCTTCAAGAGCGATACAATCAGTCCAACGCGTTTCTAACATTGCTATACCTTCCTTGTAGAAGGATTTGTCTTTGCCTTTAAAATAGGCCTCAGTTTCGGCGACAACTTCTTCATTAGAGCCAAATCTGTTTTCCGCGAGCATTTTTTTGTAGATCTGCGAATAGATAATAGTCGCTGGGAGCCAAATCTGGAGAATACGATGGATCAGGATGCATTTCGAACTTCAATTCGTGCAATTTTGCCATTGACTTGTGACACGGTGCATTGTCTTGATGAAAGATCAATTTTTTCTTGTTCATTTGGGGCCGTTTCTTTGCGATTTCTACCTTAAAACTCACCAACAACTTTATATAATATTCGCTATTGATGGTTTTTCCCTTCTCAACATAGTCGATGAAAATTATTCCAGGCGCATCTCAAAATACAGAGGCCAAAACCTTCCCAGCCGACTGTTGTCTTTGGTCGCTTCGGGCGGCTTTCACCGGCTGCTGTCCACTCAGCTGACTGCCGATTTGATTCCGGTGTGTAGTGGTGGATCCATGATTCATCCACTGTCACGTATCGAATGAAAAAATCCTTTTTATTGCGCTTAAACAGGTCCAAACAGCGCTCAGAGTCATCAACACGTTGTTGTTTTTGGTCCACTGCGAGCAAACGTGGTACCTATTTCGAATAGAGCTTTCTTATGTCCAAATCTTCATGCAGAATATGACCAACACGTTCTTTTGATATCGTTACGGTGTCAGCTATCTCACGCAATTTCACTTTACGGTTATCCAAAACAATTTTGTGAATTTTTTTCATGTTTTCCGGTGTAACCACCTCATTTAGGCGTCCAGAATGTTCAGCATCTATGTCTATACGACTTAAATTTAGCATACCAGTAAATAATGAGTAATTTTCTAGGGGCAGAGTCTCCGTAACATTTATCCAGCCATGGCTATGCTTGAACGGTATTTTTTCCCCATCAAAAAACAGTGTTTAATCAATACACGAAATTCCATTTTTTTTCATTATTTTGAAAATATCAAATGTAGCGTCACTAAAACCACTATAACTTGTAAATTAATCGTCGAAATGTCATGAAATTTTGACACGTATCGTTTGAAGGTTGGTACTTCCTAAAAATCATACGGATTTTTTTGAAAAATGCGACATCTATGTGTCAGACCAAAGACTTTTCAGCCTACGTGTTAAAAAAAATCAAAACATTCTTTAGTGAGTGTTAAACATAAGAACCTCAGTTTGTTTTTTCGTAGGATAAAATCATATTTGTCGTCGTTTATATAATGATGAGATTTTTCCATCTATATCGTTTTAGAAATTGTTTTTTTTTTTAAAAAAAACAATTTCTAATAGCACTTATACCAGTGAAAGATTCCTAGTTGTAATGGTAAGTGATGAGTTTTGATTACAAAGTGCTCTTATTCATTTCACACTGATACGTCATTCAAACTCAATATGGTTGTTTAAAAATATCTTATACTCCTTTATACAGTCTGTCAAGTAAGAACGTGTTCGCGATAACTCACTTTTGGTAGATGCAATTCTAGCGATTCAACAAAAAATCGGTAGAGGGAACCTTTGCCTAAAGGGTCCTAAAATGACACATTCCGTGGCTGCTAAATATATAAAAAAAAGTCGGTATCGTTGGTGATGAAGTGGGTAAATCATTTTAACGAGACGAAAAATATCGACAACGGGACCCAAAATCGATAAAATTAAGAAAATCGGGTTTGAATGAAACAATTCGACAACATCTTCATGCTTATGATGTCAAATTCCGAAGCATGTTGAAGAAACCTTCGCTGGGTGAAAATCACGTCGAGAAGCGGCTCGCTTGGGCCCACGATAATATACTAAGAGTGGCTTTCACAATCGCCGGACGCCTACCCTATTGAAAATGTTTGGCCTCTTGTAAAGGGAAATTTCAGGTTAAATACTCTGAGGACTTTGACTCAATTGTCTCGCGAGTTTCGAAAAATTTGCAGAGTATGCATAAAATCTCGTCAACAGCATGCCTCGAAGATGCCAGGCGATTTTTGATGCAGAAGGTGATTGGACAACTTACTAAGGTAATTGCGCGGTTATTAGCACACCATTGACGGCAAAAAATGTTCTCGAAACACATTTTTTCAAGAATATAAGCGGTCACGTTCTTAATTGACAGACTGTATGTGCCAATTCTAAGCCATCTGTTATAAAAAATACCTTAATAAACCATGTTATTGTGTAAGGAAAATGCTAAAAAGCTATATCACTGATTAAATAATATAAATATTATTTTGAAAAAGTTTTGTTGTCTAATAAAATGTGAAAGTTTCTTCTTAATTTCAGCAGAGTTGAACTTTCGACGCAGGGTTGAACGACTGATCCAGAGACAGGTGAAACTTTTTGTATACTTGTTTCTTCTTAGGGAAAGGAAAAAACATATTCTTTCCAATGTTCTGATAACCTTTTTTTGAATTAAATGTTACATAAAATACCTCGGATACTGTTTTGCAGAAACTATCGATGCAACAGTCATTACTAGAATGATATGGCAAGTGTCTGATGAACCATTGCAGTTAATAGTCGAGCTACAGTCTCAGAAGTAAACATATATATCTACCCGGAGTTACATTTTAAATTTCAGCTGCTTGAGTCACTAACCGTTAGTTGGGGCTTTAAATTAATAGAAGTACTAGTAAGTCAACTGAAGCTATGAAAATATGCAGTACAGGGTGAGTCAGCGATAAAGTTCATTATCTCATTTGTTTCCAGAATGACGAAAAAATGTTAAATACAATAGTTTTAGGGAATGTTAAGGTGCACAGTTTAAAATTATTTTTGAGTATACAGGGTACTTCAAAAACGTGTGGCCGATATAACTTTGTTTTTTTAAATGGAATATCCTATTTTCTAATTTATTTTTAATTTCTACGTAAAATTTTATAACTTTTTATTAATAATGTTATATACCTAAATCTAGTAGTTTTTCTAATATTTCAATGTTTTAAAAAAAATACTAGTTTTCGGTTTTGTAAAAAATTGCCAGTAGCGCCATTGCTTCTGAAGGTGGAATACTCATAATTGGTACGAGCGTTCTATAGAGATGAAAAAAAAAGATATATGTAAAGAAATTTGAGTTAGATGCTACAGGGTGTTCAAAATAAATTTTTACGAGTATTTTAAATTGAAAAATCTCAAATTTTTTTTAAATGGCGCGCCCTGTATATTATTATTTTTTATGATAGATTTTTCAAAACCAAAATCTAGGCATTGTCAAATTTTGACATGTCTATTAAGCAAGTAAAAATAGGTTAATTTATTGTAGTAAGTGACGTATAAAGGTAATAGTTTTGGATCTTCCTGAAAATGAATTAATTGATATGGTTATATACTGGGCGAGGCGGGAAAAAATTGTCTTTTGGCAGTAAGGCTTTACGGAGCGAAGTACCCTAATAGATGTATACTATCTAGAAAATCTTTTCAGTGCTTAATGGAACGGTTTGATGGTAGTGGTAGTGTTGAATATACGAAACAGAAAGTAGTAAACCAGAATGCTATCAATGAGGAAAAAGAAATGGAGATTTTACTTCGTGTTGAAGATAATCCAGGTCAGCAGCCGTCAACTAGCTGACATCTGATACATCCCAATCTACGGCTAATCGCACCACGAGAAAATACAAGTATCATCCCTTTCATATGTAACTACACCAATAACTTCAAGACCGTGATTTTGAACGACGAGTAAACTTTTGTACCACCATGAATGGAGCAATAGAGACCGATCCAAATTTTTTTTATCCAAAATAATGTTTTCTGATGAAGCTACTTTTCGCAATAATGGAGCAGTTAACAGCCATAACATGCATTATTATTCAACAGTTAATCCATTTTAGGCCTGGGAAGTTAAAAACTAAAACCATTGGTCGCTTAATGTATAGTGTGGAATATTAATTTTTCGAATTATTGGTCCATATTTTTTCCGCGAACCGCTTAACGGGTCTAGATATCTAAATTTTTTGTAAATCGAATTACCTCAGCTTCTTGAAGAAGTTGATAACTTTGAAAGGGTACAAATGTGGGTTCAACAAGACGGAGCTCCCTCTCATTACCACCGGGAAGTTCGGGAATTTTTAAACTATCGTTACCCACAAAAATGGATCGGTAGGGATGAATTTATTCAGTGGCCCCCTCGATCATGTAACTTAACGCCTTTAGACTCTTTTTGTGAGGCTACATTAAAGATCGTGTTTATGTGAATCCCTCTACAACACCAGTAGATATGGAAAATAGGAGACGGGATGCGTGCAGGACAGTAACGCCCTTTATGTTAAGGAAAGTAAAGGAAAATATAGTAAAACGACTAAACATGTGTATTCAAGTAGACGGGCATATTTTTGACCATTTATTACGTTATAATAATTAATCATTAGATAAGTTACACTATATTAAAATTATTATTAACTATTTGTTTATGTTTTCACAATAGCGTAAGTGTATTAAAAACAAGGGTACAAATTGAAAAATTCAAAATAAATCAAAAACTATTAGAAATAGATATATGACATACTTAATAAAAGTTGGAGGGTTTTGTAAAATCTATCAGAAAAACTAATAATATGGTGTGTCATTTAAAAAATTTTAGATTTTTCAATTTAAAATAGTCAAAATCTATACATTTATTTTCAACACCCTGTAGCATCTAACTCAAATTTCTTTATATATATCTTTTTTTTTCATCTCTACAGCACGCTCGTATCAATTATGAGTTATCTATCTTTAGAAACCATGGCGCTACTGGGAATTTTTTACAAAACTGAAAACTAGTATTCTTTTTTAAAAAAGTTGAAATATTAGAAAAACTACTAGGTTTCGGTATATAACATTATAAAATTTTACCCAAAATTTAAAAATAAATTAGAAAATAGGATATGCCATTTAAAAAAACATATGTTATATCGGCCACACTTTTTTGAAGTACCCTGTATACTCAAAACTATTGTATTTAACATTTTTTCGTCATTTCCGAAACAAATGAGATAATGAACTTTACTCTATCGTTGACTCACCCTGTACAACACTAGAAAATTCGTATTTATAACCTGGTAAACAGTATTTCAGAATTCTAAAAATTATTGTTTCTTATTTGCTCTTAGACTTTTACTTTCAATTTTTGTATTAAATTTTCTTATAAAACCGTTTATTTGGTGATATTTAAAGTACAATATTATAATTGTTAAAAACAAAAGTCAACTGGAGGTTTTAGATTAAGAAGTGAATCTGGTTGAGGCTGTTTAGGCGAGCAAACAGGGAGTGTTTATGCGTATGTTAAAACTTCGAGTAATTGGTCTGTTTTAAATTAAATGATATTACTGACTGGTAAAGCTATAACCTATATTACCTTACGTATTACATTAGTTAGAAAGTGATTATGAGCATAGGAATTTGCCATGATTTGATGATAGACCTCAGGTGCAATTAGATCTTCAGAGAACAAATAACAAAAAATCGCTTCTTAGAGTAACGGTTCTCGAAAGAAGTTTTGTAGTAGCCAGAATTAAACCTTTTTATAGACATATGTATATACACAGGGTGCCCCATATGTATGGAATAATGATTCCACAGCATTTATTAATCAGTGTATCAAGAAAATGTTTAAATAAAAGTTATAGGGTGTTATACGGCGCACATGCTGACGTTGGCAATAAAATGTTTTGAACTATCAGTTCGAAGAAATTATGCCATTGTAACATTCATTTTTTCCTAGATTTTAAGACCATATAATGTTACTGATTTTTCTCTTAATAATGTACTTCTTTTCATTTTTGTATCGAGCGGTATATTAATCAGAAATTCTTAGCCGCTCGGTATATAGTGTGCTGTGCGGGTTTGCGACCGAATCTATCGAATTCATAGTACGCCGGGATTGGTCAAATGTTTGTATCCGGAGTTTTGGTTCCGGCGTCGCCATATTACAGAGAGAGTGCCCACGGCTTATTTAAGGGTCTGGAGCACACGATTCTTGGCTAATTTCCATCAAGCCGCTGCCAGGCTTAGAACACCGAGCCGCCGCCAGGCAGTACCATCAAGCCGCAGAGGCTAATTTCCACCGAGCCGCAGTAGAGGCTTACGAGAATATCTACGAGAGCCAAGTTAAGCACGAGTTTTTTTTATCATAAAGCCGTAGTGGGCGTTGTGTGTTTTCTAAATGGAGCAGTTAAAGTAGGCTCTTCTCAAAAGTGTGAAATCGGTTTTGTGTTGCATTGAAGGCCTAGAAGCCCATAGGAAGACCGTAAGTTACCAGAACATACATCAATAAATATATTCCCCGCAAATAAGTGTATTAACAGCAATTTGAACTGAAAGATCGCGAAGTGAAAATCACGACTCTTCGATTTCGGGTGTAGTCAAAATTTAGAAGTAAAATCTCTGATTTAGGGACTCTAGTTTATAAAAACTACTTTTAGGCTAGAATTATTTTTGTATTCCTTAAAATTGCAAAGGTTGGAACTTTTATTTTAAATCATGAATAAATTTTCTTTTTTTTTGTAGATTAAAGCTAGTGTCTCACTGAATACCTATTTTTCTTTTCAGGATAAGAAAAGTTGTACTAGAATAATTCTTTTTAGTAATAACAATAAAACCCTTCAGTATTTTTTCATTTTTTTTAACTGAAGTTAGATCCTTTCTATTTTAAAATGAATGGTGCCCAAAAATTTGTACGACTGAAGCTTTGTAAAAAAAAATAGAAAATAATTCCAAAAAGACGTAAAACAATTATCTCTTACCCATATTTCTCTACCAAGGAAAACTGAGCTAGTGTTTGTTTAATTTCTTTAGTTCTTTTAAAATCATTATTCACTCAATTCATTCTCAGAAATTAAAAAGAGGTTGCAAGAAAATTGTGCCCAAGCGTGGGAAAAACAATTTTCACAGGGTACAAAATGACGCCGCAAAAAGCGACCAATTAATATACACGGTACAAAATAACGCCGCAAAAAGCGGGCAAGTGCCGAGGTTACAAAATAACGCCTCAAAGTGCGGGCAATTTAACACATTACACCATCTTAAATTTTTTTAAACGAAAAGTCTTGTATTTTATCTTATTATTGAGTCCTACTAAATATTCTAGATATTATTTGTCTAACATACCATATGTCTAAATCAAACTGTTTTAGAATTACCAATATTTCAGATTAAGGAGATCAAATTAAATTTGATTTTTTAAGCTGGATTGTGTCAAACAATTACTGTCAGGTAACGACTTAACGCGTCAAAAAATGATTTATTGACGAAAACGTTTATTACTGCACGTTGCTGCATTTTGTGAAACTGCAATTTGAGTATCATAATGGTACATTTAACAGAAACTGGAGGTGTGTGATCTTTTTAACGCAGAATATCTGAATCGAGAACTTATTACCCAATCCGTAGTTAGCAAAAAATGATTTAGACCATCAGGTCATGTTAAGGATCGTTCTAAATCTAAACCTCCAGAAGTTAAAATAAGCGATGATAAAAAGTTAGATGTTTTATTGGAAATTACAGAAAATTCCACTCGTTAGTTTTGCTTAAACCACAATATAAGTAAAGGTACCTTAAGTTGTATACTGTATGAAGAAAAATTGCATCCATACAAACCTACATATTGCAACAATTATCTGAAGATGGAACGAATCAATAATGATCCTAACCTAATTCATAATATTGTTTTTTCGGACGAGGCCACATTTTGTCTTAACGGAAGAGTTAATAAGCATAACTGCCGGTACTGAGAATCCCCACTGGATAATAGACATCACACATTCTCAAAGACCACAAAAGATAAATGTGTGGGCAGGGATTTGTGGACGTCATATCATTGGTCCCTTTTTTATCGATGACAATCTTACAGGACAGCGGTATATGGCCTGCAAGGAGTCCCGACCTTACGCCACTCGATTTTTTTTGTGGGGTCATTTGAAAACCAAAGTTTACCGAAGTCGACCTGAAACTGTAGAGGATTTATAACAAAGAAGTCAATATGAAATAGAACAAATCACCCCGGATTTTCTGCAAAACTCTGTTCAGGCTGTTTATGACAGATTAGGTCATTGCCTCGCTGTTAACGGTAGGAATTTTGAGCAGTTGTTACGTTAAAAATAAACCTACAGTATTTATTAATAGTTTTTTTTTTATCTTTTTTTTATTTTAACTTTCAAATGACAATAATTCTAAAACAGTTCAATTTAGACATATGATATGTTAGACAAATAATATCTAGAATTTTTAGTAGCACTCAAAAATAAAATAGTATGTGTGTGTAAAATTTTTCCATTTAAAAAAATCAAGATGGCGTAATTTCTTTGAACTGCCAGTTCAAATCATTTTATTGTCAATGTCAGCATGTGCGCCATATCACACCCTATAACTTTTGTTTAAACATTTTTTTTGATACACTGATTAATAAATATTGTGGAATTATTATTCCATACATATGGAGCACCCTGTATGTATGGAATATATATATATATATATATATATATATATATATATATATATATATATATGTATATATATATATATATATATATATATATATATATATATATATATATATATATATATGTATATATATATATATATATATATATATATATATATATATATATATATATATTTATATATATATATATATATATATATATATATATATATATATATATATATATATATATATACAGGGTGTCCCAGTATTCCGTGTACATAGTGTTACTGTGGATTTCTGGGATGAAAATATGACCATTTAACTCAACCTACCTTAGTCTAAAAATTCGTAATTCAGATACAGGGTAGAATACCGGTAGAATACAGGGTAGAATACAAAATGCAAAATTTTTAGTCGTTTGCAAAGTTTGTAATTTCTGAGATACAGGGTATCAAAGTTATAGTTTTATTTTAGTGTTTCTTAAGTAGCTTTCTTAATAATTGTACTATTTGTACAAGATTCGGTGCTAAGGGGTTTTCTGAGATGAGAAATCGAATTCAGCTCACAGTTTTGTTGTAAATTGTAGGCGCCCACTTATTGCACTGTGTATACTTTTAAATTGCCATCACTTTTTTATACCACTCTGTATGATACTTTTAATTAAATTGTCGTATTTTTCGCCTTCTCCTGTCTAAAAAACTCACACATTCTCAAAGACCACAAAAGATAAATGTGTGGGCAGGGATTTGTGGACGTCATATCATTGGTCCCTTTTTTATCGATGGAAATCTTACAGGACAGCGGTATATGGCCTGCAAGGAGTCCCGACCTTACGCCACTCAATTTTTTTTATGGGGTCATTTGAAAACCAAAGTTTACCGAAGTCGACCTGAAACTGTAGAGGATTTATAACAAAGAATTCAATATGAAGTAGCACAAATCATCCCGGATTCTCTGCTAAACTCTGTTCAGGCTGTTTATGACAGATTAGGTCATTGCCTCGCTGTTAGCGGTAGGCATTTTGAGCAATTGTTACGTTAAAAATAAACCTAGAGTATTTATTAATAGTTTTTTTTTTATCTTTTTTTTATTTTAACTTTCAAATGACAATAATTCTAAAACAGTTCAATTTAGACATATGATATGTTAGACAAATAATATCTAGAATTTTTAGTAGCACTCAAAAATAAAATAGTATGTGTGTGTAAAATTTTTCCATTTAAAAAAATCAAGATGGCGTAATTTCTTTGAACTGCCAGTTCAAAACATTTTATTGTCAATGTCAGCATGTGCGCCATATCACACCCTATAACGTTTATTTAAACATTTTTTTGATACACTGATTAATAAATACTGTGGAATTATTATTCCATACATATGGAGCACCCTGTATGTATGGAATATATACAGTCCCTGGCCAAATTATTAGACGCACTGTATTTTTTTTTTAGTAATTTTATGTTTCTTAAGAGTTTTTATGCAATAATGGTATATTTAAACTACAATATTATTGATTTTTTTTTTAAAAGAATTGTTGTAGACTACATATTTGTATTTATTTTTAACATATGGCAACACTGTGTTGACAAAGTGATACATGAACGTAAAGAAGTACAAACCTGTATCAGTCGCGATCGGAATCGAGTCAGGTACGGACGTGTTTCTGTGGCTTTATGGACTGTGATTGTTTGTTTAACAGTTTTATACTACTCAGTTATTAGTTTATTTTGTATGCAGTGTTTTAAACAAGTAATTGGACTATTTTCATTATGGGTAGAAAAGGCGATCTTTCACCACGTAAAAAAGCTGAAGTGAAGGCCCTTGTGATTGCGAAAACATTTAGAAACCAAGAAATATCACGAAGATTGGAGGTTTCTGAAGCTAGTGTACGACGCATAAAAAAGAAAATTGAGTCAGGGAAGGAATTAAGCCCGAAAAGAAAGAAAAGATGCGGTAGAAAACCAATTTTCACTCCACGGTCAAAGAGATGTTTGAAGAAAATTTGTGTAGAAAACAGATTTGCTGCCACAAAGGTAATAAAATCACAACTCCAGGATGCTAGCGTAAATGCTTCTGAGCGCACTGTTCGAAGAAAATTGAAAGAATTAGATTTTAAGGCCTGTCGCCCCGCCAGGAAGCCCAAGTTAACAGCTGCAATGAAAGCAAAGCGCCTGACGTGGGCCAAACAATGGCAAGACAAAGATGTGGACTTCTGGAGATCGGTAAGATACAGCAATTTAATCAATAATTGATACATTATTATCATTTTCAGTTAAATAAAACAAATAAACATGGAAGTTTATATATTTTTCCTATTTTTGACAGGTCTGCTTCAGTGACGAAAGCACATTCGAAATTTTGCAGAATAAAGCTCAGTATGTGCGTCGTCGTCATGGAGAAAAGTTTCATCCTGATTGTGTCGTCCCGACGGTTAAACATCCCACCAAAGTGATGATTTGGTCAGTCATCAGCGGCAAGGGCACTGGACGTCTGTACGTCGTCAAAGGAATAATGAGGCAAGATCAGTACAAAGAAGTATTACAAAATCGGTTGATTCCGCAGCTCAGAGAATGGTTTCCAAATGGGGAACCATTCACTTTCATGCAAGATGGAGCTCCCTGCCACACTGCTCGGTCTGTTAAAGCTTTTTTGGCAGAAAAAAAATATCCCTCTGTTGGATTGGCCCCATTGAAAATGTGTGGGAGCTGATGAAAAGAGAAGTGGCTAAAGATATGATTACCAACAAAACCCAGCTCCTAGAAAAGATTATTCATGTGTGGAATCATCATCCTCAAATGCAGGAGACAGTACAATCTTGCATTGATAGCATGCCGCGCAGAATTAAAGCTTTGATAGCGGCTAAAGGTGGCTCAACTAAATATTGACTTTTACTAACATTAATTTCACTTTTCTTTAAAACTTAATAAACTTATGCTTTTCTAAATTAATGCTGTTTTATTTATGTCAAATAAATAGGTAATTGATTGGATAATATAAAAATAAAAAACAAATCAATTTAAAATAATAAAACGGTACAATATCACTCGGTAATTAATATTTTACATGAAATCTTGCAGTGCGTCTAATAATTTGGCCAGGGACTGTATATATACATATATATATATATATATATATATATATATATATATATATATATATATATATATATATACATACAGGGTGTCCCAGTATTCCGTGTACATAGAGTTACTGTGGATTTCTGGGATGAAAATATGATCATTTAACCCAACTTACCTTAGTCTAAAAATTCGTAATACAGATACAGGGTAGAATACCGGTAGAATACAGGGTAGAATACCGGTAGAATACAAAATGCAAAATTTTTAGTCGTTTACAAAGTTTGTTTAGTGCCTCGGAAAGCGCTGGGTTTCGGGTACGTTAGAAATTGCATAGTGCTTTAACTGAATCCTAAGTATATACGTACAGGTTGTCCCAGTATTCCATGTACATAGAGTTACTGTGGAATTCTGGGATGAAAATATGACCATTTAACCCAAGTTACCTTAATCCAAAAATTCGTAATTTCTGAGATACAGGGTATCAAAGTTATAGTTTTATTTTAGTGTTTCTTAAGTAGCTCTCTTAATAATTGTACTATTTGTACAAGATTCGGTGTTAAGGGGTTTTCTGAGATGAGAAATCGAATTCAGCTCACAGTTTTGTTGTAAATTGTAAGTGGCGCCACGTATTGTACTGTGTATACTTTTAAATTGTCATAATTTTTTTATACCACTCTGTATGATATTTTTAATTAAATATTCGTATTTACCTTCTTCTCCTATCTAAAAAAGCTCTCTTGATAAATGTTGCTCCGAGCAACAGTTTCTGAGATAATTGGATGTTAGTTTCCATTTTTTAAATCCATCCACACTTCATCCAGGGATGCTTAAAGGCAAACAGGCTAACAACAATAATAAATTTAAAACGGGACAACAACAGTAAGGATGTAAAAACCAACTGGCTAAAGGCATAAACGATTACCTTTAAATTGATAAATTTGCTAGGAGCAACATTTACCAGAAGAGTTTTTTAGACAGGAGAAGGCGGAAAATACGACAATTTAATTAAAAGTATCATACAGAGTGGTATAAAAAAGTGATGGCAATTTAAAAGTATACACAGTGCAATAAGTGGGCGCCTACAATTTACAACAAAACTGTGAGCTGAATTCGATTTCTCATCTCAGAAAACCTCTTAGCACCGAATCTTGTACAAATAGTACAATTATTAAGAAAGCTACTTAAGAAAAACTAAAATAAAACTATAACTTTGATACCCTGTATCTCAGAAATTACGAATGGTCATATTTTCATCCCAGAATTCCACAGTAACTCTATGTACATGGAATACTGAGACATCCTGTATGTATATACTTAGGATTCAGTTAGAGCACTATGCAATTTCCAACGTACCCGAAACCCAGCGCTTTCCGAGGTACTAAACAAACTTTGTAAATGACTAAAAATTTTGCATTTTGTATTCTACCGCTTTGGTATAAAAAGTTTGACAAGGCAGAACACATTGTCGGTATATTAACTGCAAGGATGTCGTTAGTGTAGTCATGGGCGTTTGTAATTAAGGAAAAAAACCTTTTTACAACACAGCGTAGAGAAGATGTTTATAGAAATCAGAATTTGGCGGGGTTAACAATACCAAAACAGACAATTACGCTCGCCAAATTTTGTTGGCTCTTTTAATCGGTATTGTTAATCCCGCCAAATTCTGGTTGCTATAAACATCTTCCCCTCACTCTTTTGTTTACAGTGTTGTAAAATGGCGTGTTTTTTTTTCTAATGACAAACACCTATAGCGCACTTTGTATTGAAATAACATGATTTATTTTTATTTAATATATTTAGTAAACATTCGTATTTCTTCGTGTAACTAGCAGAAATTTCAAATAATATTCCATTTTTTTTGTCTGTTATATAATATTAATTTAAGTCATAGTCAAGTCATAGCGCATTTCATATTAAAGCATTAAGAGTTAGTTTATAGAGTTAATAAAGATCACTTTATTTTTTTTGTTGTAAATCTAAAAACAAATAATTTGAAGTTTTTTTCTTCATAATTAAATTATTTTAATTTAATAATAGCTTATAACAAAATGTAAAAAGTTTATGCTCATTTACCCTTAAATAATTTTTTGTTTTATGTTTACTGTGGTACTCACTTAAAACTTAAATACTATGTAAATTTCTTTATAATCCGCATTCTTTATTTCACATTATCCTTTCGAAAGGTAAAAATTATCAATATTTCATTAAAAAAATCAATTATCTGATGGACGTGGTTCCGCTTTGTAACTAGTTTATGTGTTAATTTAATTCTAATATTCATATTAATAGTATTTAAAGTCGGTTTACTTTTTCTATAGTTCACTTTTCATTTTTTACATAAGACTAAAAATGGTTCTAGCGTGGTATATTGACAATGAACCAAACGATAAGCGAGAAGAACACCATAAAAATCCTCCGGAATTTATCTCTTTGCGGGATGTGTTTAAAATAACTGGTGTAGAATATTATAAGGTAAGTTTTTTTTTTGTTTTAATCTCCTTAATTGGTTAAAGAGATAAGTATTCTTATGGGAAATGTTATAAGGGCAGGGTTGAGAACAGTATGAAAGGAGTTGTCAAAAAATTTCAAGTTTAGTCATAATAAATTACCGTAAAAATTTTGTGCAGCTTCCATCCTTGAGGGTAATATCCTAGTGTGTGAAAAGTGGACATACGACGTGATACTGTTGAACAGGTAATTATTTTCAACAGAACCGGCAATTAGTAATTTGTAATGATATCTGAATTATATACTAAACTTGAACTTGAATTTCTTTTATTTTATTTCTCATCTATAGTATTCTAATATGGCCGGCATTTGCGCTCCTGGGGAAATAGTAAGCTGAAATTTGGGTTTTTGGAGTAATTAATTTGAAAATGAATTAAATTTTCCGTCATATGTCTGATTTTTTGCAGGCATCCAGATTATGTAGATAATTTTGCGACTTTTGTGACAAACTCTCTGCTATTTTGCTGACTTATAGATTTAAAATTACTCAGAGAAAATATGAGTAAGCTAATGTTAAAGAGTACCTTACTCCCCAGTTTAGAAAAAAAATACATGTTTAATCCGATTAAATCATAATTTTTCATTAAATCATTTTAGAAAGCACCGCATAATTATTCCAGATCCAGATATTATTATTAAATTAGCAGTTTTACATTTAATTTTTTAGCGGCTCCTAATTAATTAAGGAGATGCTAACGGTTTTGTGTTTTCCTCATGTTTCTAGTTTAGAACCGGAAAAGAAGACAATGTGGATTTTAGTTTTTCAATGTCCTAATCCATGGCATTTGCCATTGTCTTCAACTCTCTTTTTCCAGTTAAAAGCGAGTAGCATGAAAAACAAGACAAATTTTTGATTTTAGTTCAGTCCCTGCACACTGACTTTTTACTGCAATTTTGGGTTCTAGTCAAACCAGAAAGGCCTTATAATCAAAAAAATAAACGAATATGAAGAGAAGTGGATTTATATTTTCAATTTTCTAGTCCGAGGTCTCGGACCTATATGCGAGGTGGGTTCATGTTATAATAATACTTTTTTCGGGATTTGCAGTTGATAGAAATATGCGGTTGAGGTTAAAATGCGCTGACATTCTTCGTGAATGCCTTTTTAATACTTAAAATGGCGACGTTTAGTGTATAAGAAAATGTTGTCATCTTTTGGGACAGCGAAGACATAATCTCCACTCACTGTGTTTCAAAGAGTACTATGGTAACTGCTACATTTTACGAACATGTTTAAGGACAAGGCTCTTATCAGAATTGAAGGCTGAACCACCGAAAAAGGCTCTGCGTTTACTTTTCCGACAAGACAATGCTCCTGCTCATCGGGCGATCCTAACTCAGGTTTTTTTTTTGTAAAAAACTATGGTGTGTTTCAAGCTTTCGACTTAACTACTAGCGATTTTTGGATGAAAGAACTTTCTATGTCCGTTCGTTGTTCAGTGGAGCTGCTTTTGAATTTGCAATTTTGCAATGGGCGTCGACACTGTAAAAAATGTGTACATATAAGTAGTAACTTTCTGGTGTAAGTAGCTGGTTAGAAAAAAATTAGATCTTAGAACTCATGTTACTGGTTTCGATTTTCTATACTGTACCTCCCGTTAACTATTAAACTAAAGATGGTTTATAATTTAGAGTTAGACCTTTACCATTCATACAGATTTTTATTTCTCATGGCCTATCTATGCATCTCTGTTCTACTGCCATTGGTATTATCCATTTGAGAAAATTATAACTTAAGAAGCATTCCTCAATTCCCTTTCCAATATGTATGATTTGTGAATCAAATAATAATGGTTTGAATATCCTAAATTATGTCCTTGATATTACTTCTGGTCAGTCAGTGTGTTAAAAGGTAGATTGCGACCAAACCCACTTTGGCATATAGGTTTATGTAAAGCACAAACTTTGTCAGCATATCTTTAATACATGCAGACCAGTTACTTAATATTTGCCCTTTATATTTTTTTAGATGAACCTTGATACTCTTTATTCTGATGGAGTTCTAGAAAAATTGAAAAATGACAGAGGCTACATATATGAGGATGAAATAACAATTTCCCCAGATCGTCTTCCTAACTATGAAGAGCATCTACAAAATTCTACACTGAACACTTGCATCCGGATGAAGAAATTCGCTTGGTTATGGATGGTTCGGGGTATTTTGATGTAAGAGACAAGAATGATTATTGGATTAGGATTCAAGCAGCTCCTGGAGATCTATTGATTATACCAGCAGGACTTTATCATAGATTTACCTTGGATACAAAGGTAAATTTGGAGTCTTACCATACTTGTATCGTGTAAGACCCAAAATCCTCTTCTTTCTGTGACTTTTTTTTATTGTAAATACATTTGAAGTTTTATATATATATATATATATATATATATATATATATATATATATATATATATATATGTATATATATATATATATATATATATATATATATATATATATATATATATATATATATATATATATATGTAAAGGGTAATTCATTGCCTGAAGTCTAATTTCAGGCGCGTGTATAAGTGAAACCAAAAATATTTCAAATGCAGTTGCTTATATCGTATAAATTTATTCAAAATTTATTAAATAGCACGTTCACATTACACAGCGAATGGACCATTATCTTCGATTTTACCCAGCTTGCTTGGAACGCCATCTATCAGGTGTTGGACGACCGAAAGGTCGATTTCTTTTAACTTTCTCTTTATTCTGCCAGTCAAGTGCGGGTGGTTCTGTGCTTCCTAACCATTTTCATAAACTTTATGTGAAAGTATTGCCCAAAATGTTTCAATTGGTCGTGCCTGTGGAACATTTGGCGGATTGTCATTTTGCGTACAAATCCGATTTTTTTACTTTTGAGCCATTCTTGTATTTTTTTTTGCTTAATGACAACGTGAAGGTCTGGCCAGGAGATGATTTTGTTGCGTGCATGATTTTCTTTGATAAAATGCTTCAATTTAGTCAAGCATTTATTGACATACACACATTGCTTGGTTGGAAATATGGAGCTGAAATACCTTTCGATGAAATGGCAGTTCATATCAACACTTCTGGTTCAAATTTCATTTTGCCGGCGTATTTGACGTCGTCTGGTGCTGCTTCATAATCGTCAGTGTAGAAGGAATCATTTCCACTGAGAGAAACTGTTCGAAAATGTATTGTATTTTTCATCATCTATAACGATGAATTTCCCATGCGTGAAATGCTTAATGCAAAGTGCACGGCAACATATTGGTATTTTTTCGAGCTGTCTTTCGGTGTATTTGGTGCCTTTTTACGTTTTTCGAACTTGCCCATTATTTGTCTTCAAAATTCGATGCACAGTTAATTGCGAAACATCGTATTTTCTCGACAATTTTCTTTGCGACTGCCTAATTTTGCCTTTTGCGCTTGACAAAAGATTTTTTGTTGTTCTTTTGCTAAGGTGGCCCACTGGATTCTTTTTTTTTAATTTCTGGTTCTTTGCCTTTACGGCAATCACGCAAAACACGAAATATGGAGGCCAGCTTGTATAACATTTCCAATCCGAATAATCAAATGCGCAGGTTCTGAAATCAGAGTAGAGGTACCGTTACACCTTCAGCGTAAACAACATTGCTATCTGTCAATTGTTCAGCATTTACCCAAACGCATAAAATTAGTCTCAAAATTAATGAATCACTCTTTATATATATACATATATATATATATATATATATATATATATATATATATATATATATATATATATATATATATATATATATACAGTCCCTGGCCAAATTATTAGACGCACTGCAAGATTTAATGTAAAATATTAATTACCGAGTGATATTGTACCGTTTTATTATTTTAAATTGATTTGTTTTTTTATTTTTATATTATCCAATCAATTACCTATTTATTTGACATAAATAAAACAGCATTAATTTAGAAAAGCATAAGTTTATTAAGTTTTAAAGAAAAGTGAAATTAATGTTAGTAAAAGTCAATATTTAGTTGAGCCACCTTTAGCCGCTATCAAAGCTTTAATTCTGCGCGGCATGCTATCAGTGCAAGATTGTACTGTCTCCTGCATTTGAGGATGATGATTCCACACATGAATAATCTTTTCTAGGAGCTGGGTTTTGTTTGATAATCACATCTTTAACCACTTCTCTTTTCATCAGTTCCCACACATTTTCAATGGGGGCTATTACCCGGCCAATCCAACAGAGGGATATTTTTTCTGCCAAAAAAAGCTTTAAACAGACCGAGCAGTGTGGCAGGGAGCTCCATCTTGCATGAAAGTGAATGGTTCCCCATTTGGAAACCATTCTCTGAGCTGCGGAATCAACCGATTTTGTAATACTTCTTTGTACTGATCTTGCCTCATTATTCCTTTGACGACGTACAGACGTCCAGTGCCTTTGCCGCTGATGACTGACCAAATCATCACTTTGGTGGGATGTTTAACCGTCGGGACGACACAATCAGGATGAAACTTTTCTCCATGACGACGACGCACATACTGAGCTTTATTCTGCAAAATTTCGAATGTGCTTTCGTCACTGAAGCAGACCTGTCAAAAATAGGAAAAATATATAAACTTCCATGTTTATTTGCTTTATTTAACTGAAAATGATAATAATGTATCAATTATTGATTAAATTGCTGTATCTTACCGATCTCCAGAAGTCCACATCTTTGTATTGCCATTGTTTGGCCCACTTCAGGCGCTTTGCTTTCATTGCAGCTGTTAACTTGGGCTTCCTGGCGGGGCGACAGGCCTTTAAATCTAATTCTTTCAATTTTCTTCGAACAGTGCGCTCAGAAGCATTTACGCTAGCATCCTGGAGTTGTGATTTTATTACCTTTGTGGTAGCAAATCTGTTTTTCTACACAAATTTTCTTCAAACATCTCTCTGACCGTGGAGTGAAAATTGGTTTTCTACCGCATCTTTTCTTTTTTTCGGGCTTAATTCCTTCCCTAACTCAATTTTCTTTTTTATGCGTCGTACACTAGCTTCAGAAACCTCCAATCTTCGTGATATTTCTCGGTTTGTAAAAGTTTTCGCAATCACAAGGGCCTTCACTTCAGCTTTTTACGTGGTGAAAGATCGCCTTTTCTACCCATAATGAAAATAGTCCAATTACTTTTTTAAAACACTGCATACAAAATAAACTAATAACTGAGTAGTATAAAACTGTTAAACAAACAATCACAGTCCATAAAGCCACAGAAACACGTCCGTACCTGACTCGATTCCGATCGCGACTGATACAGGTTTGTACTTGTTTACGTTCATGTATCACTTTGTCAACACAGTGTTGCCATATGTTAAAAATAAATACAAATATGTAGTCTACAACAATTCTTTTAAATAAAAATCAATAATATTGTAGTTTAAATATACCATTATTGCATAAAAACTCTTAAGAAACATAAAATTACTAAAAAAAATACAGTGCGTCTAATAATTTGGCCAGGGACTGTATATATATATATATATATTATATATATATATATATATATATATATATATATATATATATAATATATATATATATATATATATGTGTGTACATGTGTCATATTTTTCCCTTAGGTTTAGAGTCGCGTGTTAACTTAAAAGATATGTTTGATGTTTTGCCCTTGCTTCAGGCTATTTTTAAAATTAAATTCTAAAAAACAATACATACATGATAAAATAATTTGACAAATTAAAACAATTACAAAATTTTAATAGGAAAAATCTTGGTATTAAGAGAATAACAAAAATTGTATACTGTATATTGAACTAATTCCTATTTCCTGGCAGTTTGGTCATCTCTTTTATGGACAGCTTTAACTAATTTCAATCTTTATTAAAAGTTTAGTTTCATTAAAACTAAAGCCATGTTTTTCAGGTCTGTTTTATCTTTGTTTAGTGTTGTTGATTTTTGTGTCCATTCAATCTGTTTTTTAATAATTGACTCTTCATTCCAATGTATTTTTATGGACAACAGATAGGTATTAAATATACTACATTGGACTGATTAATGGTAGATGACTTTTAAGGCTTATAATTAGAGTACTTAATTTATTTTGGGTTTTATGGCAAACTACAATAATTATTATATTTCTTTAAAGCCCTTTTTAATTTTTCGGAAAGTTCGTTTGTACTACAATATATACGGAAGTACAACGACTTTATCTTGGTTGTCTTTACTATTTTTAGTACGGTTTGATGAGTTATTGTAGAAATTTGTCTGTTCTCTTTTTTACTGTACGGTTTATGTCATTTTTTCTTTAAAATTGTTTTGTATTAAAACTAGTCTTACTTTGTTTAACACTTTATTTCTTTATTCAGGAGAGGTCAATGCTATTGCTCTGTCAGTTAAACCAACTATATCGCTCTGGTTTTTTGGAGTTAGGATGGTTTTAATAAAAATTAGGATATCGTCGTGACCAAGTAGGTTTTGTGTACCATTTTGTGATGATTTTATTGTTTTTCCAAAGTACTGTCATGTTTAACAAGTGTATGATATTGTTCTCTTCCAATTACGATGTGAACTGTTACTTGCTGTGAAAGTTATTAAAGCCTTGGAGAATCGTCTGTTTCATTATCAAGGACAGCCAGCAAATAAGCGACAATGTATCTTTTAAAAAGTAGTATATTGAAATCTAAGCTCTCAATAACCTTGATTTGTTGAGGCTGTTACTTGATGGAAATTCCTAACGAATATAATGAAAGACTGATTCATTTATTTTATTTTACAAAAACTGTATGAGGCGTTTCGTTATCATTGTAGCTTTGTCTGATATAAAAAAGAATGTATCAGACGAAGCTATAGTGATAGCGAAACGAGTCATATACAGTTTTTGCAAAACAAAATAAAGTCGATATTGACAAAATCAGTCTTTCATTACATTTCTCAGTGACTTTTTTCTCCAAGAAGAACTATGTTAGATGAGATGGGGGAAATCATGGCACATCCGTCAACCTGTATATAAAACAAAATAATTAGCACTTAGTGTAAGGTTAACGGCTTCAACAGAATTACTTTTTGACATGGAAATATATTTTCTTAACTTTATTCACAACTGTTTGTACAAGCTCTCTTGGAATATTTGTTTACAATGATGCCAAATATAAAGAAAGAAGTTTGAAATTTGGTGGAATTTGAATTGTGCCAATAAAGTTTTTAAAACTAAAGGAATCTTTGATAAAATAATTATTTTTACCGGTAACATGTAATCTTATTGTTTAAAATTCTTTAGAACTAAAAGTATAGAATAAAATGTTCCAAATGCCCTGAAGCAAGGACAAAACGTCAAACATATCTTATAACTTCACGTGCGAACCTAAACCTAATAAAAAACTAATCGAATATGTATATATATACGGTAGAAATCCCGGTTATCCGAGGTAACGTGGGGGGGGGGGTTGGGGGGCGACCCTCCTCGGATAATTGAAAACTCGGATAATCCGGATTTTTGTTTTATTCATTCAAAAAATAAACACCAGGACCGATGTATTAACGTTTTTAACATATAAATAGGTACATACATTATAAAACAGTGAAATAGGTATCTATGCGCTTCTGTTTCATATTGCATCTTCTTTTTTTCGCTGCATTGTTTCTCCATCTATTAAGAAGAAGCAAATCTGCTGGGGTTGCCTCTGGTTGTTGTTCGATATACCTCAAAGCTTTTTCCAAAGAAGCAAAACCTTCTTGATGAGAGATCTTAGTGGGAGACTGTTCATCCACCGCCGTTTCGTCATCGTCATAATCATCTAATTTTTCGGTTTCCTGAAAGGCATTCGTTATTTCTTCAATACTCATTTCTTCTTCTAAATCATCTGCTGTAATCCATTCAACAACATCTTCTCTTGTCAAATTTTCGCAACCTTTTAATTCTTGCATTAATTCAAATAAACTTTTTTCTTTTACTTCTATCTCGCTGTCAAAATTTGAACAGGACATTTCTCCATGGCTTCTCAATTTCAAAGCTAATTCATTTAATGGAGTATCACTGTCATTATAGTCCTCAAAATCAATAACTTTTGACCAAGATTTTTGAATAGTGGTAGTACGCACAGAATCCCATGCTTGACTTACCCAGTAAATAACATTTTTCTCATCCCATTGATAAGATCCTCCTTTTCTGTGTATTCTAACAGATGTTCGAGATATAAACGCCTATAGTTTTTTAAAATATTTTCGAGGATACTTGATCCATTCGTTGCATTATGCTGGTTACATTTGGAGGAAAAAATTTTACAACAATTTCGCCCACATGAAGTCCTTCTCCAGGGTGAGAGGGGGCCAATTATCCATTAACAAAATTGCTTTAATAGGAAGACGGTTTCTGTTCAAAAATTTAGTCACAGATGGCACGAACTCTTCTTCAAACCAGTTAGTAAATAAGGTCGCATCCATCCATGGGCTCTTCTGACTTTTGTAATAGACTGGCGGGGGCTTTGGGTGAGATGTCTTTTAAAGCTCTTGGACGTGCAGACTTGCCAATCACCATCTGTGGGATTTTGTGATTGCCAGATGCATTGGAACATACCATTATAGTTAATCTTTCCTTACTTCGTTTGTGCCCAGGAGTTGATTTTTTTCTGTCGAGATGCCAATGTTTTTGATGGAAGCATTTTATAATTCAGATCAGTTTCGTCACAGTTGTAAATTTGATCACATGTGTATCCACAATCTTCGATTTGCTTTTTAAAGTTGTGCTTACACTTCTCAATTGATGAGACAGCAGAAAGTTTTTCACCACATACAGTCAGTTGTCGTACATCCTACCGTTTTTTCCAGCGGTCAAGCCATCCAGAACTGGAGGTAAACTGATTTATCTCTGAGAATTGCCTACTAATCATTATTGCTTTCTGTTGTAAAATTGGACCTGACATAGGCACACCTTTTGATCTCTGTTGGTTAAACCACATGAATAAAGCTTCGCTAACCTTTTCATAGTCGCCGGTTTTCATTGACTTTCTTCCTGAGGATGAGGAGGCGCGATTTATACACCACTCTTCTATTTTTGTGCGGTTTCTTTTCCAAAACCTCCAACTGTT
>CM032454.1:163013237-163110202 GCA_019049505.1 Pachyrhynchus sulphureomaculatus | reverse complement strand
ATTTGTTGGATTCTGTTCAGAGAAGAGCTGTTGGTCTGATTGGAGACCCGGAACTGACCGGCGGCCTTGATTCGCTGGATCATCGAAGAACGGTTGGCGACTTGGGTCTGTTCTACAAATATTTTCATGGAAAGTGTTCGAAGGATGTAGTCCGCTTAATTCCTTCCAGAGCGGTGCATGTTAGAAATACACGTCGCGCGAATTCTTCACATCCGTATGAGGTTCAGCTTGTTACTCTGCGTACAACGCTTTTCAAGCAGTCTTTTATATGGGAGAACATCATCCCTTTGGAATAATTTGCCCAGGGCTTTATTTCCCACCGAGTAGAATTTACAGCGATTCAAGAACAACGTGAATGGCTTTTTCCGCACATGTGCTGAAGCGCTTTAGGGACTTCCCTGCAGCACGTGTGCTAGACTCACAAAAAAAAATACGGTACAATATGTATTGATTTTTGACGCTTTTTACAGCATTTTAGCGAGTTTTTCCATTATTTTCCGCAAAAATTTGCATATTGATCTGTAAAAAAAAGGTTCTTAAAAAAGTCGTGTTCAACAGTGAATAATTGTTTCTGGAGATCCAAGGAACAATTTAAATCGAGCACTTTCAAAAAAATTTCTCTCTTTTTGGAACCGCTAACATATCAACAATTTACAGAAATGCTCATATGTGTGTTGGCGGGATATAGCGAGATCTGGTACTTAAAGAACAACATATTAATAAAAAGCACTGCGATAAGTATAAATATCTGGGAATGTTCACTACGTATGACGGAACAAGTAATGAAGCAATAAAAGAAAGAAACAAACACCCAAGGAAGAAGAGTCATTCGTCTGCTTAACGGCATATTTCTTTTTCTTAGTGTGCGTGAGACGTTGGTGATCACATTTGCCCACCTGATCTTATCTATTGCCGCTCTAAATAGTTCAGTAGGTGTGATATTCGTCCAGTGCCGTAAGTTTTTTAAACCAGGAGTTGCGCCTACCTGGCCTCTTTTATCGTTTATTTTTCCTTCAATTATGAGTTGTAGGAGTTCATATTTTTAGTTTCTCATAATACGACCAAAGTATGTGCTTTCTCTCTTTAACATATGTAATCATTTCGGTTAAGTATTTCTACGTTTGTGGTATGTGCTGTTCAAGGAACGCGCAACGTTCGACGGTAGCACGACATCTCGAATAACTCTATTCTCTGTTGTGATATTTCTGTAATTGTTGCCGCTTCTACACCATATAACATGACCGAGAATACATAGCATCTTAGCACTCTTGCTGCATGCTGCGCATCTTGTTAAAGAAGCTTCGTACTTTTTCAATTCTTGAGAGTATCTTAATAGAGTGATACTAATCTTCACTAATTACGCTGCCTAAGTACGTTATTTTTGTTACTCTTTCCAATGTTTGTTGGTGTATTTTAATGTTTATGTTTGTATTTGAATTTTTATTAACCACCATTGTTTTTTGTTTTGTGCGTATCCAGTTTCATGCCATATCCCTCACTTATATTAACAATTTCGCTCATGAGTCTTTGAAGGCCCTCTTCACTGTCTGCCTAAATGACGGTATTATCAGCGTAACGAAGGTTATTTATACATACACCACTGACTGTTATTCTATCTGTTTTATCAGAAAGTGCTTTATTGAAGAGTTCCCTAGAATAGACATTGAATAATAGGGAAGATACGACACATTACCTGGCGCAAGCGTTTCTGTTTCTAGTACCAGAATAAACATGATATTATTTGTAGATCTTTGTCATCTAACGGCATAATATGAGATCAAAATATATCCAACACAAACAAACAGAACATCTATAACAGTACTGTTAAAAGCGTCGTGGTATGGGCACGTCCAGATGAACAACAATAGATTGCCTAAACAAATTCTCAATTGGACACCCCCCGGAAGATAGAAGAGGGGAATACCTAAAAGAAGTTGGAGAAGGGATAGACAAGGAAATAAGAGATAAAGGACTAGAGGAAGTCTCTAGCAGGACAGAGAACAATGGAGACTAGGAATCTGAATACGTCATAGAACGTTTTTAGCCTGAATATAAATTTATATATACAGTGGCGAACAAAAGTATGGAAACATTTAAATTCCCATCTATAGTGTTAACATTTAAACGGTTTACAATTACAATATTTATTTATTAATCGTGTACATGCGAACAAAACATTTTGAAGACTAAAACAGTTATTGTTTATTAGAAATGTGCTTAGTTTTTCACGAAACAAAATTATGCACAAACAAAAGAATGGAAACATTTTTGTTTAAAAATAAAAATTCCACTAAGACGACTAAGATGTCGAAAATATTTAATATTTATTGGGATATCCTTTTGCGTCAATCACTGCTTGACATTTTTTTCTGCCTATAAAGTCAATAAGCCTAGCACAAAAATCGGGTGATATTTTTTCCCATTCTTGTTTTAATACGATCCAAAGTTCGTCTCGGTTTTTTTACATTTCTTTTCCTAATTTATTTATCCAGATAGTGCTAAAGATTCTCTATCGGGTTCAAATCAGGTGACTGTGAAGGCCGTGTGTAAACCGTTTTAAATGTTAAGACTAGATATGGGAATTTAAATGTTTCCATATTTTGTTCGTTACTGTATGTATATATATATATATATATATATATATATAATATATATATATATATATATATATATATTAACATGATGAGAATCAATTAAAATTGATTAAAAAGAAAATGGCTGAATCTCAACTTAATTATCAGTTCAACAAAGTCAAAACCATAGTAAATGATTAAAGAATATCGAAGTTGTTCTAGAGAACAAAATTAGAAAAAAATCAAGTCAATTCCAGTTACAATGCTTACAAAGATAACCTGAATATAAACACAGTAAAAAATAAATAAATATGAAAATAGTAAACTAGTAAAATTAGAAACACCCTACCGTAAACAGTTATTTTATTTTTACATAGAAGAATGTATATTTGGATGCCTAACAGTTTTATATATTGACGTTTCGTATGGTTATTGACGTTTCTCGCTTTAATTTTCTGAGGTGAGAATAACTCTCATTTTTTCTCATTTTTGTTACATTGTATGGATTTTAACTACGGAACTTCAGATCCATCTCTGTCCTTAAACGATCTTGGTTTTAATAGATCCATATTTAAAACCATAAAAAAGCCTCAAAATAGTAAATCAAAAATGGACGCAAATAATGAATCCCCTTTTTAGGTAAAATAAAAACAATAGTTTTATTTAAGAAATATTTTAAATTGTATGACGTAAAATGTATATACATATCAGAAACAAAATGCTTTGTTTGAAAACGATTGCGTAAAATAATCTTTCTAAAATACACCAATTATTTCCGTAACAGGTGGATCTAACAGATTGTAGGAAATAATTTTCACTGAAAATAAATGAAATGAAACTCTTCTGAAAGCATTAAATAGAATGAGCGATTTGTTAATCGTAGTTTTTTCTTTCCAAGTTTTAAAACAATTAAAACGAAGGCTAAAATGAATTGCTTCAGGAAATACTAAGCTTGTTGCATCAAAATTAACTACATACAAACAAAAAAACTAATTACAAATCAATAACTTTATAACCAAGCCTTTATAAGAAGATTTTTAGTGCGTATTCAGCAGGCGAAATCTTTGTGGAATCTATGTTGGAACGAGAACGACGCGGAAAACCTCACGCCTTCCGCACATCATAAGCAAAGCGGTATGTCTTTTTAACGAAAACGTTTATTTAATTCTAGCTTCAAATATATAATTAAAAAGAAAACAAATATGCACGGTTTGATGCACTGAATGTGATATTTAAGGGAAAACTTTGTAATCTGCTTTTGTTTGCTGTTCACTGACATTTCATTAAATATCAAAGCACCAAACATAACTGGCCCACTGGTATCCGGACAATGACCTTATAGATTTGATGTTATAATGAAAGTTTGCGACCGGAGAGCAGTGGACAAGTTATAGGAGGGTTGTATGATAAGTACCTGGCCTTGACAAGAAGAAACACTTTTATGTGTAAAATTTATTTTATTTTTCAACATAGTCTCCTTTTAGCTCACTTATTCAACGTTTCTCTATCTTTTGTATCTCATCTAAAAAATACGATTTCTGGAACCCTTCAAAACAGGCATTTGTTTTAGCAATCACCTCATCGCTTGAGCCAAATTTTTTTTCCGCCCAGCCATTTTTTCATATTCGGAAATAGGAAATAATCGCTGGGGGCTAAATCTGGCGAATGTGGTGGATGCGGAAGCAATTCGTATCCTAACTCATGGAACTTTGTCATGGCGATGACACAAGTATGCATGCGTCTATTGTCTTGATGAAAGAGAATTTTTCTCTTCGCCAAAGGCGGACGTTTTTTCTTTCAGAGCATAGTTAAAACGACCCAATAAGTTGACATAATATTCTCCATTAATCGTTTTGCCTTTTTCAAGGTAATCGACGTGGATTATGCCGCGTGTATCTCAAAACACTGTGGCTATGACTTTGTTGACTGATAAAGTCGCCACGAAAAACTCACTTTTTGGACTGTTCTTTGGTGTGCTGTGATGAATTCATGTTTCGTCAACAGTTAGAAATCCACGCCAACAATCATTCCGATTGCGTTTTAGCATCGCCAAACAGTCTTTTGAAGTTGACACGTGCATGTTTATTCTCAACTGTGAGCAATTGCGGCACCTATCCTGCGGAAAACTTTCTCATATCCAAATGAGTTATTAAAATGAGTTCCCGTTCAATTGAGATGCCCATAGTCTCAACAATCTCACGCACTTTCACTTCCCGATCATTTATCACTATATTGTGAATTTTTTCAATCATTTTTGATGTGAGGACCTTACTTGAACGACCTAAATGTTCTTCATCGAAAATGCTTGTACGGCCTCGTTTGAATTCAGCTGTCCAATATTTTATGTTCGATAACGAAGGTGCAGAGTCCCCATAAACTTCGCCGAGTTTCGCTTTTCTCTCATCATTCGATTTCTTTTTCAAAAACAAATATTTTATCACTGCTCAATATTCAATTTTTCCATTGTCGTAAAATCACAAAAGTTGTTCGATTTAAATGGCTGCCACTCACAAACTAAATCACGAAATGACTTGAAAATTTCACAGGATTCTTGTGAAAGGTTATGTTTACGAAAAATATAATTTTATAAATAAAGTAGCGCCATTTCTGGCAGAGGCTTATTTTACAATTTGAGTTTCAACTGAAATTAGTTTGACTTGAATTGAAAAATTGAACAGATTATTTAACTGGAATTGTTTGTTCGAGAGAATAGAGAGATTTTGCAACGCATATTTTTCACATGCCTTTGTTCTTATCGTTATCTCAGACATGCGCAGTATTAACGCGAAGAAGTTGCATTTTCACACTAGGGCAGAATTGGAATAAAATAAACTAAAAGTAAAGTTAGGTTAGTATTCATCTTCTATAAAGTTTTTTTCATTCATTTCCTGGTTAAGCACATCGGTTATTAGAATTTTTGATGGCCTAACACATGCTTCTAAATTAAAGGTGTGTCTAGAAGATTTCTATCACTCCCTTCAATAGTTCCAAGTTAATAGAAATATGCGATAAATAACACTTCAGTTGAGATTAGCGCTATACAACAGTTATCACCACTGCACCAAACACTTTATTTTTTTCACTCGAAACGTGTTACACTAACCATGTTGGCATCATCAGGAGCAATTAGTAAGTCGACAGTCAGTCATCACGTGATGATGCTCACATGGTTAGAGAAAAGCTTGTCAAGCGCAAAAATAAAATGTTTGTTGTAGTGGTGATAACTATTCTGTAATGCCATTGTGCCAAAGATTGCAAAATTCCAACATAATCTGAACACTAATTAACTGTTAGTGTTATTTGCAATAAAAGATTATAACTTTAATTTTACTATATTTTCTTAGTGGTTTGTATACCTAGGTAGGAAAAAAAGAGGCCCTACCATAATAACCATAAGAATAACGAAATTCAAATAACCTCTCTTGATAAGTTCCTAAATAAGGGAAATCGTTGCCCTTAATAAAGGTTTCTCTTATTTTGTTTAAATACTGTACAAGCTTCAAACGGTGGGCGCATGGTTCGAATAACGATAACAACTGAGTTCTTATATTTAACTTCTTCCCTTTACTATTGTGCATGTTTCAAATAAAGATAAAGACAGTGGCCTGTCAAAATAAGCATTGCATAATCTCTCTATTATCGATATAACGGTGCCTAAGTCTGTCGTTCTGCAAAAAAAAACCGCCCGTCTGAACGAACACTCGCTTAGATGACTAGCCTTAACACTACAGCGATAAATATAATTCACAAAAACGTGAAATATGGTAAAAATCTGAGAGGTCGATTTTTTTGATAAATATAACACTTCGTTCTAGTGAGGGTAAAATTAGTTAGTATGTTATAAAATTTTTTCGGAACTTTATTATTCTGAAATAAATATTTTAAAATATAAGTAACTAAATTATACATAACAAAATATTAAACTAGTTATACCATTTAACTTTCTACAATGGAATTTTGAAACTTTGGCACAATGACACACAGAACTGTTATCACTACTACATCAAACACTTTTTTTGTAACGCGTTTTTCTAGCGTGATTTGGTGTAGTGGTGATAACTGTTGCGCAGTACATTCACCCCCCTATTAAATCAAGCCTGGGGGGAATGCCACCCCTTCACCTCCTCTAAATCCGATTTCGATTGGGTTTAGTCGGAAATTTCGACTAATAGCTTTCGGACTTTCAGATTAGCGATGTTAAGAAACAGAAATTATTTATAGATTCACCGGTAAGCGATTCCAGTTACCGACAGAGGCATTGATGAGTGTAAATAAACATAAAGGAAAACGAGTAAATATTGACAAGGTGTGGTTAAATTATAATAAAATATTAGTAAACTCCCCATAATTCTATATGTTTGACTGTTTCTGTTACTCCAGCGTTGTAGAAAAGGTGTTTAATAATCACGAGGGCTATTCGGAAAGGAATCTCTGTTAGCGAGTAGTTAGGAGATTAGTGAAGGAGCACAATCACCACTGTGCCGACAGATGTAGTAGCACAGCAGTGCTAGAGGGAAGGTGCTGCTGCTGTTGTTCGAATGTTATAGTCGTTGCAAATGAGCGCTGCAACAGAGAACTCCGCCAAATGTGAAGTGGGTCCGGTTATAAGATTTCTATTGGCAAAAAACTTGTCAGCAGTATACGGACAAAATGTTATGAGTCAGTGGTTTCGTTTGTTTAAAAGTGATGTACTCATTCAGAAAGTTGATCAAAAAGTCTACGAAAGCCGGTGGTTCACTATCTTAGAACTTACTGAGCAATTTTCGCAAAGGATCCCGCACACAACATATGGAAAAGTGGTCCCGGTCAAATTGGCTGAAAATGTAGTATGTTGTAACTCGGGTGATCCGGATGAAAAGAAAAATGTTTTACACACACATACTATATATATATATATATATATATATATATATATATATATATATATATATATATATATATATATATATATATATATATATATATATTGAAACGTCTTGACTGTCTTTACTTTTAATAAATATTTTATTTATTAAATAGAAGCCGTTATTTGCCCTTTATGTACCATATATCTTAATTTCTGAGAACGGCTTGAGTGGATATTAATACTGAAAGAACTAAAGAAATTAAATATAAGCTAGCTCATTTTTTTTCTGGTAGAGAATATGGATAAGAAATAATTTTTGTACGTCTTTTGAAAATAGTCTCTATAGTTGTTTAAAATTTGGTTGTATAGTTTTTTTGGGCACCATTCATTTTAAGATAAAAATAATCTAAATTCAGCTTAAAAAATGAAAAAATACTGAAGAGTTATTTAGTTGCTGAAACAAAATTAATTTACGTACAACCGTTGCGTCCTGAAAGAAAGAGCAGGAGTTTACTGAGACACTACACATATAAATAAAAATTTCTAACTTTATTACACTCCTAAAAATTACTTCTACTAAATAATAACCCCTTAAGCTAGAAGAGTATACACTATGGCATAGAGTCTTTAATTTATGATTGAAGTTTTTAATAACAGGCTTAATAAAACTCGATTTTAAAAGTTTCTGAAACTAACTCCATGAATTACACGTGTAGAGTAGTTAATGGAAACGCACTTGTAGACGAAGTGAGATTTTTAGATTGGTTTCTCCTCGTGGGTTTTCCATAAGTTACTTTGCCTCTCATGGTGAGATCCTCAAAAACTATTGTCTCAACCATCACCACCCTAGTTTCATTTGGGCTGCTAAACACTCTTTGCCCCGAAATGCCTGAGGATGAGCAGGATATTCCAAGAAAGGAAAAAGGCCTTAAACTTGAGAGCTGGAAACCGTTACTGCACTACTACATCACTCTGACATGCTGAAGAAGAAAGCCACTACAGCCTAGTGGCGAAAAAAAAGCCCCTCAAAATTCGAAATGGCTGCTTAAATATCTTCGTCCCTTCTCCAAAGTGACGTCTTTAAAATGGCTCAGTTCCGGGCGAAAAATTAATGCAAACTAAATAAGTCAAGTCGGCAACACGCGTTGCACACTCTGCTGGTTTAAATTAAACTGCTCAAAAATTTAAAACACTTTTAAACTACACTGCTCAAGAATTGACATCACTGCGATAAATATAAAAATGTAATAAAATATAACTTATAGGGGGAAAAACAGTGTCGTAACATGACCTTAAAATCTACGAAAAAAATGAATGTTACAATATATATTGTAACATATATATATATATATATATATATATATATATATATATATATATATATATATATATATATATATATATATATATATATGTTACATATATATATATATATATATATATATATATATATATATATATATATATATATATATATATATATATATACATGTATCGGTTCTCAGGGTCTCGGGGGCAACACATCTATATATGTATATATACATACGCAGAACGGCTATCTTTCACGAAGTGTTGCTACAAAACAACCTGTAAGTCTGGAGATTTTTCGTATCACTGAAATTATGTAAATTATCTAAGGAGCGTTTACCCGTGTACTATTTTGTAAAACATGTATTTTTAGCCAGAAATATAAAGGTTGTCCGACTCTCGCGACGTGGACGTTATGGTAGGTATATGAAAACAAGCTCTTTGAGAGTCTTATCATTTACACACACATTCATACTTCTAACACTCAAGCAACACAACCATAACTTTTGTTTTCGCCCATTGTTTTTCTTTTTATATATTGTATTTTATTTTTTATTTTTTATTTTATTTTATTTGATATTTTAATATTTTTCTATAAACTAAATTATTACCATCATAGTTTTATTTCATTGTCCGGTTGTCCGGACGATTGGACGACTGGGCAACTGGACAGCCGGACAACAGAACAACTGGAAAACCGGGCAACCGGACGATGGAATAAAACTATGGTGGTTATAATTGAGTTAAAATATAAAATAATATATAATATATAGAAAAAAACAATGGGCGAAAATAAAATCTATGGATGTGTTGCTTGACCGAGTGGTTTTAGAAGTATGAATGTGTGTGACTCTCAAAGAGCTTGTTGTCAAGTACCTACCATTAAGTCCACGTCGCGAGAGTGGGCAACATTTATATTTCTGGCTAAAGATGGAGGTTTTACAAAATAGTATACGGGGTAAACGCTCCTCAGATGATTTACATCATTTCAATGATACGACAAATCTCAAGACTTGCAGGTTGTTGTATAGTAACATTTCGAAAAAAGGATTAAATACATATATAGAGATATTGCCCCCGGGAACCTGAGAAGCGTTGTTTATATATATATATATATATATATATATATATATATATATATATATATATATATATATATATATATTCCTACGTGTGTATGTATGCTTGAGTGCGTGCGTACGTGTGTAAAACACGCCCGTAATTCCAGAAGACCCTGCAATACGCTCTCTTTAGACAGGGCCTTCAGAGCCCAATATCTTAGATCCTAGTGATTTTCGCGCCCACAGAAACTTTCATCAGGATCACCCGCGTTGCAACATAATACATTTTCAGTCAATTTGCCCAGGACCACTTTTCCATACGTTGCGTGCGGGGTCCTTTCTCGGACTACTTTAAGCTGTAAATAATAAAATTTCTATACCTATGTCTGTGTTGTATTCATATTGAAACTTTCCCACTGTCCCTCGTATATTTGTGTTTCGCCACAACAATTACAACTTAAAATTACAAAAAGATAATTTCTGTTTTATTATTGGTCTGTATTTTTAAATATAGGTTAGTTATGGATTTATTTCAGTATTGTCTTTAGTAAAATTTTTAATAAAACTAGAAGAAATTAATAAAAACAACCACGAGAATTCTATATGACCAAACACTAATTCAACCGTAAACAATCAAGCCAATATTAGTCGCTTTCTAGGTTTAAATTCCTGCCCCCAGGGAGACCTACTAACTTGAACCTGGCAATAACCGGCATATGTATCTTAGAATCATTAATAGCAAGGAAATTACCTTGTATAAAATACACCTACCTTAACAAATTGTTTGATGCATTCATTTCCATGTTCTCTCAAAAAGGCCTGAAGAGTTTCCATCCCTTGAGCGGAGAGCAACCGGTAGCCATTGTTGCCATTATTTCCTGCACCGTTGCCAGCTGGGGTATGAGGCGATGTCACGGAACCCGTCTTCAGTTCGGGTATTGAATTGTGAAATGGATTATTTCCGTTGACACAAGGATTGTTGTTGTTGGCAATGTTATTAGAATTAGCGTTGTTAACGTTATTGACGTCGTTTATATTGTTATTTAACGAGAAAAACATTTTGGACGAAATCGATACGTAGGATACGTTTAAACGGATGGTATTAGAGGACGTTAAATATTTGGCACATAGTTAATACTGCGTTTTCTACAGTCACTTATTTTACATGGTGATAAAATAGTTTTGAACAGTCTGAAGCTTCAAGCAAAAAGCGTTCATCAACTTTGAATAACTCATTTTTGGGAAACGTAATGATTTCAGTAGGGTTAGTTGAGGTAACTGGAAAAATGGAGTAATTTAAAACAAAGACGAGGGACTAGCACAGGTTTGGTTTGCGTTCCGTGGTAGACCTACCTAGTACTCCCAGAAGTACTGTTACAAATTTTCATGTGCGCCCTCTATAAACATTAACACTTTTTTGGTGAAATTATTTATAGGTTATGTTACTCAGTTATACAGTTATTGTGTGTAAACATATTTACAATTTGAATTCGATGATCGAGAAAATAGGATTGCTGTTACAGCTTTAAGTGCAGTACGGAAAAAAAGTGACCTTAAAACCGCTTAATAAAGGGTGGGCCATCTATCGGTTTAAATTTGAACCACCGGTTATTTCGAATCTGGCAATACTTATGTCATTCTATTCTGTCACAAAATTCAGTATATTATCTCCACTGAACGAAATGAATCGATTTACGCTTGAGCAACGTTGGGATTTATTGGAAATTTATTTCCAAAACAAAGACAATTGGTCGGAAATTGTACGAAAATGTCGTACAAAATTTGGTCGCAGAGAAGGACCAACAGTGCCCGGTATACGCAAGTTTATTGCTAAAGTTCGTGAAACTGGTTTCATTGTTGATGCGCCAAGACGTAAGCGTGCTCGTACAGTGCGTACACCCGAAAATATCGAAGCTGTGGACGGCGCAACCATTACGGTCAATGGAGACACCTATCGCACCATGATAACCGATTTTTTTGTGCCCGCTCTTCATGGTATTGATGTGAACGATGTTTGGTTTCAACAGGATGGTGCAACTTGCCACACATCTCATGCCACAATCGATTTATTGCGTAAAACGTTTGATGGCCGTTTAATTAGCCGAAATGGTGATGTCAATTGGCCGCCAAGAAGCTGCGATTTGACACAGTTGGACTATTTTCTGTGGGGCGCCGTTAAAGACAAGTGTTATGCCGACAAACCAGAGACAATTGAGCATTTGAAGGCCAACATTCGTGATGCCATTGCCGAGATACGACCCCATACACTCGAAAAAGTGCTCGAAAATTGGTCCGATCGAATGGGGTACTGTGAGGCCAGCCGCGGCAGCCATATGAATGAAATAATATTCCATCTCTAACCGGAACAATTGTACTTCACAACAAAAAAATAAATTTGGCAAAATTTCAAACCGTTTTTGTTTTATTGCATTTTTAAATTTAAACTTTTTTAAATGGCCCACCCTATATAAGTCGTATGTTTGCTTTTCAGCGATGAAATTATTTCCTGAGACGGGAGACATAAAAGACAGGCAATGTTCAGGAAGTCCAAGACCGTTCGAACGCCACAAGCTGTTAAAGTTGTAAAAGCACGAATTGATCGAAATTCCCTCTGAAAACAAAAAATTTTATCTCTTGAGATGAAATTTTCGAAAAATGCTGTCTCGTATTACACGGTCTACAAAAATTTTTTTTTTCTATCACGAGGGCTAAATTAAGGAATATATTTATCTTTTCCATGCTGAGTTTACATATGTTCTCAAATTTTATCCATCAGGCAGCGTTTTTTTGGGGCACGAAGCTTTAAAATAATTAGTACTTACAAAACACTGAATAATAAATACACGGCTCATTTTTGTCTAACCTAAAAAGTTTTATATGATGATGATTTTCGGTCATATTTTGTCTTCGGGAAGCAGCAGTAGTCGGCCAGCATACTGGGACTCCATTTGCCTTAGTACCTCTTTTCCAGAATTCTGCTCATGAAAACGCTCACCATACTCATCAGAGACAGCACCAAGATTTTCAGGGAAGAAGTCTAGGTGGGAGTCCAAGAAGTGAATTTTTAAGGAGATGCAGCCCATTTCTTTGTATGAAATCAGAAGGTCACTCACTATTTCACTATAGTTTTCTTCTTTATAATAATAAAGAAATCCACACACTGAATGATTTCCACGCTGCTTTTTCCGGTGGATGTAAAAGTTTCTCAAAATGTTCATCATCCGATATTAATGATCTTATTTGAGGCCCTATAAAAATTCCTTCCTTTAATTTTGCATCACATAATTTAGGATTTCGAATACATAAATGCAGCAGAACCTTTTTTTTACAAAATTTTTTATAAGCCCGTTTTATGTGCAGGGGAGGTAAATGCACCTTTTCGGGATACATTAATGGGGTATTTGATACATTTTTATGCCCAGGAATAAGAGATGCTCGTTTAGGCCATTGTTTCCTTATGTAGTGAGACTCCTTATCCCTGCTATCCCATTCACACAAGAAACAGCAGAATTTCGTGTATCCAATTTGCAAACATAACAATAAAGCTATAACCTTCAAATCACCACAGATATTCCAGTTATATTTAGAATTTTTTCTAACAGCAATTTCATATTTTCATATGTCTCCTTCATATCACTGGCATGCGCGACAGGTATTGATGGTAATTCATTCCCATTATGGAGTAGTACAGCCTTTAACCTGACTTTCGATGAGTCTATGAACAATCGCCACTCATTACAAAAAACTACATGGCCTTCTTTAGAGAAGTAGTCACTGAAATCACTATGGCGTCTACGATAAACGCATATCCTTGTATCTTTTTGGAGTAGATTCCAACCTTTGATCCTGGAACTTAAAAAGCTCAGCTGACTGTTTAGACAAATTTAAATCCCGTATAAGATCATTAAGATCTTCTTGAGATAAAAAGCGAGGTTCTGATGAACTACTTGCTTCAAATGTAGGGTCACTTCTCTCGCTTTTTCCGTCTTCAGTATGAACTGGGTCGGAGTCGGAGTTATCACTTAAGGTCATAAAATCTGGAAACTCTGGTACAGGATACTCTCCACTATGTGGCACAGGTCTAAGTGCATATGCCAAATTGGGGTACTTAACTGTATATTTTGTTTTGGACGTAATTCCTTTAATGTTAGTTAAGCAGAAATAACAATCAGTTAAATGGTCCTTCTGTTCCCTTCAAATCATAAAGACTGAAAACGGCATATGATGAGTACCATTTTTTCAACCAGTGAGAAGTCACGATACACAGCATAAATTTGGGTCCGAGTCTTTATCAAAATCACCAGCTTTACACCCAAAATAAAGCTCATAATATTTTTTCACAAGCGGTGTAAAATTTCGCCTCTCAGACTTGAAGGTCAGTTCACCACACACACGTAGGAGAAATTGTTTGGTTGATTTACAACAATTTCTTGACATTTTGAAACGTTTATAAAAAAAAACTTACAAATAAAAACAATAAACAGCACAAAGTAGGTAGACGTGTTACCAGACTCATTACAATTACAATACTGGCTACTGGCCCTCTGTTTGTTAAAAACGTGCAATATTTGTACAAGATAGGATAGGTTTTTTTTTATGGGTCTAGCACATGTGCTACAAGGAAGTCCCTAAAGCGATACAGGAGCGACACGTGTGCGGAGAAAGCGATTCACGTTGTTCTTGAATCGCTGTAGATTGTACTCGGTGGGAAACACAGTCCTCGGCAAATTATTCCAAAGGGATGATGTTCTCCATATAAAAGACTGCTTGAAAAGCGTTGTACGAGGAGTAACAAGCTGAACCTCATACGGATGTGAAGAATTAGCGCGACGTGTACTTCTAACATGCACCGCTCTGGGAGGAATTAAGCGGGCCACATCCTTCGAACACTTTCCATGAAAGTACTTGTAGAATAGGCTCAAGTCGCCAACCGTTCTTCGATGTTCCAGCGAATCAAGGCCGACGGTCAGTTCCGGGTCTCCAATCAGACGAACAGCTCTTCTCTGAATAGAATCCAACAAATACAGTGTATGTTTGGGAGCAGAGCTCCAAACATGGGCGCAGTATTCCATAGTTGGTCGAATTTGAGCTTTGTAAAGAATTAACAGTTGTTGTGGAGTGTAAAGCTTTCTGGTTCGAAATAATATTCCCAATTTTTGAGAGGCTCTCCTTGCTATGCTTGCAACATATTCATGCCAGGACATATTTGCTCCCAAATTAACGCCCAACAAATTGCGTGACGATGTTAGAGGACATGTCGGGTTCAGCAACGTTAACTTTTTTAGAAAAAACTGCCGCCTGGGTTTTTGTAGCGTTAAATTCCACTTGGTTACTGTCACCCCAAGATAGAATTTCTTCCAGGTCTTTGTTAAGTTGAATGACTTCCTGCTGTCTGCGGATATTCGTCTGAGTAGCCGATGTCCGAGCGTTCAAAGTGAATGAAGAGATAAGTGTACTGTCATCTGCAAAGCTGTAGATTGGATTCTCGGTCTTTTCCAGCAGATCGTTAATGTAAATGAGAAAGAGAGTAGGAGACAGTATGGAGCCTTGGGGTACATCGGCGTTGATAGTGAAGGTGTGAGAAAGAAATCCGTCGACTGCCACTCGTAAAGAACGCTCTCTGAGGAAACATGAGAGCCACAAACAGAACTTTTCCGACATACCATAAGAACGTAGCTTAGCCAACAGCCCATCGTGCCAAACACGGTCGAATGCCTTGGATATGTCAAGACAAACCACTCGAGATTCTCCAAAGTGTTCAATTGCATTGTTCCAAACATGACTTACATAAGTCAGAAGATCTCCTGTTGATCTATTTTTACGAAAGCCATATTGGTTATCGCTAATAATGTTGAATCTTTCAAGATATTTCATCAAGGATTGAACATCATTAAGCCTAGACAGAGTTAAAACATGTTTCAATATGAATATAAGCCTGCCTGGTGCCAAATTATTCTGAATTCAATTTCCCACTTCTATATTTACAAGACTTATAACAATGAAATCCTAATATAGAGAAGTATATTATACAAAAATGACTATCACAAGAAAACTATGTCTGATAGAAGAAATCTGATAACATATTTGAATTCAGCATAAAAAACTGAACTAGGGTCTCTATTCAGTTTCCTTGTGAAAAAAATCATGTTGACCAGTGTTATTAAAGAAGACCTAAAACTTAGCTCTTATAAGAGACAAACTGGCCATTTGCTAAGGAAGATTTAAAGCAAAAACTGTGGCAAAAATCTAAAAATTTGTTAAAAGAATACGCTAATGACGAACACAGAAAAATTTCGTTTACCGACGAAAAAATGTCCACTGTGGAACAATCTTTCAATAAGCAAAAAGATTTATGCCGGATCTTCTAAGGAAGCGTCTAAACTTGTTCCAAAAGTTCAGAGGGGTCATCAACCAGCATCGGTTATGGTTTGGTGGGGAGTCAGCTTTGATAGGGTTACCAGACTTCGCTTTTGTCAAAAAGATGTAAAAACTTCGGCGAAAATATATCAAGACACTATTTTAGAGAACGTTATGAAACCAATAAACCATACTGTTTTCAAAAATAACCCTCTGCAAGTCCTGATCCAAATCCTTTAGATCATAAACTCTTAGAGGGTATAGTTTGCTCTAAAAGACATGCTAATCTTGACTCTTTAAAACGAGCTTTAACAAAAGCAGTGGACAATTTTCCGTTGGATCAAGAGCGTGCTGCCACAGACGAATGGCCCAATCGTTTGAGGGCTTGTGTAAAACCAATAGGGAGACATTTCGAGTAAATATAGGGTGTTTTTTTATAGAGGTATAGAACTTTGAAATGGAATAAAACAAAGATGAATTTTTTAAATTGACATGAAATTTACTTTATTCGAAAGATAATCTTCTGGCATTATAATTTAAATATGACTTCTGGCATATGACCGCCACGGCTGGCTCGGACGTAGTCTAATCTGGATGTCCAATTTTCGATGACTTTTTCCAACATTTGTGGCCGTATATCGGCAATAACGCGGCGAATGTTGTCCTCCAAGTGGTCAATCGTTTCGGGCTTATAGGCGTAGACTAGCGACTTCACATATCCCCACAGAAAATAGTCTAGCGGCGTTAAATCGCACGATCTTGGAGGCCAATTCACGGGTCTGAAACGTGAAACTATGCGGTTACCAAACGTTTCCTTCAATAAATCAATTGTGGCACGAGCTGTGTGACATGTTGCGCCGTCTTGTTGAAACCACAGCTCCTGCACATCATGGTTGTTCAATTGATGAACGAAAAAGTCAGTAATCATGGCTCTATAGCGGTCACCATTGACTGTAACGTTCTGACCAGCATCGTTTTTAAAGAAGTACGGACCAATGATTCCACCAGCCCATAAAGCACACCAAACAGTCAGTTTTTCTGGATGTAACGGTGTCTCAACATACACTTGAGGATTATCATCACTCCAAATACGGCAGTTTTGTTTATTGACGTATCCATTCAAACAAAAGTGAGCTTCATCGCTAAACAAAATTCGCTTATGAAAATCGGGATCAACGGCAATCTTGTTTTGGGCCCATTCACCGAATCTACGCCTTGCTAGGTGATCGTGTGGCTTCAATTGTTGCACGAGTTGGATTTTGTAAGCACGCAAACCAAGATCTTTCCGCAAAATCTTCCATAAAGTGGATGGACACATATCCAATTCCTGTGCACGATGGCGGATAGACTGATTCGGGTCTTCCTCTACGCTACGCTCTACAGCAGCAATGACTTCTTCTGTACGCACTGTACGACGTCTCTGTGGATGCGTATTATCATTTAGAGTAAACGTGGTGCGAAAACGTTCCATAGTTAATCGAATTAATTGCTCTGATGGACGATTATGTTGACCGTAAAATGGACGTAGGCGCGATACGTATTTCGAACGGAACCATGATTTTCAAAATAAATTTGCACAATTTGGAAGCGTTGTTCAGGCGTCAGTCTATTCATGTTGAAATGCCAAACCAAACTAAACATAAATCACTTGACAGCTGACAAAATGGCCGCCAGTTAAAAAAGTGTTGCCAACTTAAAGTTTTATACCTCTATAAAAAACACCCTTTATTAAATTAACTTTGTCATTATGAATATATGAATTAATTTCATAATAATTTGTTTTAATTTTCATAGACATTAAATATTTAGGCAATGTTTTCATTGTAACAATATTTATGGGAGTACTATATAGAGGAGGTTATTTTTGAAAAATTTATTAAAAGGGCACGTGGTAATTACTCCTGCTTTTTACGGTTCAATGGAAATAGTCAAGATTAATTTCTTATTTACCTAAATGAATTGAAACCTTATTTTGTGACACAATGTATAGACCATAACTTAAACAAATATCTGTTCAAGTTTTGGGTTGTTAAAAAATTGTTTAAAGTTACCCCAACCGACTCTACACCACTTAGTTTTCAATACAACTTTGCGTGGTCTAGAAATGGTAAATAACGGAATTAATTCAATACAAAATGGGTACAAAATATTGTAACAAAAACACAAAGGTGTCGTGACGGTGACTTTACAATCATCTTGGAAATAAATGTTTATGCTATTAGAAATTGGATCGATAGACTTGTAAACAAATAAGTCGGTTTAAATACAACTAAAAACCGGCTATATGTACAGGGTGAGTCAACGACAGAGTAAAGATCATTATTTCATTTGTTTCGGGAATGACGAAAAAATGTTAAATACAATAATAGTTTTAGGGAATGTTAAGGTGCACAGTGTAAAATTATTTTTGAGTATACAGGGTACTTCAAAAAAGTGTGGCCGATATAACATATGTTTTTTTTTTTAAATGGAACATCCTATTTTCTAATTTATTTTTAAATTCTGCGTAAAATTTTTTTTTCAAAAAATACTAGTTTTCAGTTTTGTAAAAAATTGCCAGTAACGCCATTGTTTCTGAAGTTCCATAGAGATGAAAAAAAAAAGATATATGTAAAGAAATTAGAATTAGATGCTACAGGGTGGTCAAAATAAATTTATGCATTTCGACTATTTTAAATTAAAAAATTTCAAATTTTTTAAATGGTACAAACCCTTGAACTTTTATTAAGTATGTGATATACCTATTTCTAATAGTTTTCGATTTATTTTCAATTTTTAGCCTTGTTTTTAATATACTTATGCTATAACATCATAGTTGCCAAGATAAAACAAAAATGTAGGCATTGTCAAATTTTGACATGTCTATTAAGCAAGAAAAAATAGTTTAATTTGTTGTAGTAAGTGACGTATAAAGGTAATAGTTATGGATTTTCCTAAAAATGAATTAATTGATATGATTTATATACAGAGACAGGAAAAAATTGTCTTTTGGCAGTAAGCGAAGTTCCCTAAAAGACGTATACCGTCTAGAAAATCTTTTCAATGCTTAATAGAACGGTTTGACGGCAGTGGTAGCGTTGAGTATACGAAACGGAAAGTAATAAACCAGAATGCTACCAATGAGAAAAAAGAAATGGAGATTTTACTTCATGTTGAAGATAATCCCCAGGTCAGCAGCCATCAACTAGCTGACTTATCTGACATATCTCAATCTACGGTGAATTGCACCACGAGAAAATACAAGTATCAACCCTTTCATATGAAACTACACCAAGAACTTCAAGCTGGTTTGAATGACGAGTAAACTTTTGTACCACCATGAATGGATCAATAGAGGCCGATCCAAATTTTTTATTCAAAATAATGTTTTCTGATGAAGCTACTTTTCGAAGTAATGGAGCAGTTAACAGACATAACGTGCATTATTATTCAACAGTTAATCCATTTTGGGTCCGGGAAGTTCAAAACCAAAACCATTGGTCGCTTAATGTATGATGTGGAATATTAAGTTTTCGAATTATTGGTCCATACTTTGTCCGCGAACCGCTTAACGGGCCTAGATATCTAAATTTTCTGCAAAACGAATTACCCCAGCTTCTTGAAGAAGTTGAAAACTTTGAAAGGGAACAAATGTGGATTCAACAAGACGGAGCTCCTGCTCATTACCATCGGGAAGTTCGGGAATTGTTAAACGATCGTTACTCACAAAAATGGATCGGTAGGAATGGATTCATTCAGTGCCCCCCTCGATCATGTGCCTTAACACCTTTAGACTTCTTTTTGTGGCGCTACATTAAAGATGGTGTAGTAGATATAGAAAATAGGATACGGGCAGCGTGCAGGACAATAACGCCCTTTATGCTAAGGAAAGTGAAGAAAAATATAGTAAAACAACTAAACATGTGTATTCAAGTAGACAGGCATATTTTTGCACATTTATAATAATTAATCATTAGATAAGTTAAACTATATTAAAATTATTAGCTATTTCTTTATGTTTTCACAACAGCGTAAAGGTATTAAAAACAAGGGTAAAAATTGAAAAACTCAAAATAAATCGAAAACTATTAGCAATAGGTATATGACATACTTAATAAAAGTTGGAGAGTTTTGAAAAATCTATCAGAAAAAATAATAATATACAGGATGTGCCATTTAAAAAATTTCAGATTTTTCAATTTAAAAGTCGAAATGTATAAATTTATTTTGAACACCCTGTAGCAGCTAACTCAAATTTCTTTACATATATATTTTTTTTATCTCTATAGAACGCTTGTACCAATTATGAGTATTTCACCTTCAGAAACAATGGCGCTACTAGCATTTTTTTTTACAAAACTGAAAACTAGTATTTTTTTTTTAAAATTGAAATATTAGAAAAACTACTAGGTTTAGGTATATAATATTATTAATAAAAAAAAGTTATAAAATTTTACCAGAATTTAAAAATATATTTGAAAATAGGATGTTCCATTTAAAAAAACATATGTTATATCGGCCACACTTTTTTGAAGTAACCTGTATACTCAAAAATAATTTTAAACTGTGCACCTTAACATTCTCTAAAACAGTTTTTCGTCATTCTGAAACAAATGAGATAATGAACTTTACTCTATCGTTGACTCACCCTGTATATATCAATCGTTTTTACAATGCCAACGAGAGGGGGTTCTGGAGTCCAGAAATTTTGATATTATGTGGTTAAAAATGTGGTAATGTTATTACATTACAAGGTTCATCTGCTGCCTCTATCAACGACCAAGTAATACTAACTTTCGAACCTTTTCGCATCTCTTGCAGGCACCATCGACCATTTACAGACTAATTATCTAAGTGTCGAAGTTGTCAACCTGGGCGACTTTATTGCCTATAACATCAACTGGCTTCGGTATTCAAATACGACCGACGACATGATCGGGACAGAGAGTTCGCCAGTCTTCTTGACCTGTTTTTAAGCACCAATCCAGAGATTTACACTCTCACAGTAAATCCGCCGATAGGTTCTTCCGATCATAAACTGCTTTCGACATCGAGCATCCTACCGATTAGTGAGAGAGGTGCTGAAACCGCATAAGATTTGGCACTACAAATCTGCTAAATGCTAAGAATCCATGGAATATTTTCGCACTGTTAGACATTTGTGTAGATCCGACTGCACTAACCAGGTTTCCGATGGCATTATGGTTGGTTTGGAAGTTTACATTCCTTTTTCGAAGAAATGCCCTTCCAACGGCAAGTCTTGGCTCGCCCGAAATGCTGTTGCTTCTAATCATGTTGCCTACCGACAATGGTTTGAAAATCCTAAAGTCATAAATCGTACCATCTTTATCTAACTTACCTAACCTTACTAACCATACGTACGGTTAGTAAGGTTAGGTTGTATTTAAGGCTTTTAGATTCAGAGACTATTATTTTTCATCTCCTACCTTACATATATTTGATATAAATTTATTCTGTGTTATGTTATGCTAGGCTAGGCTAGTTCAGAATAGGTAAGGTTAGATCAGGTTTGGATTAGGTCACGTTAGGTTAAGTTAGGTTAGATTTTTTAAAAAAAAATCGGGCTCCATAGATCTCTTCAGGATTATTTAAAAAAAAAACAAATATTTAAAATGGATGAATCCTGAAACCTGTAGGTATTTTTGAAACAACGCCAGTCGAATGGCCACACTGGGCATCTCCTTGAAATTTGTGAACTGTGACATACATCTATAATACTACATTATGAGTTAATATGTGTATATTGAAAAAAACCGGTCAAGTGCAAGTTGCACTTGCGCAATTAGTGTTCCGTACGTTGATTGCTTTTAAAATAAAAAATTTTGTTAAGGAGGTATAAAATGATCAGTGACTTCACACTGATGAGTTTTCAACAAAGTTTGTTGCCAATTTTTACTGAAAATTGATGACCTTGAAATTTTTATTTTCTTTTATATACCCGATAAATTATTAAAGGTAATGCACTCGTGATAATTTTCGTTCAATCTACACCCCGTGGAGAATATTCCAGAATTTTTTCAAAATTTTTTGATAAGTACTTTTCGAGATAAGGCGGGTGGACAGCGATTTTTCGCGATTTTTTAAAAATAATACAAAGAAAAGTGCGCGCAAGTATTACATTATATATATATTTTTTACTCGTGTTTTCACAACCTTTCATTTGACACTACACTCGATAACCTAGTAAAAATTATTTTTTTTCACTTCCGATTTCACCCCCCAAAACTAACCCCTTAAGTCAAAATTTAACTTTCAAAACTACGTGGCTCTGATGCGGCCATCAATTCCTATATTATTACCAAATTTCTATGACAAGTAGTTTCGGAGAAAATCGGGTGTGACAGACAGACAGACAGACAGATACCGAAGTGATCTTATAAGTGTTCCGTACGGAACACTAAAAATAAAAGTGCAGATCAAAAATTTAGTAATAAAGCAATGCATACAAAATAGAAAATATCGTCAAAAAAGTGGCAAATATGTGTTTCTAATTTCAAAATTCTTGCTCAAAGATTATTTTAGTGTAATTTAAAAAGACTAGAAAGAAAAAATAAAAACGAAAATTAAATAAAAATTTATTTTGTTAACTTATCACTTTATTATTTAGTTTAAACGTGACTGTAAATTTGTCAATTTACCCCGTTTTCAATCGTGTTTGAAAATGTGGGAAATTCGCAAAACTAAAGTCACGTATAAACTAAATAATAAAGTGATAAGTTAACAAAATAAATTGTTCATATTTAATATTTACAGTGTTCTATCATGAATTAACGAGCACATCCATTAATAATAAAAAAGTATATCACTGTGACAACAAATTAAATTTATATCTCATACATACTCTAAATAAAACGTTATAAGGGTACGCCACTCTTCACAAGAATCGAAATATTGGGTGTTACTTACTGTTCTTTTATGATACCATCACAATGATTTTTATGAAGGTCTAGTACTTATAAAGGCCTAAATCGATTTTCTAATAACAATAATTAACAAGTCACGAATAGTATTTAAAATAGGTATGAATAGCATGTAAAGGGTACCGTCAGAAGTTTTTGTAATACAACGCGAAATTTCTATTTTGGTTTCGGCTATATCCAGCGGTTCAGTCAACAAGACCACGCCTAGTATATAATCTGCATAATCTGCAGTAATTGATTTACAAAATTAATGATTTTATTCAGGTCATGTACAAATTTGATTACGTTTGTTAAGATGATAATATTATTTTAAATGTAGGGGGCGTAGCTCAGATGGTAGAGCGCTCGCTTAGCATGCGAGAGGTACCGGGATCGATACCCGGCGCCTCCAATTTTTTTTTAATAATTAATTTTCTGTGTTTTACTTTCACTTTTTTGCATTTTTTGTTACTTCTTTTCCTTTATATCACAGGGGGCGTAGCTAAGATGGTAGAGCGCTCGCTTAGCATGCGAGAGGTACCGGGATCGATACCCGGCGCCTCCAATTTTTTTTATAATTAATTTTCTGTGTTTTACTTTCACTTTTTTGCATTGTTTGTTACTTCTTTTCCTTTATATCACAGGGGGCGTAGCTCAGATGGTAGAGCGCTCGCTTAGCATGCGAGAGGTACCGGGATCGATACCCGGCGCCTCCAATTTTTTTTTAATAATTAATTTTCTGTGTTTTACTTTCACTGCTTTGCGGTGTTTGTTACTTCTTTCCCTTTATATCACTGGGGGCGTAGCTCAGATGGTAGAGCGCTCGCTTAGCATGCGAGAGGTACCGGGATCGATACCCGGCGCCTCCAATTTTTTTTTATAATTAATTTTCTGTGTTTTACTTTCACTTTTTTGCATTGTTTGTTACTTCTTTTCCTTTATACCACAGGGGGCGTAGCTCAGATGGTAGAGCGCTCGCTTAGCATGCGAGAGGTACCGGGATCGATACCCGGCGCCTCCAATTTTTTTTTAATAATTAATTTTCTGTGTTTTACTTTCACTGCTTTGCGGTGTTTGTTACTTCTTTCCCTTTATATCACTGGGGGCGTAGCTCAGATGGTAGAGCGCTCGCTTAGCATGCGAGAGGTACCGGGATCGATACCCGGCGCCTCCAATTTTTTTTATAATTAATTTTCTGTGTTTTACTTTCACTTTTTTGCATTGTTTGTTACTTCTTTTCCTTTATACCACAGGGGGCGTAGCTCAGATGGTAGAGCGCTCGCTTAGCATGCGAGAAGTACCGGGATCGATACCCGGCGCCTCCAATTTTTTTTATAATTAATGTTCTGTGTTTTACTTTGACTTTTTTGCATTGTTTGTTACTTCTTTTCCTTTATACCACAGGGGGCGTAGCTCAGATGGTAGAGCGCTCGCTTAGCATGCGAGAGGTACCGGGATCGATACCCGGCGCCTCCAATTTTTTTTATAATTAATTTTCTGTGTTTTACTTTCACTTTTTTGCATTTTTTGTTACTTCTTTTCCTTTATATCACAGGGGGCGTAGCTCAGATGGTAGAGCGCTCGCTTAGCATGCGAGAGGTACCGGGATCGATACCAGGCACATCCAATTTTTTTTATAATTAATTTTCTGTGTTTTACTTTGACTTTTTTGCATTGTTTGTTACTTCTTTTCCTTTATATCACAGGGGGCGTAGCTCAGATGGTAGAGCGCTCGCTTAGCATGCGAGAGGTACCGGGATCGATACCAGGCACATCCAATTTTTTTTTTATAATTAATTTTCTGTGTTTTACTTTCACTTTTTTGCACTGTTGGTTACTTCTTTCCCTTTATATCACTGGGGGCGTAGCTCAGATGGTAGAGCGCTCGCTTAGCATGCGAGAGGTACCGGGATCGATACCCGGCGCCTCCAATTTTTTTTTATAATTAATTTTGTTTATTTTACTTTTACTTTCTTGCAGTGTTTACACCATTTTTTTCCTTACAGCACAGGGGTAGCTCAGATGGTAGAGCGCGCATTTAGCGTGCGAAAAGTAACGGGAACGATATCGCGCGACTTCTTTTTCTTATAGTTAATTTTGTTTATTTTACTTTAATCTTTTGCATTGTTTGCATCAGTTTTTTTCTTATACAACAGAGGGCATAGTTCAGATGGTAGAGTACTTGCTTAGCATGCCGGAGATACCGGCAGGAATTTTTTATAATTATCTTTATTATTTTACTACTCAGTATATCACGACTACACTAAACACTTTATTTTTGCACTTGAGGCGCGATGATTGACGTATCGCTCCTAATGAAGCTAACATGGTTAGTGATTGACTCATCGCTCCTGATGAAGCTAATATGGTGAGCAAAACGCGCGTCGAGTGCGAAAATACAGTGTTTGGTGTAGTGGTGATATATACTGAGTAGTATCATTGTGACAAAGATTCCACATTCCCAATAGTTTATTATTTTACTTTAATTTTTTTGCGTTGTTGTTGAAACTTTTTATTATACAGGGTTGTTCAAAAAATACTGAGACTTTTTCTTGTTAGCTAGCTTTAGTGTCATATATCTCAAATAATGTAAGTCGCATCGGGTCATACTTAGCGTCAGTTGAAAGCTAACATTTGACAGTAGTAGACGTGCCAAAACTGTTGGAATTCGTCTATATAGACCTAAGATAGAACTTCTTGAAGATGAGTGAAATTTCTATAAAAGTTCGCTATATTTTCCAACTGTATACGATATTACGATAAAGGCAAAAATGCTGAGCAGAACGATGAAAAAAATTTGTTCTGGTTATGGTTAAGATACGTTATCAAAACAGCCAAAAGATAGTTAAATGGACCACTGATGAAAACTATGGCGCTTCCTTGTATGCAGGATAACTTCACAAAAAATAATCCAAGCTGCAAAAATAAAAATTAATCTTGTAAAAGAAAAATTGTCGAAAGACGAAAATAAAAAATTTACGGTGTTTCAAACTTCAGTATACAATTTTCGACAAAATTTTTTGTTTAATTAATTAAAAAAAGTTTAAAAAAATCAAAAAAAAACCTCTCGACATTTTGTAGAAAAAGTAATATTGCAGACAGTGCATTAAGACAGGTAGCGATCTCAATCCGACGCCAGGTCATATTTAATGCTATAACTTTGTAATGAAATTGAATTTTCTGAAAAAATTTTTTTGAATAATTCTTTGAAGTATAGAGAATAAAAATTCGTAAAAAAAAAGGAAAATCGAATTTTTGAAAATTCGATTTTTCAACTACCTATTATTACAGGAGAGCGGAGCTTACATGGTAGAGCCAAGTATGCGAAAAGTGCGAAATTAATACTTCGCGCCTGCGTAAATTTTTTTATAATTTTTTTATTCATTTTTTACATTGTTACAGTAGTTTATATATTAGGGGGCTTGCCTTTAATTTTGGTTCCATTCATTTTTGGAAAATTTTAAGTATAAACTCAGCTGCCTAAAGGGGTGGGCAAAATTTTATTAAAACTTTTTCGCGTCTTAAATTTATTTTTGTCATTACACCAGTTTGAATATTTTTTCCCTTTTACACCTTTATTTAACAGAAATGCAAATGTAACTTACGTATATGAATGTTAAACCAGGAATTTTTGGTTAGGTTTTCTCGGGAGAAGCTCATTTAAATATTATTGAAGCGAAACCACAACGGGATAACGCTTTTATTTCCAAGTCAATTTAAAAATGTATCACTGACATGAATATGAAAGTACAAAAGGGTTTTTGTGGTATATTCAAAAAGCTAGGTGTCATTTTTTAATAAAAATTGGTAACAGCACGAAATTTTTTTTAAAAGTATCTCTAAAATATGACAGAGAAGCAATTTTTTATATTTCTTAATAAAAAAAAACAGGCCAAGTACAAGTCGGACTTGCGCAATAAGTGTCCATGCGGTTGATAAAATAAAATTATATCTCGGTACAAGAGCGACTCGCCACTCGGTTACAGACTAACGATGAAACAACTTTTTTAATAATTTTACCTGATTCCTATGTTTTTTGGTGTGCTGAATCCGAAAATAATAATAAAAAAGTCGTATCACCCACCAATTTTTCACATTTCAATGTTCAAAATGTGAAAAGTTTATTTTTTATCATTCAAATGTTATTAGGTTGGCAATAAAACCAGAATTTTATAAGGTTGGCAATGAAATCAAATGTTATTAGGTTGGCAGTTCCGATAAATGTAACAGCTGTTTGTTTTCTTCCAGTTAATATAACTTCGCATTGCAGTGTTTAACCTATGTGCTTTAATTCACACTCAAAGTATGGCTAATCGTGGTTGTAAAAACTCTCCCAACACTTTTTGTTATATGTGTGGTGAGTTTGTAGTTAAAAAAACATTAAAGAAACATTACTGACTTGTAAAAAAAACGTATACTTTGCACATTGTGGTGTAGAAGTCGGTAATCAAGAAAAATGTTGGACTCCTCACAAAGTATGTTATGTTTGTATCGAGGATCTTAGGAAATGGTATAAGAAAGAAAAGAAAGTTTTTAGATTTGCAGTACCCATGGTATGGACAGAGCAAGAAAATCATTCAAATGATTGTTATTTTTGCAGCGTTGATGTTTTTGGATATAACACCAAAAATAAGAAAGTAATTGTCTATCTTAACTTTACTTCAGCTAATCCGCCGGTAGGACATGGACCGTGTCTTCCTGTCCTTGAGTCCATGATGACGTTTACAGTCCAGTCTCGAATTTAATGAAAGTCGACCGGATGATGATGACTTTCAATGTTCTCTGAAAAAATTAAAACTACAATTGTTTACACAAGCTGAGTTAAATGATTTAGTGAGAGACTTGGGTTTGACTAAGGAAAAATCAGAATTGCTTGGTTCTAGGCTGAAAGAAAAACATTTATTGGAATCTGGAATATCAGTTTCCTATAATAGAACAAGATATCAAAATTGTAGTCTAATCAAATAAAAGTACGGTTTAAGTTTTTATTTTATATGTATCAAATTTTCCATATTTTGAAATTTAATCGATGTCATATTGTGTGAGAACTGTGGGTGATACAAAAAAACTGATACCAGCAAGCAAAAATACAAGGCTGGTTTGAAAAGTCCGTGCAAAAATAAAAACTACTTATGTGTTTGGGGTAAACCTTTTTAATTTTTCGACATGGTTTCCTTTTAGGCTTATACACTTCGTCCAACGATGTTCTAGTTTGTTTATCCCTTCCGAATAATAGGATTTGCTCAAGTCTGCAAAATATCCATTAGTGTCTGCAATCACCTCCTCGTTTGAATAAAATCTTTGTCCCGCCAGCCATTTCTTCAAATTGGGGAACAAATAGTAGTCCGAGGGAGCCAAGTCTGGAAAATAGAGGGGATGTGAAACGAGTTGGAATCCTATTTCCATTAATTTTGCGACCACAACTGCTGAGGTGTGTGCTGGTGCGTTGTCGTGATGGTAAAGGACTTTCTTGTGGGCCAATCGCAGGCGTTTTTCTTGCAGCTCGGTTTTCAAACGGTCCAATAACGATGAATAATATTCACCTGTAATAGTTTTACGTTCAGCGTCACTTGTGCCCATATGGCCAGTCCGAAAATTTTGAAACCACTTATAAACTGTTCTAATCGAAGGTGCAGAGTCACCATAATGTTTATCAAGCTTCTGTTTAGTCTCCTGAGGCGTTTTGCCTTTCATAAAGTAATGTTTAATCACCACACGAAATTCTTTTTCGTCCATTTCTTGAAAATCACTCGACTTCCTTAATTCACACGAATGCCAAACACAAAGAAATAGACCAATATGACTGAAACTTGGTGTGCGTTCATTCAAGAGATGCTACTAACTAAACATGACCTCGATACGCGCCGGTGGTGCCATCTCTCGGACTTTGCACGGACTTTTCAAACCAGCCTCGTACATACAGATGTATTGGTTTAAAAAGTTTTTACAAGTATTTTTTTTTGTTGGCCTGTGTTATCAAACATAATGTACTCGTGATAATTTTCGCTTAATCTACACTTTATGGAGAATATTCCAGAATTTTTTCAAAATCATCTGATCAGGAGAGGGGCAATTTTTTTAAAATAACATAAAGAAAAGTGAGCAAAAGCATATTTTCACAAGCTTTCATTTTGACACCCCACTCTATGACCTGGTAAAAAAAATCAGTCCGATTTTACCCCCTAAAACTAACCCGGCGGTGTGGTTTGTAAGTCTTAACTTACAAAACCACACCGCCATTAATTCCTATATTTGTGTCAAATTTCAACTTTGTATGTCAAATAGTTTCGGAGAAAATCGGGTGTGACAGACGGACAAACAGACAGACGAACATACACTGAACTGATCCCAGAAGTGTTCTGTACGGAAAAAATACCTTCTAGGTCTTATTACCTTAAATATATTTTAATTTTAAATGATATGGGAGTTTAAACAGGTCCTTTAACGTTGCCACATGCCCATTCAATGTCTTTCTTCTATTCCACTGGTCTTTTCTTAGTCTCACTGAACTGGAAATTTCCTCTCGCAAGTCTTTGTTGGTATTCCAGGTTTTCCGCTCTCTAGTAATACCCATGATAGCTAACTCTTTTACGCAATCTGATTTCCTCCATTCTCTGTATATGACCGTACAATTTTATTGGTTTTGTTTCAATATCCACCAGAGAACCGTCCATTTCTACTCTTACACTTCAATTAAAGTTTTAGAAACATTATATTTTCATTTCTTTCCAAACTCGTGGTACCAAAGTATTCCATTTAGGCAGGTCATTGTTTTTGTCGCGTGAGTTATTCCCTTGTTAGTCCCCTGACATCTAATTCTGTTGTATCGAAGTCTACTCCTAATAATAGATGTTTGTTGATTCTGTCTCTATGAGTAGGTAATCGGTTTTCTTTTGCCTGTTAATCTCCACATTTTGTATTCCTTCTGTAACTCTCACGTCATATATTCCCGATCTTCTTTGTAATTTGCTACAATAAGTGTAGCTTAGCACTTCCTGTTCCATAGATTTAAAACTTTTGTAATATATATTTTAAAGAGTGTAGGTAATGCACAATTTCTCTTTTTACTAGAAATCCCCATAATATTCTGTTACATATTTTCATTTTTGATCATCATACAAATTGAAAAGAACATGAGGGTGTAGTTAATACACATATCCGCCCGGCTCGAGGCAATGATTGTTATTCTTCCTCTTATTTTTCTACTCAATCTCTATCGATGACTTCGGTAATTGAGTAATCTAATTTATATCCCTTTTTGTGTATAGACGAAATATATGCAACTTTCCATTCATTTAGTGTAGGATCACTGTGCTGTGCCGACCCACATTTTATCAGTTCTGCAGAAAATCCTTTTGTACCGTGTCTTGTCTAGTTGTTCATAATGTTTAATTCACTTTTCCATGGGCGTAAGTTGTACATTTTCCTTGTTGATTTTGCTATTTAGATAAATTTACACATTTTCAACTAATACACACAGAAAATATACAATGGCTAACAGCGATTTTTTACAACATATATGGCAAGGAAGAAATAGCAAAAATATGATTAAGATCAACATTTATCCCAACATCTAAGAAAGCAAGAGCTAAATTCTACGAAGAATTCTGAACTATAAGCTTAATGAGCCATCAACTGAAGCTTCCAGAACACCAAAGACTCTTCAGAGTGGGTGAAAAATATATAAGGCGAACACAATTTGGATTTTGAAATGCACTGGGTACTAGGGAGGCTTTATTTAGTATACAAGTTCTCTTTCGAAGATGTAGGGATACGAAACACGACATATATGCCTGTTTTATTCATTACAGGAAGGCATTTGTAGAGTAAAGCACGATAAACTGATGGACACATTGAACAGCATTGGAATAAACAAGAGGGACGTGAGAATAATTAAAAACTTGTACTAGAAACAAACTTCATCTATACCAGTTCAAGGAGAAAAGTCAGAAAACATCATTATTCAGCGAAGGGTTAGACAGGGATGTATATTGTCACCTCTATTGTTTAAGATATATTCAGAAAAAAATTTTCAGGAAGCCTTGGAGGATATCAGCAAAGAAATAAATATAAACGGGGAATACATAAACAACATACGATACCCGGACGATACGGTTGTATTTGCAGACAGCAGTGAAGACCTTCAGGACATAATGACTAGAGTTAGTGAACAACAAACAAAACGGAAGACTGCTAGTAAATAACCAGCAGATAGAAAAAACACAAGCATATACGTATAAATTATATAGATGCCGCGACTTATCATAACCGGTAAAGAATAGGTTACTAAGATTCTATGTTTTTTCCGTGTTGTTGTATGGGACGGAGTCATGGACATTAATGGAGGCGCCATGTAAGAAGCTAGAAGCCTTTCAGATGTGGTTATTGAAAATACCTTGGACTGATCACGTTAATAATGAGGAGATTCTGAGAAGAATGGGAAAAAACAAGGAAATAATGATGAGAATAAAGATGATGAAGTTGGAATACGTCGGACACGTCATAAAAAACAACGAAAGGTACGGCTCGCTGTAACAAATAGTGCAAGGGAAGGTGGAAGGAAAGAGAGGGCCTGGCAAAAGAAGAATATCCTGACTAAAGAACCTAAGAATGTGGTTCAATAAATCCACAACAAGTCTGTTTCGAACAGCTGTAAACAAAGTACAGATTGCCAGATTGATCCTCGACATCCGAAACAGATAGGCACCACAAGAAGAAAACACATTTTTGAGTAGTTCTAAATATGTATTATTTTCTTGGAGTTTATTATCTAACACTTCTCTCATGGCTCTTGCTATTGCCCTTTTAGTTCTTCATTTTGTTCCAAGCCATTTGTCTTTGTTTTTTTCTTGTTAGTGCTAAGCTATTTCTTTCCGGAGTTTCTGTTGCATAATTTATTTCTTTACTTTTATTCTTTAATGTCAGTGCTTTCTCCGTGCTATTATTTACTCCGTTGACCGTTTTACAAGAACTTACGTGATATAGTAAAGTAATTAGTAGTAATTTATATCACGTGACGATACACTATTTCAAAAAAAGGAACGTGCCACTTTAACAGATGATTAATATTTGTCAAATATTGTAAACACCGTCATGCAAAGGCTAAGGTGCATACATGTATCGCAAGGAAAATCGATCTTGCTAAAAAATAACAATTATTTTCCGTGGATAATTAAGCTGAAATAGAAACTTCGCATTGCATAAAAGAAAATATTTTTGGAGTGCTGTGAATTATAGCGATCATGGTCGCTACCATATTTGCAATTCTGACTTTACTGATCGGGAGAGTTGACTGTAGACTAGCCAAGCCAACACTTAAGGTTTTTAGACTAGGAAAGTACTCGTCTTCCAGGATTCTTTTTAGGGTCCCTTTTATCCTGCACGATAAGACGTAATAATTCATATAACTCGTGGTGACGAGTGATATGATTAGAAAATATTCCAAATTTCGCTTTTTTATTGTATGAATTAGCTCTGTGTTTCAGGTCATGTTTGGCCAGAAGAAAACCACTAGGAATACTTTTAAGGAAACAATGTCAATTTTTTATCAATATTACATACCGAAAAATTCTAAACATAATAATAAATCGTAAAATAGCATGTCATATGTCCTTTTAAATATTTTCTCCTTAAAATTATTAAAATTAATAGAAGAAAAAATTACTAAAAGTTTGACAAATTAGGTCCTATGGATAAGAAGTACTTTATTATCCTGTCAGTTGTAAGTACTTAAATATTAATGACTAAAAACAGCGATAAAGGCTTAATCTTAAAAGCCAGATTAATGATTTTCGAAGCTTGAAATTTTTAAAGAATAATAGATAAGTAATTTTTACGATTATTCATACAAAAACTGTTCATCATCATCAAACATATTTTCACTTCTTTTCGCATCTGTATCGAATAAGAAAAATATTCCGTGAGTTGTATTATATTACAAGATTATAGGTTACAAGAAATGATCATGCATCATACTTCATATATATATATATATATATATATATATATATATATATATATATATATATATATATATATATATATATATATATATATATCAAGGAGTTTCTACAGCTGACGCTGTCTTCCTTCTCTCAGCCTTTGATTCCATCCGTTTCTATCTTCCCAGTCTCCATCTGTTAGACCCCTGTCCTCCATAGCCTCGTCCACATCGTCTCTCCACGATGGTCTGGGTCTTCCTCTTTTTCTTCTCCCTAAAGGGCTCCACTCCGTTATTTTCTTTATCTACCTATTATCTTCGGTTCGTCTTATATGTCCATACCATTTTAATCGTTTTTCTTCAATGGTGTTTATTGCGTTCTCTTTGATGTTCATTCTGCTTCTTATTTCTTCATTTGTTATTCTCTCCATACGTGTCATTCTACAACATCTTCTCCAATATTCCATCTCTACCGCGTTAATTTTAGATTTATTTCTTTTGTTGATCGTCCATGTTTCTGACCCGTATGTCATTATGCTTTGTATTATTGATTTGTATATGCGTGTTTTGTTTCTCTTTGGAATGTGCTTGTCCAACAGGATCGAATTTAATTGTCTTATGCATGTCCGCGTTTATCCTAATCTAGCTTTAATCTCTTATTCTGATGTTGCGTTTTTTGAAATGATGGTTCCTAAATATTTAAATCTATCGGTTCCTTTGATTATTGTTTCGTTATCCACTTCTAGATTCTCCACGTTTCCCTCCTTTGTTGTTAGATATTCCGTTTTATCAAAGTTTATTGCTAATCCTGCTTTGGTGTATTCTTCTTTCAGTTTTCTTACCATATAACTGAGGTCTTCCTCATCTTGCGCTATGATTACTTGGTCATCTGCGAAACTTAGAGTATATAAGTAATCTTCTCGTATTGGGACTCCCATTCCACTACATTTTTGCTTCCATTTTTTTAATGTTTGTTCGAGGTATATTTTAAATAGTGTGGGGGATGTAGAGCATCCTTGTAATAGGCCTTTTGATGTTTGGAGTTTCTTCCCTATTTTATGTCCTATTTTTATGTTCACAGTGTTGTTTTCGTAGAGAGCTTTTACTGCGTATATTAGTTCTTTGTCAACGCCTATTTCTTTCATTGCGTTCCATAATCTTTGTCTTGGTACTGAGTCACAGGCCTTTCTTATGTCTATGAAGGCTAGATAAACTTCTCTATTCTTTGCCAGTTTTTTTTTTCCATTGTTTGTTTTATAGTGTATATGTGGTCTATACATGATTTTTTCCGGCCGTAAAGCCTGCTTGGTCTTCTCCAATTTTTCCTTTTATATTTTCCTCTATGATATTTTATTTTATTGGGGGCGAAAATATCATATATATATATATATATATATATATATATATATATATATATATATATATATATATATATAAATATATATGTATACATACATACATAAGCCTTCCTCCTCTACCTTACGGTGTCGAGGTAAAAATTCACGATTTTGCGTGTCATCCTTTGCGCATTATTTTATATATATATATATATATATATATATATATATATATATATATATATATATATAATAATAATAATAAAATAGATACTGAAACTTTTGCGGAAATGTGTTCTACGAGTCAATAAAAATAGAATATACTTTTTTTAAAATCCTAGCTTCCACTTTTTTAGTAAACAACATTAATTACCGCCACTGTGTCGTTAATTAACGACATGCCCACTTTTTTTTTTTTTTTTTTATTGGTCTAGCACACGTGCTGCAGGGAAGTCCCTAAAACGCTCCAGGAGCGGCACGAGTGCGGAAAAAGCGATTCACGTTGTTCTTGAATCGCTGTAAATTGTACTCGGTGGGAAACACAGCGCTGGGCAAATTATTCCAAAGGGATGACGTTCTCCATATAAAAGATTGCTTGAAAAGCGTCGTACGCGGAGTAACAAGCTGAACCTCATACGGATGCGAAGCACCAGCGCGACGTGTATTTCTAACATGCACCGCTTTGGGAGGAATTAAGCGGGCTACATCCTTCGAACACTTTCCATGAAAATACTTGTAGAACAGACTCAAGTCGCCAACCGTTCTTCGATGTTCCAGCGAATCAAGGCCCCCGGTCAATTCCGGGTCCCCAATCAGACGGACCGCTCTTCTCTGAACAGAATCCAACAAATGCAGTGTATGTTTGGGAGCGGAGCCCCAAACGTGGGAGCAGTATTCCATAGTTGGTCGAATTTGGGCTTTGTAAAGAATTAACAGTTGCTGTGGGGTGTAAAGCTTTCTGGTTCTAAATAATATTCCCAATTTTTGAGAAGCTCTCATTGCTATGCCTGCAACATGTTCATGCCAAGACGTATTTGCTCCCAAACTAACGCCCAACAAATTGAGCGACGATGCTAGGGGAATGGAGTGCCCCGACATAACTATGTCGGGTTCAGCAACGTTAACTTTTTTAGAAAAAACTGCCGCTTGGGTTTTTGTAGCGTTAAATTCCACTTGGTTACTGTCACCCCAAGATAGAATTTCTTCCAGGTCTTTGTTAAGTTGAACGACCTCCTGCTGTCTGCGGATATTCGCCTGAGCAGCCGATGTCCGAGCGTTCAAGGTGAATGAAGAGACAAGCGTACTGTCATCTGCAAAGCTATAGATTGGATTCCCGGTCTTTTCCAGCAGATCGTTAATGTAAATGAGAAAGAGAGTAGGAGACAGTATGGAGCCCTGGGGCACACCGGCGTTGATAGTGAGGGTGTTAGAAAGAAATCCGTCGACCGCCACTCGTAAAGAACGCTCTCTGAGGAAACATGAGAGCCACAAACAGAACCTTTCAGACATACCATAAGAGCGCAACTTAGCCAACAGTCCATCGTGCCAAACACGGTCGAATGCCTTGGATATGTCAAGAGCAACCGCTCGAGATTCTCCAAAGTGTTCAATTGCGTTGTTCCAAACATGTGTTACATAAGTCAGAAGATCTCCTGTTGATCTATGTTTACGAAAACCATATTGGTGATCGCTAATAATATTGAATCGTTCAAGATATTTTAGAAGATGCTCATTGATAACCTTTTCCATGACTTTCGATATTATTGAAAGCAGTGCAACTGGTCGGTAGTTATTTGGCAAGGTCTTCTTACCTTTTTTAGGTATCGGCTGAACCGTGGCACATTTCCAGCAGGACGGAAATATTCCCTTTCTGTAGGATAGGTTAAAAAGTCTACAGAAAACTGGTGTTAGTTCCCTTGCACAGTTTTTGAGAACTATGGCAGGTATTCCGTCAGCGCCAGAAACCTTCTTGGTGTCTAGCTTCATTAAAATACGCTTTATGATGCGCTGTCTGAAGACAACATCGGGCATCCTTGACTGCAATATGGGAATAGTAGGTGGTGTTTTTCCTTGGAAATCGACAGTAGAATGTGAAGCAAAGAGTTCAGCCAACAAGTTCGCTCTCTCAACAGGTGTGGTTGCAATGGAATTATCTGGCCGTGTGAGTGGTGGTATCGTGGATTTGGTAAAGTTTTGACTAACTGCCTTAGCGACTGCCCAAAAGGACCTGGAATTGTTGGGACAAGCGAGAAGTTTGTTTCTAATTCGTTGATTGTGTGCCTCCTTGGTTTCGTCGATAATTCCCTTGCATCTGTTCCGGGCATGAACAAAGATGTTTCGATTTAAGGTGTTAGGATTTTTCACGCCATTGTCGGTAGGCAATATGTTTAGAAGCAACAGCTTCTTTGCATTTTCGGTCGAACCAAGGCTTGCCGTTGGAGGAGCATTTCTTCGAAAAAGGGATGTAAGCTTCCATACCAGCCAAAATAACATCGGAGACCTCCCTGGCGCAGTCAGATGGGTTATCGGATCGAAAACAAACGTCCATCCAAGGGAATGTTCGAAAGTATTCCATGAGATCTTCCCATTTAGCAGATTTGTAGTGCCAAATCTTGCGCGGCCTAGGCGCCTCTCTGTCACTGATTGGCAGGATACTCGATGTCGAAAGCAGTTTATGGTCGGAAAAACCTAACGGCGGATTTACGGTGACCGTGTAAATCTCCGGATTGGTGGTTAAAAACAGATCAAGAAGACTGGCGAACTCCCCGTCTCGATCAGGGATCCGTGTTGGTTCGTCAATAAGCTGAGTTAAGCCATAACTGATTGAGAATGATTCAGCTTCACGACCTTGTTCGTCGGTAGTATTTGAATATTTGAGCCAGTTGATATTGTGGACATTAAAGTCGCCCAGGATGGCAATTTCGGCACTTGGATAGTTACTTTGTAAATGATCGATGGTGTCTGCAAGAGAAGCGAAAAGTGTTCGAAAATTGGTATCACTTGGTGGTCGATACAGGATACAGATGAACCTTGTGGTTTGTTGAGTCGTTATTTTTAACCACATAACATCAAAGTTTGGGGGCTCCAGAGCTTCTTCTCGTTGACAAGAGAGGTCGCTTCTGACAAAAAGACAGATTCCAAAGTTACGCCTAAATCGGGAATAGAAGTCGTACCCCGGATAAAGATAGTTGACCGTGCTGGTCGATGGACTGACCTTGGTTTCACATAGAGCGAGTACATGAGGTTTATCTGATTGCAGGTGTTGATGCACTGAATTTATGTTCGAGTTTATACCTCGTATGTTGCAAAAATCTATCTTAAAATTATGATGTCTGCAAGTCGACGCCTCCGAACCAGCCCCTACCCGGAGATCCGAACGGGGGGCCATTCTACCTCCGGAACTTCTTGCATCCGGGCGCCTCATCATGCTCTTTGGTCCCACAGTAGTCCCACTATTATAAAATGCCAACTACCCAGTAATTTTTGTAGGTGGGTATGCTAAAAATATCCCAAAGAGCAGAGATGATTATCCTACGGTCCAAATAATTGATCACCATTAAAAAAAACATCAAACTTTTAAATGTATGCAGAATCTATAAAAAGACTTATTAGCTCTCAATATTATTTTTAACGAGTTTTGACTGTCGTCGTGATTTTTGAATTTGCATCGACGCCAAAGGGTGCTTTTTATTCAAGGGGTGTTTTTATACTTATGGAAATATTTACATAGAAATTAAAAAATCTGGATATCAGCGGTCGTATGTTTTAAATTCTCCACCGTTTTCCTTTATTCAATTGCGTTTTTCCTGAGCTACACGTCAAAAAGGTAAAAACAGAAGTAAACACAGCACTGATAAAAAAGGGGGGGGGAAATAGACTCCATGAACCCTAAAAAGGGCGTATAATACGATATAACCAAGCAATTCCTCTAACAACATCCCTCAACTTTTAACTGTTTGATTATAAATAATTATTCTTAACATTTGTTAATTATCTCAACCAAAACTAAGAAAAATTTTCATAATAATATTGAACATAAACAAGATTTATCGACCTCCATCCCGGTCCCTTAGTGGTTCCTGTCAAAAACTAGAGGTCCATTCTTACTTCAAATGTTTGGTATGTGTCAAGTTTCAATTTGATATGTCATTTTTTTAGGGTTATCGTGCCCAAACACGGACAGAGAGATAAACAGGCCGACAGACAGACAGTCCGACGAAAATGGCGGAATATGTTTTTCGTGATCTAAGGGCACATAAGCAAGGGAAGTGAAAAAGGTTAAGAATTCAAAGAATTACAAAATAAGCATAGCATGTCAAGATAAATTACAGGTCCGGATATAATTCTAATTTAGCGTATTAAAATTATAATTTCTGAACGTGCAAGACATATTTTTGTGACATACAACTTCACAGGGAAAAACATAACAAAACAGAAATTAAATTTCGGTAAATTCTTTTTAGTATTCTAAAGTAATTTTAGGCCCAGGATATTTTGATAAGGGAAATTTATGATTTATATTTCCTTCAAGAAGTTTTTAAACCAAATTACCAACATTACATAGGAGTTTTTTTTATTACTATTGTATAGGAGAGACAGAGCAAATTTCGAGATTCAGGATTCATTGCAAAATTTAATAGAATGCAAAATTTATTTAAACTACGAATGAAAAAGCAACGCTTTCTAGGCGAATCGGCCCAATATAAGTCGGTTTATGCTAAATTTCATTTCCGGTGAGACTTGCTTTCCTGCCATACACATTATTTACTAGTTGGCGTCTGCAGTAGTGGCCTGCAACCGAACTGATATAGAGTTTACAGGCGTGGGTCCTTGGAAAGAAAAATTTAAAAAAAAATTACGAAACAAAGGTAGAATTACTTAGATAGGTATTGTTGGAAGTTGGTGTGTTAGTTATACTGTCCTATTCATTAAAAAAATTTGGATAGTAATCACACAGAGAAAAGATACAAGAAGGAAAAAAACAGCTTTCGATCCATATTTTGCTATCTTATTTGGTAAAATTCTTATGTTGAGAATCCCCCGTAAGTTACATGTTTATTTGCAGAAGATTGTGCAAAAACATTTTTTTAGAGGAAACTAGTTCCAGTATATAATTTTTCCAAAAAACATGTAGTCTCCAAAGATTGATGTTTTCTGTGAAATTCTTTAAACATCAAAGATATTTCATATTTCCAAAATCTACGTTTTATCCAGAGTTTTACTAGGATAGTGAATTAACTTCTACAGCCTGTCCTATCCAAATCTCAACCTACCTTCAAGTAACGAGTCCAGTTTAAAACTGTCAGGACTCTGACGGCGATTGCCCGACTTCGCGCAATATCTCTTTCTCCCCGCCACTATAAGAATTTTTACCCTTTTTCTTATCTCTTCTGATAAGATATATTGACAAAGGGATGTCATAATATCCGTCAAGGTTGCCCAGGTACCGAGACATACATTTCAATTTCACGGTTCTTTTAAGACAACGTGGTAGTGCTACCACGGGCGTTATTGTATTTCTGCATTAACTACTACCTAAAAATACATACAATGTCTAGCTGATTGCCAGAATCGATCCAACGACAATCGGTTAAATATACAGGCTCTTACCCCCTACGTTACCGAGGCCGGTCGCTCTAACTTAATATAGTTAAATTTATGTATGAGATATTCTGTATTGTAATATTAATTAATTGGCTATTGCGTTTCTTGCCTCAGTTATAATTAATCAAGTATTGTAAGCGTAAACCTCAAATAACTTTACTTTTAGGAGTTCTCTAAGTGGTCTACAACAAGTTTCTAGAACAGTAAATTACTATTTTTCATGACCTACCAAAAATATTTAGCATAATCCGATTCATTCAACTTATATCCAGTCGATGAGATGTGGCTCTGAAATTGCGCTCTATTATATATGGTTTTGCATTTTATTAAATTTTTTCTGTGAATTTTTAATGTGTGCAAAAAAGTTGCATTATAGCTAAATATACAGAGTCAGACGGAAGTAAACTATATCGTTTCTAATTGAGAAGTTTATAGAACAGATGATATCCATTTCATCATAGAGTAAGAAACCGAGATCAAAATATGACCGCAAATCTCCGTAATCACATTGTCGTTTTTGTCTGTTTTTTTTTTTTTTAAATTATATATATATATATATATATATATATATATATATATATATATATATATATATATATATATATATATATATATGTAGGGAAATCCCTCTACACCTCGGTATTGAACAGTACTCTGCCACATTAATCCTACAGTCTTCTTCAAATCACCGGTCCAGCGCATTGGCGGTTTCCCCTTGATCGTTTGCCGAGGTACGGCCGCCATTGAAGAAGTATTTTAGGTCATCTTTCCGCTTGATATCTCGCTATATTATCTGCGAATTTCCATTTAAGTCCGCGACTGCTTCTGCCACAATTTTTATTTTTGTTCTTGCTCGGATCCATTCGTTTCTTCTCCGGTCCCCCTTTTGAGATGTGGTTCCTTCATTTTTTATGTCGGCAAACCACCCGTAGTCTTATGCATAGTAAAGCCACAAACACTTTGACCGTTCGGAACCGGCATTAAACTGTAAATTTCCAGTCTGTGGAACACTCTACAATAGCGACTGATATGGGGAAAAAGTGATTCACGTTGGTCTTGAAAGGCTGTAAATTTTACTCAGCGGGAAACAATCCTGGTCATATCATTTCAAAAGAACGAGGTTCCACGTATAAAAGTTTGTTTGAATACGGTAGAACAAGGAGTGACAAGCTGAACCCAATCCGGATGTGACGTATCAGCGCGAAGTGTTTTTTCAGCATGCACCTACGGAAGAAATTAAGCGGGCTATATTCATCGAGCACTTTCCATGAAAGTACTTGTAGAACAGACTCAGGTCGCCTACCGTTCTTCGATCTTCCAAGGAATCAAGGTTGCTGGTGAGTTCTGGGGCTCCAATTAGGCGAACTCTTCCAAATAGGATCCAACGAATGCCGTGTATGTGTGGAAGCAAAGCCCACTATTCGATCGTTGGTCGAATTTGAGTTTTGTGCAGAATTAACCGTTGTTGTGGGTGTGAAGCTTTCTAGTTCGAAATAAAACTCCCAGCTTTTGAGAAGCTCTCTTTGGTATGCGTGCAACATGTTCATGCCAAGACCTATTTGCTCCTACGGTAACACTCAACAAATTGAGTGACGAGCACGAAGAAAACATACGCTCCATTCGAGACTGAGACTTGTTCGTTGGAAAAATTTATTCATGTTCATGTATGATATGTTCCTCGGGCTTGTTCAATTCTGGAATACGCTTTCTTGCATCCCACTTTTTATTTATATTAGTTCAAGTTAGTTCAGGCGTCAGAGTCTTTTTCTAACAAACTCTACCTTCTTTCGAAATACAAGCGTTGACATAACTAATATCTTTCCGAGTGATTAATTGTCACTAATTTTCAATATATACATATATACATATATATATATATATATATATATATATATATATATATATATATATATATGGTATATATATATATATATATATATATACCATATATATATATATATATATATATATATATATATATATATATATATATATATACCATATATATATATATATATATACCATATATATATACCATATATATATATATATATATATATATATATATATATATATATATATATATATATATATATATATATATATATATATGGTATATATATATATATATATATATATATATATATATATATATATATATATATATATATACATATATATACCATATATATATATACCATATATATATATATACCATATATATATATATATATATATATATATATATATATATATATATATATATATATACCATATATATATATATATATATATATATATATATATATATATATATACCATATATATATATATATATATATATACCATATATATATATATGGTGTATATATATATATATATATATATATATATATATATATATATATATATATATATATATATATATGTATATATATATATACATGGTATATATATATGGTATATATATATATGGTATATATATATATATATATATATATATATATATATATATATATATATATATATATATATATATATATGTATATATATATATATATATATATATATATATATATATATATATATATATATATATATATATATATATATATATATATATATATATATGGTATATATGGTATATATATATATATATATATATATATATATATATATATATATATATATATATATATGTATATATATATACATGGTATATATATATGGTATATATATATATATGGTATATATATATATATATATATATATATATATATATATATATATATATATGTATATATATATATATATATATATATATATATATATATATATATATATATATATATATATATATATATATATATATATATATATATATATATATATATATATATATGTATATATATATTTTCTTACTCAGTTTATAAAAGAATGTTACAAATCATAAATCGGACAAAAAGTTTTTGAAACAATATTTTCATAGGTTCAGCACTATTAAATGAACTTTAGTTCTGTCGGATTTATGATTTGTGACTTAGGCTGTTTGTAGAGATTTATGGAGTTCATATATAAGATTCTCCTATAAAAGAGCGAGCTAAACACTTCTTTTTCAAAATAACAAGAAACGAAAAAGCTCAACTCTATTAAGAAGTCCTCACGAAAAAAAGGATAGCACTAAAATAGGGATTTATTTCCAAAAAATTTCATCGCATTCGAAAGATTAAAATATTAATTCAACAAATATACACAACAGGTTCTGTTACCAAGTGGATGAGAAAACAGATTATTTTTTTCAACTGAAACTAGTGAGAATACATATTATAAATATCTAAAAAATGTTAAGTAATTCCGCTAAGACTACATAAGTCAATGTAAATTTTAGATAACAAAAATAATGAGCGGCATAGAGAGCATACCTGGGTGAACAGCAACAACACAGGGGGCGCGGACACGGCGTAATATATGGTATGTAGAATTTGCCAAAAGAAGCGCTTTTGAGGGAGTTGAGTTGTTGAGTAGTCTCTATTTGAATGAATTGTTTATACAACATATTTATTTTATTTATGGTTATGCCACTACTCAAAATAGGTAAGTTCATTATACAGTATGTGTAGTTGCCAACGCCTTTGAAATTATTGATGTAGGTTATAGAGTAGATCAAAAAGTGCAAAATACGTATCATAATGGTCCTAGGAACAATTACACACATCAAATTAATTAGTGAGGGAAAAATATTCTGCAATGTTTACATATTTTATTTTACTTTCCCTGTTAAAGAAAAGTACACTCATTTCCTTTGATTTGTCTGTCTGTCTGTCGGTCTATTGGAATGATAACTCTCGAACGAAATGAGATATCAATTTCGAACTTGGAATATATAATAACTAATAAGAGGATAAAGGCTATAGTTTTTGACTGATATCGCTTAAGCTGAAGGGGGGTGAAAGAGGTGGTATAGTAATTTTTCCTTATTTTTTTGTTGATATAATAAACAACTATTTTGCATAAATATTTATAGTATAACATAAAAGGGGTGGGGAAAGAGATTAGAGGGGTTGTTTCGTATATATAGCGCTCTATGACCTTTTTAAGGTTTTAAGTCGAAGATTAGAAATTAGGATATTTTTTTCATCATTTAATTTAATTAATTTTAACTCAAGATGAAGGTAAAAGGGATGGGAGTCATTAAATGTTGTACAGTTTCCATATAACCTTCGTAGTTTTTCCACGTGTTTTGGTTGACAAATTTTAAGCATAATATTTATAGTGAAATATATAAGGGGTCAATGTGGTGGGACGGGGGCTACAGGAGTTGCTTCATATATATCGTACTATATGGTCTTCTCAGGGCTCTTGGACTGTAGGAATATAAAAATAAGGTTATTTTTTCAGTACTATCAATTTTAACAGAGGAAGGAGGTAGGGAGGTAGTACAGTATAGTTTTAATATTAATATGAGAAGTTTTTTAAATGGGATAATGAGCAAACATAATCATTTATCAAGTTGGGAATGTGGAATCTTTGGCACAATGACAATACTCAGTACATATCACCACTAGACCAAGCACTTTACTTTTGCACTCGACGCGTGTTTCGCTAACCATGTTAGCTTCATCAGGAGCGATGATTGATCATTTATAATAAAACATAAGGCGACAAAGGGGTCAAGAACGAAGATAAAAGATTGACTTCATATTTGTATTGTTAGAGGTCTTTTTTTAGAATCGTTCAGGTAAGGCTAGATGCCTTGTATGAAAGAATTATATTTTTTTCATTATTTTCATTGTTAACATTAGAAAAGGATTTAAGGGGTCGGGGTTATTGTATCGTGTCAATAGTATAAAATTTTTCTTGGTTTTTGATTGGGATATTGGATATTTAATATTAAACAATTTTCCTACAGTAAAATATACACGAGGGTGAAAGGGTGATTGCGAGCATGTCGTAATGTACTTCCATTTTAGTGTCTGTTTTTCCGTTATTTCCAATTTTAATAGAAATAGTATAGAGAAGGGAGTGAGATCTGATCACCAAGTAACCTAAAACAATGAGTTCCTAACAAGATGTACGAGGGCCACCTTTTAAGTTTTTACAAACGACCACTAGATGGCGCTATTAAGATGTTACATTACCATTGTTGTAAAATTTGTCATTTGTTAAAACAGTGGCAGCTTAGAAATTGGCCGAGTGACTTATTTACAGTGAGCGTTTAAAAAATTAGTTTTGTGCACAAATGGAAATTCCATGGTTTTCGCTGGATGATTTTTTTAGACTTTAGTAAAGGCCTAACTCAACAACAATGCCTCGCATCGTTCAACGGTAATGAATCACCATCAGAAAAGACTGTTTGCAATTGGTTTGCAGAATTTCGTCATGGCGTGCTTCCGTCAGCGATGAATTTTATGAAGATCAACCAAAATCGGTTGTCGTTCCAAGAAACATCGATGCTGTGGACAACATGACTGAAGAGGATCGGCATGTGACTTACCATGAGATAAAGGCATCCTTAGGCATATGGAAAACATACGATTTTGCATGTGAAAGGTGTGAAAAAGATTGTTTCCGATGGATTCCGTAGAGTTTGACCGAAACTCAAAAACAGGCTTGTGACAACTGGTGTAAGAAAATGCCTAAAATATTCGACTGAGGACATGCAAAATCAGTATACAACATCGTAACAGGAGACGAAACTGGGATATATTCGAAAAATAACCGAAAACGTTGCATCATTCTTCATAATGATAATGCCAGCTCTCACACAGCACATCAAACAATTGATTATTTGACGGAGAAAAACATCGAATTAATGTCTCATCGCCCGTATTCACTTGATTTATCCCCTAACGACTTATTTTTGTTCCCGAATGTAAAAAAAAAACAACAGCTGTTTAATCCTTCCAAAACTATGTTTTGCAGAGTATGTAGAAAATCTCATCGACAGGATGCCTCGACGATGCCAGGCGATTATTGATGCAGGATGCGATTGGGCAACTTACTAAGATAATTGCGCCGCTGTTAGCCTATCAGAGAATACATTGATGGCTAAAAATTTTCTCGAAATCCATTTTTTCAGGAAAACGAACGTGACCGTTCTTACTTGACAGTATGTATATATAACACATGGGCTGAAAAGTCCGGGCCTAACACATAGATGGCGCTAGTTTTATTGCAGTCACCTTTTTTTCAGTTAATACTAACCTTCAAAAGACAGCTGTTAAAATTTCATGATATTCTATTCATTAGTTTGTAAGTTATTGTGCTAAGAGTGACGCTACTTTTGTTATTTTCAAAACAATGGATCAAAAACAATTTCGTGTTTTAATTTTACACTGCTTCTTGATGGGAAAAAATACCGTTCAAGCGAAGCAATGGCTTGAAAAGTGTTATGGGGACTCCGCTCCATCAGAAACAACAATAAAACGTTGGTTTGCTGACTTCAAACGTGGTCGTAGAGACACCGATGATGCAGAACGCAGTGGACGTCCAAATGAGGCGGTAACACCAGAAAACATCAAAAAAATCCATAAAATCGTTTTGAATGATCGAAAAGTGAAGTTGCGTGAGTTAGCTGACATCGTAAAGATATCAAAAGAACGTGTTGGCTTTATATTGCATGAGCATTTGACTATGAGAAAGCTCTGTTCAAAGTGGGTGCCGCGTTTGCTCACTGTTGATCAAAAACAAGATGATTCTGAGCAGTGTTTGGCCATGTTTAAACGTAACAAACCGGAATTTTTGCGTCGATATGTGACAATGGATGAAACATGGATCCATCATTTCACTCCGGAATCAAAACGATCGTCATCTGAGTGGACAGCAACTGGTGAACCTCGTCCAAAGCGCCCGAAAGCACAACAATCGGTTGGAAAGGTTATGGCCTCGGTATTTTGGGATGTGCGTGGTGTAATATTCATCGACTATCTTGAGAAAGGAAATACCATCAACAGTGAATATTATATAGCGTTATTGGAGCGTTTGAAGGCCGAAATTGCAAAGAAACGACCGCATATGGCAAAGAAAAAAATTTTGTTTCATCAAGACAACGCACCGTGTCACAAGTCAATCAAAACAATGGCAAAACTACATGAATTGAACTTCGAATTGCTCCCACATCCACCGTATTCACCAGATTTGGCTCCCAGCGACTACTGGCTGTTCGCAGACCTGAAAAAAATGCTCGCCGGTAAGAAATTTCGCACGAATGAAGAGGTTATCGCTGAAACTGAGGCCTATTTTGAGGCAAAAGATAAATCGTTCTACAAAAGTGGTATTGAAATGTTAGAGCGGCGCTGGAATGATTGCGTTGCTCTTGATGGAGATTACGTTGATGAATAAAGCTAATTTTGAACCAAAAAAAAACCGTGTTTTCTTTGTTAGGCCCGGGACTTTTCAGCCCATGTGTTATATATTGCTTTCCGATGATACAGTATTCTAGATTGTCACCAATTTCATTTTTAATTTTATTAGTAAGAGGTGTTTTCTCGTCAAGATTTTTATTTTACCCGTCAATTTTTTTCTACTATTTTTTCTACATTATCGGAAAGCAATTTTGAAGTAACACTCTTTATGCTACATTATTCTATTATGCATACATTCAATTTCTTGTGACGTAGCAGCAAATGATATATAGCGACGTACAATTCCTGCAAGACCTAACTATTCCTGCTATAAAGGAAACATCTAGAATTATAATCTATTGTGAGCAGACACAGTTACATGCATGTAAGAATGGAATTTCGTTATACTGAATAATAAATAGATTTAAGCTGTTAAGTTCTATTTGAATAGAATAGAAGTTACTTATGACTAAGTAAGGAAGTAAAAAAAAATTATATAGTAAAACTTGCCACCCAGTGCGACAACTATTTTGGTTCAAAACGAGGTCAGTTACATTGTAAACAGATATATTCTTGTCATCTAATTAACTATTTTAGAACAAGAACAGTGGCAGCGCCATTGCAACATTTTGGCAATATTTGATATATATACATGTTTTCGTTTAAATTTATATACTGGGGGGCGTAGCTCAGATGGTAGAGCGCTCGCTTAGCATGCGAGAGGTACCGGGATCGATACCCGGCGCCTCCAACAATTTTTTCATAAAAGATTTTGTTTATTTTACTTTCACTTTTTTGCATTGTTTGCAATTTTTTTCCCTTATATCACAGGGGGCGTAGCTCAGATGGTAGAGCGCTCGCTTAGCATGCGAGAGGTACCGGGATCGATACCCGGCGCCTCCAACAATTTTTTTAATATTATTTTAATATAACTTCTTTGCATTGCATATAATTTTCTTTTTTTCATATATCACAGATAGTACAGGATGAGAATCGATGCCTCCAATACTTTTTCATAATATTTTCTGTTTGTTTATTATGTATTTTAACACTTTGTACAATATTTCTTTCACTAGAAACTACTTCTGGGGTATTTGATGAATACTTTAGCCTTATGAAATCCCATTCCTTGTTAGTTCAGGTTCTATAACTTGTGTAGCAGCAGCACACCAGTTTTCCACAGCGTAGTTTCTGTTTGCCAGCCTACTGTAAAGCCATGATTGTAAAAGTATAGGTGTCTCCAGTAATTACTGACCATGTGCCCGTTATAAGAACATAATACTTTCTATGTCTCAAGAATCTGCAGCTAACGATAGGGATCTCTTGTGTTTCCATTGTTCTTGTTCTTAAAATCATAAAGGTTGCTTAAGGGCCCTAGTGATTTGTGTAAGTTCTTGCTGTTTCGTACGAGGGTGTTGGCTACCGACTGGATTTGGGATGGATGGTGGTATGAGCCAGAGTTTAAATATCTGTTGGTGTGGGTGGGTTTCCGGTAGACTGAGTATTGAAGTTGACAGTTGTTTTTTCGAGTTATGAGCACATCAAGGAAAGGGAGGCTTTTTTCTTCTACTTCCAAAGTGAACTGTATCCGGTGGTGGTTTCTATTTATATAGGTCAGGAAGTTGTCTAATTCATTTCGTCCATGGGGCCAAAATACAAAGATGTCATCAACTTATCCGAGAGTTTGAGTTTGAGTGGTGAGTTTTTTAAGGGCCTCTGTTTCAAAATACGTCATATAGAGATTGGCTATTACTGGTGAAAGGGAAGATCCCATGGGCGCTGCATCTGTTTGTATATGTGACTCTTGAAGACAAAATAGGTATTTTTTAGACAGTGTTCGGATAGTTCTACAACATGAGCTGGGAAATCCTCGTTCATTGCCATTCTGTCTAGTGCTTCATCCACTGGAATACTGGGGTAAAGTGAAACAACATCTAGACTTGCCAGAATGTCATTTTCCTCTAGTTGAATATGTTCCTGATTATGTTCGTGAGGTGTTCGGAGCTTTTGATGTATGACTCTATCAACTGTTGGTTGCATGATCTTTGACAGATGCTTTTCTAAGTTTTATGTAGGTGACGCCACCGCGCTAACAATGGGTCTAAGGGGGACGTTGAACTTGGGTATCTTTGGTAGGCCATACAACTTTAGGCATCGGCTTGATTTCTTTCTTCGAGATATCTATCTATATATATATATATATATATATATATATATATATATATATATATATATATATATATATATATATAGATTGAAAATACGTTTACAGTGTTGCAAATTATTTTTTAATTCGTAAGATATTGAAGAAAGTGAAAAAGCGGCGAAATTTAATTTCCCAAATAAATCAAAAATTATAACCAATAAAAAAATTAGAATACAAAACTTCATAATTCATTTTTTTTCTTGCAAAGGACACACTCAGACTTATATTATTATTGTGATATTTACTGTAAAGGTTATCTGTCTATTAAATAGTAATTTGTGTTCATCATCTCTCTTTGGGTGGCCAATTTTTATAATAAATAAATACTTTTTCGTAGAGTATCTATTGTTACCAGAGAGAAAACACAATTTAGCAGTTTAATTGAATACCAAGAGGGAGTTCTATTCATTGAATTAGAGGGATTATTGTAATTCTTATATAAAAGGTTTTATTTTGGTCTTATTCCGATGAATTCCAATATTGATATCAGAACAGATATTCTTAAATAATTTAATTCGTCTATAGATACAAGTATCAGTGACACATATGATCTACGTCTTCCATAAATTTTCGATCAAAAGTAGTATAAATAATACTACTAAAAAGGAAGAGATATATTAAAATTGAAAAAAAAAAAAAAAATAACTGTCTTTATAGTAAAAAGTACAAAATAAAAAGTATAACATAATATGCTTCCTTAATTTTAAAAAGTTAGTATCTAACTAGTTATAAAAGAAAAATATAACGACCACAAAAAATCTTCAAGGTTGTCACTTTAAAGGAAAAACGCAAGAAATGTACGTTAGATGTAATTAATATTTAAAACACATAATCTAATACGTCAACATACAAAATTAAGCGAAATCTTGAAATCTTGCACTTAAACCACAAAGAGCACGGAATCGATAACTTTCTCTTCAAATTTGAAAAATTAAGAATGAAATTTCGATTAACGCGATTGCTTAAGTAAACTATCCTATCGCAGAGGCGCGAAGAGGGTAGAACGCGCCTGCAGCGTGATGCTAGTACGATCAGGTTCTTACCTCTGGACCTCCGTTTGTGGCCGTTGTGCGTTAATAATCGAGCGTGAGTTACACCGACTTCAAGATTTTGTGTTTTTGTATTAAGTATTAATTATACATTACATTGCACGAGGATTAAATTTTATTTTATAAGCAGGTAAGTACTAACTTTAGTAGTTAAGAAAAGATATCACTTTGTCCTTTTTATATTGTACTTTTTATTACTTTTTGAAGTCGTTTTTTTTTTTTCAAATTTGTTGTAGATATTTATTTAGGTTTTAGTATATATTGAAAAGAAAAAGAGAGATAGACTAATAAATACCCATTCAATATAAAATATAGTTATTGCTCTGACATCATAAAACCAAATATGAACATCCCTCAAAAAAAAGTAAAGCTACTATTAAAAAGTTCTTGCCTAGTATTGTTTTATTTGCGGAAAAAATCATCCAAATATACTTCACTAACAGATCTCCCTTAGACCGAGTGATATGTGAGATAAAAAAATCGATAGTTAGCCGACGGCTAACGTTAATAACATTAACACGTCCGACTGGTCGGAGGCCTTTATTATTAAGTGACAGAAATGTGTTAGTTCCAGAGAACACAAAGTATCCGGCGTTTGATCAGATTAAATAAAGAAGTTTGTTAGTGACAACGTGGTCAGTTCCATTTACTGAAAATCTCCGGTGGATATTTATTCTTTCCTAACTTCTGCCGTTTAGATACTACAAACCTTAATTTACTATTATCCTCGATCTTGTTCTATGCTCGCTCGGCACGAGCGAAATATTTATTGACTAGAGTGGGCTAACAAATTATATTCGAAGTCAAAAATTTATCAAAAATCTAGTTTTTAGAGCTTTGAGGAACTGCAAGCTTAATGTACCGCAGAACGCTTGCCTAGTTATACAACTCAGCACATTATGTCACCGTAAAGCCCGAATTCAAAGTTAAAATAATGAGAATGACCTCTTCTCCGTAATTATTTGTTTTTACCATCTTTCCGTTCCGTGCCGTTGAATAGCCGCATCGCACGGTGTTGATGTATTCTTATACATACATAAATATATATATATATATATATATATATATATATATATATATATATACATACATATATATATATATATATATATATATATATATATATATATATATATATATATATATATATATATATATATACAGTTCCTGGCCAAATTATTAGACGCACTGTATTTTTTTTAGTAATTTTATGTTTCTTAAGAGTTTTTATACAATAATGGTATATTTAAACTACAATATTATTGATTTTTATTTAAAAGAATTGTTGTAGACTACATATTTGTATTTATTTTTAACATATGGTAACACTGTGTTGACAAAGTGATACATGAACGTAGACAAGTACAAAACTGTATCAGTCGCGATCGGAATCGAGTCAGGTACGGACGTGTTTCTGTGGCTTTATGGACTGTGATTGTTTGTTTAACAGTTTTATACTACTCAGTTATTAGTTTATTTTGTATGCAGTGTTTTAAAAAAGTAATTGGACTATTTTCATTATGGGTAGAAAAGGCGATCTTTCACCACGTAAAAAAGCTGAAGTGAAGGCCCTTGTGATTGCGAAAACATTTACAAACCGAGAAATATCACGAAGATTGGAGGTTTCTGAAGCTAGTGTACGACGCATAAAATAGAAAATTGAGTCAGGGAAGGAATTAAGCCCGAAAAGAAAGAAAAGATGCGGTAGAAAACCAATTTTCACTCCACGGTCAGAGAGATGTTTGAAGAAAATTTGTGTAGAAAACAGATTTGCTACCACAAAGGTAATAAAATCACAACTCCAAGATGCTAGCGTAAATGCTTCTGAGCGCACTGTTCGAAGAAAATTGAAAGAATTAGATTTTAAGGCCTGTCGCCCCGCCAGGAAGCCCAAGTTCACAGCTGCAATGAAAGCAAAGCGCCTGAAGTGGGCCAAACAATGGCAAGACAAAGATGTGGACTTCTGGAGATCGGTAAGATACAGCAATTTAATCAATAATTGATACATTATTATCATTTTCAGTTAAATAAAGCAAATAAACATGGAAGTTTATATATTTTTCCTATTTTTGACAGGTCTGCTTCAGTGACGAAAGCACATTCGAAATTTTGCAGAATAAAGCTCAGTATGTGCGTCGTCGTCATGGAGAAAAGTTTCATCCTGATTGTGTCGTCCCGACGGTTAAACATCCCACCAAAGTGATGATTTGGTCAGTCATCAGCGGCAAGGGCACTGGACGTTTGTACGTCGTCAAAGGAATAATGAGGCAAGATCAGTACAAAGAAAGTATTACAAAATCGGTTGATTCCGCAGCTCAGAAAATGGTTTCCAAATGGCGAACCATTCACTTTCATGCAAGATGGAGCTCCCTGCCACACTGCTCGGTCTGTTAAAGCTTTTTTGGCAGAAAAAAATATCCCTCTGTTGGATTGGCCGGGTAATAGCCCCCATTGAAAATGTGTGGGAGCTGATGAAAAGAGAAGTGGCTAAAGATGTGATTACCAACAAAACCCAGCTCCTAGAAAAGATTATTCATGTGTGGAATCATCATCCTCAAATGCAGGAGACAGTACAATCTTGCATTGATAGCATGCCGCGCAGAATTAAAGCTCTGATAGCGGCTAAAGGTGGCTCAACTAAATATTGACTTTTACTAACATTAATTTCACTTTTCTTTAAAACTTAATAAACTTATGCTTTTCTAAATTAATGCTGTTTTTATTTATGTCAAATAAATAGGTAATTGATTGGATAATATAAAAATAAAAAACAAATCAATTTAAAATAATAAAACGGTACAATATCACTCGGTAATTAATATTTTACATGAAATCTTGCAGTGCGTCTAATAATTTGGCCAGGGACTGTATATATACCTTACAGTGTTGCAAATTATTTTTTAATTTCTATGATACTGAAGAAAGTTTAAAAATCGGCGAAATTTAATTTCCAAAATAAATTAAAAATTATAACCAATAAAAAAAAATTTGGAGTCCAAAATTTCATAATTCATTCTTTTGTTGCAAAAGACATACTCAGATTTTAAATCCAACGTTTCGTCTACTAGGACTCATCATTATTTTTTATATTATCAATCTGCATATTTTATTTTTTTTTGGAAAGCATTTTTTACCTTGAATACAAACTATGTATAACTCGACCCTATAACCAAACGTTTCGGCGAGATATTTATCATAAACATAATTTTTTAAGTGCGGCCCAGATTTATTTAAAATGAAACAAGTTAAAACGTTCAAGACAAACGTCAGTAAATATCTGTATTCAAACACAAATATCCCATTTAAATATATTGCTAGCAAGAATAGAATTACTTCAATAACGTTAATTTACAACCATCTTATGAAAAGTTAAACGTGGTATTCAGAAATCGTATTATTAAATAATGTTACTAAATAAGCCACTTATTTGTCTAACCATCATTAGAACTATACTAAATAAGTTCAATCTTAGGACTGCATCTAAATATAATACAGTGGCAAAAAATGATTTTTGCATTCTTTTTATTCATATGATTCACCAAATCAACAAATTAGTCAAATCAGCTCAGAAAAAAAATAAAATTAGGGACTGATGGATCATCATGATATATACAATACATGTGGAATTTCGACAAAAAAATCTCCGCGTGTCTAACGTTTTCACATTGCTGAGAAAAATTTAAAAATATCCACAACTACATATTTCAAAACCTTTATACTCTTTAGAAGGCCAATAACATTATCCTCACATATTTTTAACGTAACACAAAGAATAAAAATATTTACATTAACCGCGGATACTTTAAACACTAATCCGCAACTTTCGCGGAAAAACTTTTCAGATTTTTCGTTAACCGACTCGGCGCGATGACGTCACGTAGCGCGTCCGTTCAGCGTCGTCTTTTGGCGGCGACTTACCGGGAAAACGCGTCCCGACGCGTCCATGGATCTCCCCGCGACGCATCCAGTCGCGCGTGCCAGAACTGCTCCGACTGACATGAAATGCATAAAGCCGGGATAAAGGAACGTTAATTATTAATACACCGCTACTCTTTTCGATATAAAAACTCAACCTATATGTAACGTACCATAAATAATCTACCGAACGTATGTACCTACCTAGTGTGCCTAAGTACAATGGAAAAATTTAACCAAGCTTTTATATTATTTTATGTTATATGAGTATCTAAATAAATCTCATCAAGATTAAGTCCTCAGTTTATTAGTTACATTTTATAACTAGTTTTTAAAAGGTTTTCTAAGGTGTGGAGGGGTTTTATAGCCAGTCAAATAGAGTTTAAGTAATGTTAGTCATGATGTAGGTGAGAGGGTGAGCAGATCAAAGTGCAGCTGGGCTGGCCACATCGCTAGACTCTCTGATAACACAGGCCAACAAAAAAAATATTTGTAAAAACTTTTTAAACCAATACATCTAAGTGTTATGTATTTTTGGGTGCTGGAACCGTATCTGGTATCAGTTTTTTTGTATCACCCACAGTTCTCTCATAATATGACATCGATTAAATTTCAAAATAGGGAAAATTTGATACATAAAAAATAAAAACTTAAACCGTACTTTTATTTGATTAGGCTACTATTTTTACTCACGATAACATATTTCACTTCAACGCGAATATTTTAGGTGCTTATATTTTTGTATTTCCTTTCCTTTTTCCCCTTTCTCGGTGAAGTTTCTTGTATAGCTTTTTCTCCGATGTGATGCATTTTGTTGTTCTCTATGAAGTGACCAAGAGTAATCGCCCATCATGTTGATTATTCCACCGTCCCTGGTACCGTTTCTTCATCTCCTTTATGTCCTGATGGAACCGTTCCCCCTGCTCTTCACTCACATCGCCTAAGTTTTTAGGAAAAAAGTCAAGATGGTTGGGCAAGAAGTGGACTTTAAGGCTCATCAGACAACCCATATTAGCTACGATAAGTACATAGTTAGGGTCTGTCACATTGCCCAAAAACTTTGTCACAACTTCTTTAAATGATATCAAAGCCTCATTTTCCTTTGTGATCATCCTTACTTCAAAGTTGGAATCGAACATCATTTTACGAATATCAGGCCCAACGAACACCTCTTCTTTCAGTTTGGCTTCTGATAAATGAGGAAATCTTTTACACAAATATTTAAAACATTCACCATCTTTAGGCAAGGCATTCACAAATTGTTTCATTATGCTTAACTTGATGTGTAGTGGTAGTAGAAGAATCTTTTTTGGGTCTACTAAAGTTTTATGCAAAATATTCTTCTCTCCAGGGTGTTAAAGATTTTCTTACGGGCTATTGTTTTTTGGATCAATGTTGACTCCTTGTTCTACTGTCCCACCCATATATAAAACATGGAAACTTTGTAAATTCCTTTTGTTGATCAAGGATCATGGAGACAACTTTTAAATCTCCACATAGCATCCAATCGTGAGCTGGATAGTTAATTTTCTGTAAAATCATGTTAAGTTTCCTTCATATTGACTGAACGAGCAACAAGCAGTGAAGCATAAGTATTTCCGTTGTGTAACAGAACACCTATTAAACTAGTTTTTGGCGAGTCTAAAAAGCCTCCAATCTTCCTTCTTGTCCTTAATGCCAAATTCGTTCATTAGACTACCAATATCATGGCAGTAAACCAAATCCTCTTCCTTAAAAAACTGGGCAAATTGTTGATCAATTTTTCTATAATGGTAAATAGATGTTCTAGATTCCAATAAATGTTTTTCTTTGAGCCTAGAACCAAGCAATTCTGATTTTTCCTTAGTCAAACCCAAATCTCTCACTAAATCATTTAACTAAGCTTGTGTAAACAACTGTGGTTTTAAATTTTCTAGAGAACATTGAAACTTATCATTATCCGGTTGACTTTCATTAAATTCGGGACTGGACTGTAAAATGTCTTCAATAGACTGAGGTGGCTTAGGGACAGGAAGTCCCGGTCCATGTCCTACCGGCCGATTAGCTGAAGTAAAGTTAGGATAGACAATTATTTTCTTATTTTTGGAGTTATATCCAGAAACATCAACGCTGGATAAATAACAATCATTTGAATGATTTTCTCGCTCTCTTCATACCATAGGTACAGCAAATCTAAAAGCTTTATTTTCTTTCTTATACCATTTCCTAAGATCCTCGACACAAACATAACATACTTTATGAGGAGCCCAACATTTTTCTTGATTACCCATTTCTACACCAAAATATGCAAAGTATACTTTTTTTACAAATTCAGTATGTTTCTTTGATGTTTTTTTAACTACAAACTCACCACATATATAACAAAAAGTGTTGGGAGAGTTTTTACAACCACGATTAGCCATATTTTGAGTGTGAAATAAAACAAATGGGTTAAAACACTGCAATGCGAGGTTATATTAACTGGAAGAAAACAAACAGCTGTGACATTTATCGAACTGCCAACCTAATAACATTTGATTTTACTGCCAAGCTTATAGAATTCTGATTTTATTGCCAACCTAATAACAGTCGAATGATAAAAAATACTTTTCATATTTTGAATATTAAAACGTGAAAAATTGGTGGGTGATACGACTTTTTTATTATTATTTTCGAACACCAAAAAACATAGGAATCAGGTAAAATGATTTAAAAAATTTTTTCATCGTTGGCCCATATAAACGATGGACCTATAAAATAATCAACTGGGGGCCCTGAAATAAAAATATAAGTAGAGGACGATTAAAAAACCCGATGGTCTGACATATCAAAAGACTAGCAGGAAACAACTGGATAAACTAGGCCCAAGATCGAAGAAGATGGACATAGAAGAGGCTTAAGTTCGACAATGAACTACATGGCTGAACTGATGAGTGATGAATGTTAGTCAAATGGAACTCTGAGACCCAGACTACTTAATCGGCAAATAGTACTTTCAGCCTAGTTCTACATTTCCCGCCTACCACGAGCTCCGACAGGGGACAGCTATCGACGTCTTCGTGGAATTACGATAAAGTATGTTTTATTGGTGACGTCCCTAGACCTTTCCAGTCTGACTTTAGATATGTATATGTTTTATTTGAGAACAAGAAGGATATTATTCCATCTTCAGTCTTTATTGTCCAAGAGGTCTTGCACCAGCAACATGCCGTCGCAGTTTCCGTCAGTGTAGCCCCTCAATCTTCAACTTTGAATGTGTTCCATCAGAGAGCAGAGCAACACAAAAATAGTGTCTTTATTGTCAATATTGTCTGGTCCAAACTGCCTCTCACCAAGAACATGCTTTTACAGCAACGGCAGTGTTGTGATGTAGAATTAAAAAAATAAAGACAACGGCGGACACTGACTATACAGTCTGAGTAAAGGTGAAGTAATTCTAAGAAATATTACTGCAAAACTATTACATGTAAAAAAATTAATTAAAATTAAAGAAAAATCATATCATTGCTGAGTGTAACTAGTAGATATAAGTAAATATTTTCATCTATTCTGATAATAATAGGATAAATGTTTGGGGTAAACTAAATGCTCAAACTAATTTAGTTTAATGTGACAGGTTTAGGTATATCTGTAGGAACAGACCACTGACCATAAATCTGGATTTTAGTTGTTTATACTGGCAAAGTGATTTATTAATTTCGTTCTCAAATTTTGCAAAAGTGATTTGGAATTGGACTGGAATAATGGTTGATAATTACAAGTTTTTAAAATACAGAAATTCTCAAAAATGTTTCTAAGAAAACGCTTCTTTGTTCTCATTATTATTATTTCTCAGACTTAAAATGGTTTTTGTTGAAGTACTAAGTACATTTTCCCGACTTATTATTATTATTTTTTTTTGTTAAACTGACCTCGCAAATGTGAATTGATAATATCTCTCGATATTCTTTTATAACTTTTTACTACGTGATGAAATTTTTCTGTGAACGTTTCGATCAAAAGTTGCCTCTTTCTACGATATGAATTGAATAACTGTTGATTGTCTCAGATACAGATAACTCACATATATTTATTCACATATGGGTCATTCTATTAGAAACCGTACGGTTTTGAGGAAAAAAAGTCTACATATTTTGGATTTGCTTTTATACGTGAAATTAGTCGACACGTGCACCGGGATTTCTTTTTCCAAATGTATATTTTGCAAAATATGGATGTTATAAATTATCGTAGTAAGCTAATCGGCGGCAGATTAAAAAACCGGTCAAGTGCAAGTTGAACTTGCACAATTAGTGTTCCGTACGTTAATTGCTTTTAAAATATAAAAAAAATTGTTACGGTGGTATAAAATAATCAGTGACTTCACAATACACACCCCAAATGAGTTTTCAACAAAGTTTGTTTCCAATCTTTACTGAAAACTGATGACCTTGAAATTTTTGATTTTTTTATATACCAGATAAATTATTAAAGGTAATGCACTCGTGATAATTTTCGTTCAATCTATACCCCGTGGAGAACATTCCAGAGTTTTTTCAAAATTTTTTGATCAGTACTTTTCGAGATAAGGTGGAGGGACAGCGATTTTTCGTGATTTTTTAAAAATAAAATAAAGAAAAGTGTGCGCAAGTATTACATTATATATATATATATATATATATATATATATATATATATATATATATATATATATATATATATATATATATATATGTATATATATATATATATGTATATATATATATATATATATATATATATATATATATATATATATATATATATTTTTTTTTTTTTCTCGTGTTTTCACAAGCTTTCATTTAACACCACACTCGATGACCTAGTAAAAAAACTTTTTTTTCCACTTCCGATTTCACCCCTCAAAACTAACCCCTTAAGTCAAAATTTAACTTTCAAAACTACACGGCTCTGATGAGGCCATCAATTCCCATATTAGTACGAAATTTCAACTTTCTATGTCAAATAGTTTCGGAGAAAATCGGGTGTGACAGACAGACAGACAGAGACAGACACAGAAGTGATCTTATAAGTGTTCCGTACTTATCCGATCTTATAAGTTTAGTTAAGTCTTATAAGTACGGAACACTAAAAGCAATATCTCCGATTCTATTTAGCGTATAAACTTCGTTCTGCTATTTTATTACTCTTTACCATATGTTGACTTTCGCAAAGTATAACCATAGAATTTTTTAACTGTTTCTTTATAAAAAATAATAATAATGAATGAATTGTTTAAAACATTTTTTTCATGCTTGGCCCCACAACTTATAAAATCAGAAAAAAAATACTATTATATTTTCTGTTTTAATCTAAAACACCCATATGTTTGAAAGGTGGGGTTTCTATTAGGTCAGAAAATAATAAATATAGAGTTCTAACAAAGTCTTGCTCGTTCACGTTTGCGCCCATTTCTCGCTTTTGAAAGGTCATCCTTTTATAACAGTGCTTCTATATGAAAATTATAAATACTTTATCCAAAAAACGAACAAGTAGAAAGTGATGCATATTATTAAACTAAATTTTCAAATGCACACCCATCGAAAACTTAGAAACGTAATTATGGAATACTGGAACAGAGACAAACTCTGTTTGAAATTGAATATTACGATTTTTTTATGATAACAAACGATCGGAGTTTTAAAATAAATCAAAAGGCTATAAAATATTGTTATAAACCAATTACTTGCAAGATGTGATAAAATAATACATGTAATTTTCGACGATATGTTACAAGTAATTATTTCATAAGTTCAATTTCAGTTGAATGTTCTCGTAAAGAAAAATGCTTTGTTTTTTGCTTTTTTTTTTCGCCAGTGGTATTACGCAATGATATGTCAACGACCCTTTTATAGTTAGAACCAAAATCTTGCCTCTTAATTTTTTTGCTTCTTTAATATATTCTTTATTATCTACAAATGTCAATGACATGTTAGGAAGAGACTCAGTTGCCCATTAAAATGATTTGACGTTTGCATTGGATTAGTTACACTTTGAAGGCTGGTTCTAGCAGCCAACCTTTTCAAAATCCCACCCACGCCATGGTATGCCTTGGGACCGAAAAAAGTGCCACTTTGCAGATAAACCAAAATTTTTCAGATGATGAGTGAGACTCATATTTTTTTTTTTATTTTGTATTGCGCCCTTGCCCCGTCAGAAAAATATGTAATTTAAACTATAAAAGGGACGTTGACATATCACTGTATAATACCAATCGCGAAAAAAAAGCAGGAACATTCAACTCAGTTGACGTTATGAAATAATTACATTATTATAATATATATAATTTATAGTATCTTGATTTATTTTAATACTATGATGGTTTTTTATCATAAAAAATCGTAATATTCGATTTTTGTCTTTGCTCTCATATTTAATAATTAAGTTTTTAAGTTTTCAATGAGTGTGCATTTGAACATTTAGTTTAATAATAAAGGTCATTTTCTACTTTTTTTTTGGATAATGTATATATAATTTTCATATAGAAGTGCTGATATAAAAGGATGACCTTCCAAAAGCAAAAAAATGGGCACAAGCATGAGCGAGATACCGTTAGAACTCTTGCGCGTGCAGCGTGACGCGCGCTCGAAATTATGTAATATTTTTCGACCTAATAGAGACCGCACCTTTCAAAAATATGGTTTTTTTAGATTAAAATATAGCGAATATAATAGTATTTTTTCCGATTTTTTAAGCTGTGGGAGGAACATGAAAAAATTATTTAAAAATTTTTATTGTTATTATTTTTTATAAATAAACATTATAAACTTCTGCGGTTATACCTTGCGAAAGCCAATATAAAGAGGAATAAAATGGTGGAAAAACGAAGTATATACGATAAATAGAACCGGAGATATTGCTTTTTTAATGTGCCGCCGATTAGTGGACTACGATAATTTATAACAACCATATTTTACAAAATATATACATTTGGAAAAAAAAATCATGATATATGTGTCGACTAATTTCATGTATACAAGTCATAAAAATGTTTTCAGGGCAATTCAAAAATGTTAAGTCAAAATAGGTGTACGGTTTGTAAAAGAATGACCCATATGTCAATAATTATGGAAATTTTTATAGACACATTTTTATCTTGTCCTTCTGAAATAATATTTCTTAAAATTAGTCCACCCATGCCCAAAGATCGGCGCACGCAGTGTTGATTGTCTGTCGTTTAATTGTTTTTGATGCTGAAACGGAACTGAACTTCTTTTTGTTAAAGAAAAGAAATTATGTCAGGGAAAAATACAGTAACCTAACCATAATCAACCAGTACACTAATATTATAGCAACCTGGAGAACTGCTACCTTGCTTCTTTCGTTTTAGTTAACTAAACAAAATAGAAGTTTTTTTTTTTGAAAATAACAATATAACACATTCCACAACTTTTAATCCTGTACAGGGTGTCAACGATAGATTAAAGTTCATTATCTCATTTGTTTCGGAAATGACGAAAAAATGTTAAATACAATAGTTTTAGGGAATGTTAAGGTGCACAGTTTAAAATTATACAGGGTACTCCAAAAAAGTGTGGCCGATATAACATATGTTTTTTGAAATGGAACATCCTATTTTCTCATTTGTTTTTAAATTCTGCGTAAAATTTTATAACTTTTTTATTAATAATGTTATATACCTAAACCTAGTAATTTTTCTAATTTTTTAATTTTTTTTTTTAAAATACTAGTTTTAAGTTTTGTAAAAAATTGCCAGTAGCGCCATTGTTTCTGAAGGTGGAATACCCATAATTGGTACGAGCGTTCTATAACGATGAAAAAAAAAAATATATGTAAAGAAATTTGAGTTAGATGCTACAGGGTGTTCAAAATAAATTTAGGCATTTCGACTATTTTAAATTGAAAAATCTCAAATTTTTTAAATGGCATACCCTGTATATTATTATTTTTTCTGATAGACTTTACAAAACTCCCCAACTTTTATTACGTATGTCAAATACCTATTTCTAATAGTTTTCGATAGCATAAAACAGGCCAACGAAGACTCAAATGACATCCACCTAAAATGGAAGAACTTTAAACAGTCAGTAACAGAGACCGCAAAGCAGCATCTGAAGCCGACCAAAAGGCAACACAAAGAATGGATGACAGAGGAAATATTGTCTCTAATGAATGACAGGAAGAAAAATAAAAACAACAATGCTGTGTATAAGAATATAGAGAGGACAATAAAATAAAAAATCAGAGAAGCAAAACAGAAATGGTTGTCGGAACGATTTGAAGAAATTGAAGAACTGGACAAAAAATACGACTCGTTGAACGTACACAAGAAAATAAAGGAAATGACAGAGGTAAGAAGATCAAATCACTCTAGACGACTTAAAGACAAAAACGGTACTCTCGTAACAGATATGAATAAAAAAGTACAAAGATGGAAAGAATATATTGAAGACCTTTTTAATGATGAACGGCGAAGTGCAACATCAGACGATCTCCTGGACGATACTGGCCCGGATATAATGAGAGAGGAATTAGAGTACGCCCTAAAACATGCAAAGAAGGGTAAAGCAGCCGGACCTGACGATATACCCGTTGAGCTGTTAAAACTGATGAATGACGATTCAATCTCAATTCTCCTAAAACTGTTCAACTTAATACATAAAACTGGTATAATACCCAAGGATTGGCTTCAGTCCACTTTTGAATATTTTGAATTTTTCAATTTTAACCCTTGTTTTTAATACACTTACGCAATAACATCATAGTTGCCAAGACAAAACAATTATGAGTATTCCACCTTCAAAAACAATGGCGCTACTGGCAATTTTTAATTTTTTTTTTAAATTGAAATATTAGAAAAATTACTAAGTTTAGGTATATAACATTATTAATAAAAAAGTTATAGTCTTATGCCGAATTTAAAAATAAATTAGAAAATAGGATGCTCCATTTAAAAAAACATATGTTATATCGGCCACACTTTTTTGAAGTACCCTGTATATTCAAAAATAATTTTAAACTGTGCACCTTAACATTCCCTAAAACTATCGTTAACATTTTTTCGTCATTCTCGAAAGAAGTGAGACAATGAACTTTACTCTATCGTTGACTCACCCTGTACAAAGCTCGACCAACGATATAATACGTTCCCATGTTGGATTCAATTCAGAAGAGAGCCGGTCGCCTCGTTGGAAATTCAGAACCCACCAGCAACCGTCATTCCTTGGCACATCGAAGAACGGTTGGCGACTTAACCCTATGTTACAAGTACTATCATGGAAAGTGTTCATGGATGTAGCCTAGCTAGGAATACAGTAGAGTACAATTTGCAGCAAATGAAGACCAACGTGAATCAAAAAACGAGCAAATAGAAAGTGATACATATTATAAAACTAAATTTTCAAATGCACACCCATCGAAAACTTAGAAACGTAATTATGGAATATGGGAACAGAGACAAACTCAGCTGAACTCGAATATTACGTGTTCATGGATGTAGCCTAGTAGAGTACAATTTGTAGCAATTGAAGACCAACGTGAATCCCTTTTTTTTCCGCACGCGACGCTCTTGTAGCACTTTAGGGACTTCTCTGCAGCAGGTGTGTTAATAAAAAAAAAACCGGTCAAGTGCAAGTTGAACTTGCACAATTAGTGTTCCGTACGTTGATTGCTTTTAAAATAAAAAATTTTGTTAGGGTGGTATAAAATGATCAGTGACTTCCCAAAACACACCCCAAATGAGTTTTCAACAAAGTTTGTTTCCAATCTTTACTGAAATCTGATGACCTTGAAATTTTTGTTTTTTTTATATACCATATAAATTATTAAAGGTAATGCACTCGTGATAATTTTCGTTCAATCTACACCCCGTGGAGAATATTCCAGAATTTTTTCGAAATTTTTTGATAAGTACTTTTCGAGATAAGGCCCGGGACAGCGATTTTTCGCGAATTTTTAAAAATAATACAAAGAAGAGTGCGCGCAAGTATAATATTATATATATATTTTTTACTCGTGTTTTCACAAGCTTTCATTTGACACCACACTCGATGACCTAGTAAAAAAAATTTTTTTTTCGCTTCCGACTTCACCCCCCAAAACTAACCCCTTAAGTCAAAATTTAATTCTCAAAACTACATGGCTCTGATGAGGCCATCAATTCCTATATTATTACCAAATTTCACCTTTCTATGTCAAATAGTTTCGGAGAAAATCGGGTGTGACAGACAAACAGACAGACAGACAGACAGACAGACAGACACCGAAGTGATCTTATAAGTGTTCCGTACGGAACACTAAAAAGGGAACCAAAAAATTCCATCTTTCGGAAATAAGAATGTGATAAATTTGTACGTATTAATTTTATTTGTCGAAATATTCATTATTGGCTTCAATTGCTTTTTCTCAACCAGTTCATAAAACCCAAATTTGTAAAATTTCTTTCCTCTAGAGTTGCAAAATTATGTAATTGACTTGGAAGTTTCTTCCCTATTCGGGAAACCGCCGATCGCATATAGTTTTTCACAGCGAAAAACATTTGGTAATCAGAAGGGGTGATGTCGGGCGAGTACCGTGGATGAGGTAGAACTTCCCATCCAAGTGGCTTCAGCACCTCATTGGTTGCTTTCGCCTTAAGGGGGTCTGTCTTGGAGACAGAGAAAACGCTACCTACTCATTTACTAAACTGAAATTTACGAAGCTCTCCGAACGTAGAGCATATTTTTCAGGTGGCTCGTGCATCTCTGTTGTCCAGTTTAAACTGATAAGTTTCCATATTTACTCAAAGATCGTTCCTTCTACTAACACAACACTTGTGCTTGAGAAATCTACACGTTTTAACATTACGCTCGAAAACTGTACGACCTTTCTTGGTTATGTATCAATGACATGTTTAAAACTTTTGGAAAAGGATTTTTAATTTAATACCCAACTTGACAGGTTAAAAACGTTTTCAATTTTTCAATGTCGCCTGATTTACGCCATAGGGGATTTTTGGTATAACTCTATGGCAAATAATTAGGGTTAAATTTATTTAAAAATTATATAAAAACAACAAAATAATATCAGTTGCGTTAGATTGATACTTGTACATTCTTGCTTGTATTTTCCATTTGCATCGTGCCTGTTTGTAACGAAATTCTTTAAATTCAGTTATAATTTTATATGGTCAATAATATAGATGTCTTTAGGTTGATAGTAAATCTTAGCGGGAACCTCTCGACATGATATTAATTCTGCTCGAAAAAGTATTTAATGTTATAAGGACGCACGGAAAATAATATTTTTATTACCTATTTCATTCTTTTTACAGAAAAATGATAACCAAACAAAAATAATTAATAGTGTAATAAAATAGATATCACTCCTGCATAAACTGATCTTTATTTTAAAAAGACCACACCCATGTTGTCTTACCATTAGAAAATACGACTGGCAAGTAGTACACGTTAGTGATTGCATATTAAATACTGTCCGAAGACTTAACAGGGCCGGTTTTAGGTTTGAATTGGCGAAGCAAGTGATTCATGTGACAAATTTTTAGGGGCAGCCAGAGGCTATTTCTGATTAATATGAGCTCTAGGTAGGCTTAAGGCGGAAATTTTACTGCTAAACTAATCGCTAAGATTTTAATATAATAATGGTCAAACTGGAGCCATAATACAGTTTGTCAAGTAATTCATTTTTGGTAGACGTGATTTTAGCCATTCAACAAAAAATCCCCATCCAAAGAGGCCTAAAATGACAGATTCCGCGACCGCTAAATATATTAGAAAGTCGCTGTCGTTTATGAAGAAGTGGGTAAATTATTTTAACGAGACGAAAAATATCGACGACTTGTCAAAACGTGGCTCGGTAGGCAAAGTAACTCCGAAAGTATAAAAACGAATCGTGTCTTTGTTTTCACGGGGCCCGAAATTGACACTGAGACCATTCAACAACTTCGTGCTCAAATTCCGAAGCACATTGAAGAAACCTTTGCTGGGCGAAAATCACGTCGCGAAGCAGCTCGCTTGGGTCTACGATAAGATGCTAGATTGGCCGTCACAATCGCCGGACGCTAACCCTATTAAAAACGTTTGGGCCCTTGTAAACAGAAAGCTCAGAGAAAAGACTTTGAGGACTTTAACTCAGTTGTCTCGCGAGATTCGAAAAATTTGGAGATCATTGCCATAGTATGCAGAAATCTCGTCGACAGCATGCCTCGAAGATGTCAGACGATTACTGATGCAGAAGGCGATTGGACAACGTACTAAGATAATTGCGCCGCTGTTAGCCCACCAAAGAATACATTGACGGCTAAAAATTTTTTTGAAACACATTTTTTCAAGAATACGAGCGGTCATGTTCTTACTTGACAGATTGTAAGTGGTTAAATTACCAGAAGCCCTATAAATAAAAAATCTCATGTTAAGCGTATTTTAATTTTAAATTATTCCCGAATTAAATTTATTTAAAGTTCTTAAATATTATTTTTCTTTTAAATTTGGAATATATCGTGAGAAGATTCACACTCTCACTGCAAGATCGTACCGAAGGGGGACTCGCAAAGTTGTAAATGGTAATCGTTGTCGTTAGATAATTAAATCTTCGGAGAATGCTGAAATATCCACAAAAAAAATTGATTTAAAAAGAATTTATAAAATTTCCGATATGTACCAATAATTTACCGGTTTTCTTTGTGTCGGTGTCGGTAGAATTTAAATCCCACCGGAGATTTTAAAACCCTAAATCCTAGGCCTGTGGCCAATATCGGGACACAGATACAAATCAATTTCTTAATTTTAAATAAACTAAAAAAATACAGAAAAAATTCACATGCGAAAAATAAAATATATAAAATGACACAAATATATCAAGAAGTATGAGCATTATTGTGTGAAATATAGAAAATTTTATTATTTTAATGTCTCACAACTTTTTTTTTCTGTTAATAAAAAATGATTTGAATGATATTTATATATTTATAACAAATTAAAGAAATCAAAATTGTATGACTGATTTAAAAATTTCAAAATTTTAATATTAACTATTAAAATAATTTATTATTCGACTAATTAAAAAGCTCTGAAGGCAGAATATCTCCTCAAGCATCACATGTTTTTAAGACTTAGAAATAACTATTCGGTTGGTTTCATTTCCGAAATCAAAACATTGTTTTTATTGTAGGGTTTCTTATAGTGTTTTTTTGTTAATTTTGTCTACTCCTCGAAGAGAAAAATAACGAATTGCTTACGTTAGTTAGATTAGTCATCAAAGTTTTCCATTTTTGTTGATCGATCTGTATATTGTTACGATATCTTTCCAGTCAAATAAATTATATATAGTCTTTAAAATAAGAAAAGAAGGTTATAGTTTATCAGTGCTATCTCAGTCTGTAAAAATTGTTGGGGGTGTATTTACAAAGGAAAGTTCTAGCTATAAATATATTTCCTTTTTTTTTATTTCATTATTATATAATTATTCATGGAACCCAAAGATTGTTCAGTTTATACGAGGTTTTAGACATATTATTGTCAGTAAAATATAAAAATGTATTTTCGAGATTTTAATAACTTGAGTAATCTGAATTTTGTCCAGGCGGCAAATTATCCAAAACCGGTGCTGCTTTTTACTTTCTAGGTCAACATTATGGTCCTTGCAAGATTTTGGTATGTTTAAATAAGATTTTACTTTCTATTTTCACAGGGGGCGTAGCTCAGATGGTAGAGCGCTCGCTTAGCATGCGAGAGGTACCGGGATCGATACCCGGCGCCTCCAAAAAATTTTTATGATAAATTTTGTTTATTTTACTTTAGTTTTAGGCATTTTTATAATAATTTTTTATTATTTCGCAGGGGGCGTAGCTCAGATGGTAGAGCGCTCGCTTAGCATGCGAGAGGTAACGGGATCGATACCCGGCGCCTCCAAGAAATTTTTTATGATAAATTTTGTTTCTCTTATTTTGGTTTTATGCGATATTTCTAATAAGGTTTTTATTATATCACAGGGGGCGTAGCTCAGATGATAGAGCGTTCGCTTAGCGCGAGAGGTACCGGGATCGATACCAGGCGCCTCCAAAGAATTTTTGTATGACAAATTTTGTACACTTTACTTTTACACTACTTTTTTGCATTACTCATAACTTTTTTCCTTATATTATGTAGCTAAAATTGTAGAGTGCTTGTTAAGCAGACGTGAAGTACCGGAATTGATATCCAGCGCCGACAGAATTTATTTCTAGACAGTTTCATTTATTTTATTTTATTTTTAGTGTTATGGGATCACTTCGGTGTCTGTCCATCTGTCACGCCCGATTTTCTCAGAAACTATTTGACATAGAAAGTTGAATTCTGGCCAAATATAGGAATTGATAGCCCAATCAGAGTCGCCTAGTTTTGAAATTTAAATTTTGACTTAAGGGGTTAGTTTGGGGTCAAATGAAAGTTTGTGAAAATATGAGTTCAAAAATATATACATATGATGTAATACTTGCTCACACTCTTCTTTGTATTATTTAAAAGAAAAATGGCAAAAAAACCCTGTAAAAACACCAGTTCAAAACTAAACATGATCTAATACTTGCGTACACTCTTCTTTGTATTATTTTAAAACAAAATGGCCAAAAACCCTTGTTCCCCCACCCTATCTCGGAAAGTACTGATCAGAAAATTTTGAAAAATTCTGGAATATTCTCCATAAAGTGTAAATTGAGCGAAAATTATCACGAGTGCTTTCGTTTGATAATTTATCCGGTATATGGGGGGTGAAATCGAAAGTGAAAAAAAAATTACCAGATCATCGAGTATGTTTTAAGTCAAATGAAAGATGGTGAAAACACGAGTTCAAAAATATATATGCTTTTTTTTTCATAAATTGCCAAAAATTGACGTCCCCCTTATTTCGAAAAGTAATGATCAAAAATTTTTTTAAAAAATTCTAGAATCTCAACTCATCTCATCACTGATCATTTTATATCTCTGTGACAAAATTTTTTATTTTAAAGGCAATTACAGTACGGAACACTCATTGCGCTAGTCCAACTTGTACTTGACCAGTTTTTTTATTTACTTTCATGCTGTTCTCGAAAAATATATACACTTAAGAAATTAACTCGGCACTTATCTGTCTGTTATCTGTCATAATTCTTTCTTAGGAACCAGTTGACATGAACAACTGCCATCCGGACTACTACGATCTTTTCTGAAAAATGTTCATAGTTTTTTCACAATGCTTTAACACGAAGGGAAAAAAGGGTATTTTGCAGGTTACCGGAATTTTTTATTTCGTGACGAAAACAAATTTTTCTAACATTTTCAAGGTCGATGATTATAAAAAAATAATTGCTTTTGGGCGGAAATTGGTTTTTTCATATGTTTTTAGGTATGGAACTTAATTTTGACGATATAGCCAAATTGTGTGGAGATAAGTAATTAGTTCATGTTAGTTCAGGCTAGTTCAGGTTAGTTTCAGGAATTCTATTGAGAGCTCGTGGCGTTCGGCTAAAGCGTCGTTTTCATCTAGTGGGCGAATTAAGGCGCATATTCCCGGAAATTTGGCAAGATATATGTTCGAGAATAGAAGTGATCAGTTGGGTTTAGATCGAGCTGTTGAATTTTTAGTTTTGGCTGGTTTGCTGTATCGAGATAGTGCTTTTATTGATGAAGATAATGAAATTGATTTGGAATAAAGGTTTTGTTGAAAACTTGCGATTTTTCTCAATGTGTAAGGTTTATTTTTCCATGTATGTTTGTTGAACAATTTTGTGATGGATTACTTTCTGCAGAATTTAACTTATTATTTTGTAATTACCGACCTTGAAAATGGTCGAAAAACTTGTTTTGATCAAAAAATGAAAAATTCCGGTAAAAACTGCAAAAATTCCGGAAAAAATCTTAAATACGAGTATTTTTAGTCGCAGAATTCAATAATACAATTAATTGTAACTAATGCTATTGAACCTCATATTTTCCAATTAGCGAAAGACCTAAGCCCCGACTGAAATGGGGATTTTATTAAGCTCGTTTAAGTCCCGTATACAATGGTCTCGCGAGACATAAAAGCCCTTAATTGGTCTTAATCTTTATGATTAACTCTGACCTCAAAAGGCCGCAGTAGAACTGTCGTCTTATCTTTCCCTCTTGTAGCTTGGGTCTTGTAAGCGGACGGATTACGTTTTATCGGACAATTTCCAGAGTAATGCATAATTTGGCCGTAGTAGTCCGGCTTCTTGCGGTCGCCCCGCAGCCCTTCGGCTTCAGTTAACGGTAAAACTGCATTTGAGGATATTTGTGGTTTTATTACACAATTTTAGTTACGTCTACAACTTGTAAACACGAAATATATAAGTGGCGTTCGAAAAGTGGTATCTTGCAGAACAAGTTGCCATGTTCTGGGACGACGCCATAGCCAAAGACCTTGAAAGTTTACTAGCTTCGATGTTTCAAGGAATCAGTAAGTTCTGGGTCTCCAATCAGGCAAATAACTTTTGAACAAAATCCAAGAAATATAGCATATGTTTGGGAGTAGGACTCCAAACATTATGTTCTCCCTAAAGCGCTCATAGACTATGTGGACGATATCTGCCTTCTATCTCACTCATTAAAGGACGCAAAAGCCAAACTGACTCGATTAGCAGACAAGGCAGAAAAAGTGGGGCTGCCGATTAACAACTCCAAAACAAAAGAGATGAGAATAATGAACAATGAAAATACAACCTTAACTCTAAATAATCGCCCAATCGAAAGGGTACAAAGGTTCACGTACCTTGGCAGTGTGATAGGTACGAACAGAGGGACAGAGGTTGACGTCAAACAAAGAATACTCAAATCACAGCAAACATTCGGGATTCTCAACAACATCTGGAGGTCTGTCGCCAAACATAAAAAATACGCCTCTTAAACACAAATATCAAATCGGTGCTTCTGTACGGCTGTGAAACCTGGAAAGTGACTAAAAGTATTTCCAATCAACTACAAGTGTTTACAAACAAGTGCTTACGCAAAATCTTACGAATATACTGGCCGGACCAGAAACCAAACACCGAGTTATGGGAACGAGCGAAGCAAACACCGATAGAGTACAATATCAAACGCAGAAAGTGGGGGGTGGCTGGGCCATACCCTCCGCAAACCCGCAGGCGATATTGCAAAACAAGCTCTAGATTGGAACCCACAGGGCAGTCGTGGCAGAGGCAGACCGAAACAGACATGGAGACGCACAATTTTGGAAGAAGCCAAGCAAGTTGGCAAGTCATGAGGCGAAATAAAAAACCGCTAGAAACAGAGTCAGGTGGAGAGGTTTTGTGGAGGCCCTTTGTTCCCCAGCGGAATAGCGAGAGTTTATATATTTTTATATATAAAGCGCTCATAAGGGCATGGGGGGCAGTATTTCATCATTTGAGCTTTGAAGAGGATTAAAAGTTGTGGAGTGTAAAGCTTACTAATTCGAAATAATATTCCCAGTTTTTAAGAAGTTTTCCTTGCTATGCATGCGATATGTTTATGCAAAGGTATATTTGCTCCCAAGTTATCGGCCAGCAACTTGGGTGACGTTGCTGGAGGGATAGAGTGTTCCGACATAACTATGTCGGCTTCCGCAACGTTAACTTTTTCAGCAAAAACTGTCGCAGTCATACCAAGATAGAATATCTTCCAGCTCTTTGTTAAGTTGAACGACTTCTTTGTGTCTGCCAATATTTTCATGAGTAGCTGATGTTCGAGCCATTAAAGTAAATGCAGAAATAAGCATACTATCACCGGCAAAGATGTAGATTACATTCCTGGTCGTTTCCAGCAGATCATTAATATAAAGAAGAAAGATAGCAGTAGACAGTATGGAACTTTGGAATACACCCGCGTTTTATAGTGAAGGTATTAGAAAGAAACCCATTAACTGCCACTCATAAAGAACGCTCTCAAAGAAAATACTAGAGCTATAAACAAAACCTATTAATTATACCATAAGCGTATAGCTTGGCCAACAATTTGCATGCCAAACGCGGTCGAATGCCCTGGTTATATCAAGTGCAACCGCTTAAGATTGTTCAAAATGTTCAAATCCAAACTTGGATTATATAAGTTAGAAGATTTCCTGCTGATGTTTCCCTACAAAAGCAATATTGATGGTCGCTAATAATACTGAATCGTGGCCTTGATAATACTCAGCAAAGATTATTATTTTTTATTTGCTCTACTTTTACTGCCTTTCCTGTTCTTAGGGCATGCTGAAATATTATTGAATAGAAAATGATACTTTTCCAAACGGCTGCCCCAAATAGGTTATTTGTCCACCTAAGTTATAAGCGTTACCAGTTAAGGCATGTCAGCCATGTGAAACTCACACTTTTTCCTTCATTCTGATTATTCCGAATGAGCTCTATTCCTCTATTAAAAATGTTTATATACGAAAGTATTTAATCGAAAATTTTTTTTTAATATAGAAGAGTGTTCCTCGTTGTCAATTATTCTGTACGAGATTTTATTTTAAAAAAGGAAAGTACTTCATCTTTATGGGAAAATTTAAAATTTAAACATAGCACTAGTTTGGTCATTGAAGATAAGGACGAAGCAGAATCATCAAACACCTCTGGGAATTTAAAACAAGTTAATATTACAGGATATTTTGAAACAACCAAACAGTAGAATATAATTGATCCTGAAGCAAAACTTGTGCACACGGCAACAGGAGAGAAGATAGAAGATAGGCTCAGGCAATCAACCTTTTTCGTTTGTTAGATTAGTCATCAACGTTCTCCTTTCTTGACGATAGATCTGTATATTGTTGTGATAACTTTCCAGTCAAATGAATTACATATTTTAAATTTTGCCTATATATAGTCCCTCTTGAAGTAACAAAAGAAAGTTATAGTTTATGAGTGCTATCTCATTCTCAGTCTCTAGAAATAGTTGGTTGTGTATTTATACAGGAAAGTTCTACCTATAAATATATTTCCTGTTCGTGGAACCAAAGGAATGATCAGGTTCTAACCGGATTTATACATATTACTGTCAGTAAAATATTAAGATGTTAGGTACATCTGGAATTTTCAAAAATTCTATTTTTATTCTCTATACTTCTAAGAATTATCTAAAAAAAAAAAATAAGAACATTAAATTCCATTACAAAGTTATAGCATTAAATGTGACCTAGCGTCGGATTGGGACCGCTACCTATTTCCAGACACTGCCTGCAATATTACTCAGTCAATTTTTAATATTTTTTTTTTACTTTTTTTTTTTAATTTTAATAATTATCTTTTCTACAAAATGTTGAGAGGTTTTTTTTTAAATTTTTCTAATAGATTTTTTTTTTTATAAATAAGTAAACATAATTTTTCTGGTAGAGAATTGCATACTAAAGTTTGAAACCTCGCAAATTTTTTATTTTTGAAAAAAAATCCTTTGATAATTTTTAACTACTACATTATTTTCCAAAATTAATTTTTATTTTTGAAGATTGGATTATTTTTTTGTGAAGTTAAACTGCAGACAAGGGGGCGCCATAGTTTTCATCAGTGGTCCATTTAACCAGATAAAAAATAATGTTAACATTTAAAACATATTTAAAAAAAAAAATCTTCTAATTTGAAGTACGATAAAAATATATAATCGCCATTCTTATGTATTATTCACTTAATAATAAAATTTAAAATATTTTTGTTTAAATATACACACTTTTTGCAGCACCCAGGTGTATGTAACACCTTAAAATATATTTTCGAGTTTTAATAAATAACTTGACTAACCTGAATCTTGATCCAGCCGGCAAATTACCCAATGCCGGTGCTGCGTTTTACATTCTAGGTCAACATTAAGGTCCTTGCAAGATTTTATTATTTTTAAATAAACTTTTATTTTCTACTTTCATAGGGGGCGTAGCTCAGATGGTAGAGCGCTCGCTTAGCATGCGAGAGGTACCGGGATCGATACCCGGCGCCTCCAATTTTTTTTATAATTAGTTTTCTGTGTTTTACTTTCACTTTTTTGCACTGTTTGTTACTTCTTTCTCTTTATATCACAGGGGGCGTAGCTCAGATGGTAGAGCGCTCGCTTAGCATGCGAGAGGTACCGGGATCGATACCCGGCGCCTCCAAGAAATTTTTTATGATAAAGCTTGTTTATTTTACTTTGATTTTATGTACTGTTTATAATATTTTTTTATTATATCACAGGGGGCGTAGCTCAGATGGTAGAGGGTTCACTTAGCATGCTAGAAGTACCGGGATCGATACCCGGCGTCTCCAAAAAATTGTTTGATAAATTTTGTTCATTTTACGTTGCTGGTATGCATTGTTTATATTTTTTATTAAATCACAGGGGGGCTAGCTCAGATGATAGAGCTTTCGCTTAGCGTACGAGAGGTATCAAACAATGGAATATTATAAATGATCCTAAAGTAAAACTTGTACACACGGCAAGAGGGAAGAGCCTTAGACAATCGGCCTTTTTCGTTAGTAGAAATTATAGGTAAGCGTAAAAATGAATTGTTATTGTATTAGGGTTATTGTTGTTATTTACTTTTGTTCTAAATGCTTATTTTGTGTGTCCGCTACATCTCTAACTAATAACTTCAGATACTACCATATTGGCAAGTAACTTAGAATGGTATAAATTATTACCTGTAAAATTTATAAATATTACATTTATCCTAAAAATGTAATAAACAGAATTAAAGATTTAGGGATTATTTTACACTATTAAATAACTAGCCAAGAGCCAGTCGGACTTGCGCAGTTAGTGTTTCGTACGTTAATTGCTTTTAAGGGATTACATACCCCTGGAATTTTCAAAAATTCGATTTTTTTTTTACGGATTTTTATTCTCTATACTTCTAAGAATTATTTAAAAAAAAAGAATCAAGAAAATTCAATTCCATTACAAAGTTATAGCATTAAATGTGACCTGGCATCGCATTGGGTCCGCTATCTGTTTCAATGCACTGTCTGCAATATTACTCAGTAAATTTTTAATATTTTTAACTTTTTTTTTAAATCTTAATAATTACTTTTTCTACAAAATGTCGAGAGGTTTTTTTAATTTTTCTAACAGAAAATTTTTTATAGATAATTAAATATAAATTTTTTGGTCGATAATTGCATACTAAAATTTGAAACATCATAATTTTTTTTTTTTTAAAAAAACCTTCGACAATTTTTAACTTCTAAATTATTCTACAAAGAAAGGCCTAAAGACTGATGGTGTGTATTTGAGTCATTTAAGGATCGTCGACGATATTGTAGTTATCAGTAGTATTCCAGATGAGTTACAAGAAATGATAAATGAGTTAAATTGCCACTCGAAGACAATTGGTCTTAAGATGAATTAAAGTAAGACAAAAATATTAACCAACACTAATAACAACATAGGTATAAATTTGAAAGGAACAGCTCTCGAGATTGTTAATGATTATGTGTATTTGCGGCAAAAAATTACTACGACGAGAGGCAGTGTGTGAAATTTCAAGAAGAATCAGGCTTGGTGGTAAAGATAGAAAAAGAAACAAGTGGATACGAGAACAAACGAAATTAAAGGATATTATAGAGCACGTAGCAGAAAAGTGGCAATGGGCTAGACATGTAGCACGCACGACTGATGATCGATGGACCAAGCGAAGATTAGAATGGAGACCACGAGAACAGAAAAGGAGCGTAGGATGTCCCAAAACAAGATGGCGGGATAATATACAGAGGATTGCGGGCTTTGGATGGATGACAACAGCTGCAAATAGATTGAGATGGAAATTCAGGGGGAAGACCTACATTCAGCACTGGATAGAATTAGGCTTATAGTGATAGTGAGAATGACATTATTCTACAAGATTAATTTTTATTTTTGCGGATTGGATTATTTTTTGTGAAGTTATCCTGCAGACGAGGAGGCGCCATAGTTTTCATCAGTCAGATCCCCATAAAAAATAATGTTAACATTTAAAACATATTTTTAAAAAATCTTATAATTTGAAGCACAATGAAAATATATGATAGCCATTCTTTTGTGTTATTCACTTACTAACCTTTAATTTTTTTTTTAAATATACATACTTTTTGCAGCGCCCAGAACCCCTTAAAATAAAATGTTTTGTTAGGGAGGTATAAAATGATCAATGACTTCACAAAACACACCTCAAATGAGTTTTCAACAAAGTTTTTTTCCGATCTTTACTGAATACCAGATAAATTATTAAAGGTAATGACTCGTGATAATGTTCGTTCAATCTACACCCTGTGGAGCATATTTCAGAATTTTTTGAAAATTTTTTGATCAGTACTTTTCGAGATAAAGCAATTTTTCGCAATTTTTTAAAAATAATACAAAGAAAAGTGTGCGCAAGTATTACATTATATATATTTTTGATTTACAAGCTTTCATTTGACACCCCGCTACATGACCTGGCAAAAAAATTTTTTTCGCTTCGGATTTTACCCCCCAAAACTAACCCCTTAAGTCAAAATTTAGCTTTTAAAACTACACGGCTCTGATGATACCATCAATTCCTATATGAGTGCCAAATTTCAACATTCTATGTCAAATAGTTCAGGGGAAAATCGAGTGTGACAGACGGCCAGACAGACGGACCGATAGACACCGAAGTGATCTGATCAGTACGGAACAACAAAAATAAACGGTAAAATTCCTTGAACTCTACATCGTAAATTTCATAAGGTCATATTAAAATAATAATAATAAAAAAATAATTTTGCACATATTTCGAAAGTTGTAATTGACAGTCACTTTAAGACTTGTTTTAATGGCTATAAATCACGACAATAACAAATGTTACAAAAGTCTTAGGTTTCTTCTTAATATTGTAAACAGCAAACTACTATTAACGGAAAATTAGAACTTTATTAACTCTTTGTTTTATAACCTTTCGTAACAACACACTTAGACTTTAAATTACTTTCGAAATACGACTTACAATTCGAGAAGAGATTGTACTAACCAGATAATTCACCTTATTGTTAATTAAAAAAGAAAATCTAATCAATATTTCTAGTACATGAAAGAATTTCTTTATGAAAAGGCGTTCATCGATACAAAATCACTTAGTTCACTATCGTCATTAGCGCTATACCAGCCACAGCAGCAACACACCATTCAAAACAAGGTCCTCCGCATCATCGCCAAAGCCCCATTGTTCGTCCGCAACTGCCAACTCCACAGAGACCTCCAGATGCCCACAATCTGTAATTTCATCAGCAACGTTCAGACCAAATTCCCCGACAAAGCCACCCGCCACCCCAATCCCATGGTCAGGACCGCATACCGTTCCCCTCTACGCAACGCCTGCCGCCGTCTGCCAAGACCCAGTGACCCTCTGCCTCTGGATTAGCTTAAGTTAACTCTAATTAATATTAAGTTTAATTTTCAGTTTATGTTCATTATATATCTTAAGTTGAACTATCTTAAGTTCTCTCAATATACTTATATAAATCCCTCACTTAGTTAATTAGGTCCCTGTCATGTATATATCTTAAGATTTAAATTGTTAATCCTGTTCTATGATATCATTGTATAATAGTTATAGACTAGCTAGTTACCAATAAATGAAATGTTAGTTTACGTTTGCTTGTGCGTGTTTAAAATGCCTTAGACGCGCTATAATTCTTTTTTAAATACAAGAGACATAAAAGGGGCAGATTAGTGAAATCTATGGTGCAAATGCGAATAGAAAGAAAATGGGTTAGAGCATTTAACGATGGCCGTACAAATGTGCACGATAAGGGACGAACTGGGCGATCGTCCGTCATTAACCCTTGTACGGAAGCGGTATTGTAAGCATGAAACGGAGTCATTTTACTCAAAAAGTGAGCCTGTGTTTTCGCAATTTTATTACTTCTGATGCATGTTTTCATCCCTATAGACGATAAGAAGGATTTCAACCACATCGTTGTTTTAATTAGGTAAATAGTAAAAAACACCCATGGTATAGTATTTTTCACCATCTAAGAAAGTGGCTTAGCTACCTATACCCATTCAAAATTCTACAAGATTCGAAAGTGATTAATTTATGGCTGTTTAATGACAAGGCATCGTGCAGGGTAGCACTATACCTGATTGCATAATTGTTGGGTTTAAAATTTTATTGTGATAAGACAGTTGAATTTTAATGTTTTATGCATTGAATAATATACAATATAGTAATTACACAAATATATTAAAACAGTTTACAGTGTCCTCGCGTACATTTGTTACAATTTTAGTTATTACTTAATATCTAGTTCAATTTCGCTATCGCTACTATCGTGCAAATCAATAATATGTTTTTTTACAAGTTCTAAACTATTTATACTTATGTACATACATCTATATGAGTTTTCAATTTTTTTGACGTGTTGAATACAGTTTCTCCAGTTTTCAATGGTTACATTTTTGATTTCTCTCTTTATCAACTCAATCACACTACTGTATAAAGTGGGTGTATTATTGTGAGCACGTATATTCGACTTTATTTTATGCCACATCAACTCGATCGCATTAAAAATACAATAATATGGTGGAAGCCGAATTATTTCGTGTCCTGCTTCCTTTGCAATTTTATCACAAATATATTCTTTTGAAAAATTGTAACTTTTTAAAACTTCTAACAATTGTTTAACTGTATAACTTTCATGGAAATATATGTCACGTTCGCACAAAAAGGCATGTTTTCCCTTTTTCTACTGGTGGAACTTGGTACTTTATTCATTTGGCGACTATGATAGGATGCATTATCCCTTACAATACAGCTATTCGGTGGTATATTCGGCATTAATTTGTTTTGAAGCCAATCTTCAAAAACTTCAGCGGTTGTATCACGATGATAATCCAAGCTGGAACCGGAAATATTCTTGGCTGCTAGAAATAGACATTCCAGCCTTCTTCTGACCCCGCATGTAAAATAGTTATTCTTTTACCTTTATTTGATAGGCATTTTTTGGATTTATCAATCCATCCTTTACTGGGTGTGTCGTGGGTGTCATACCAAGTCTCATCTCGGTAGATTATCGTTCGATTTTCCGATCTAGCTGTATTTATTTTTTCAAGATATTCCATTCTGAGTTGTTTTTTTGTTTTGTCTATTTTTTTGAACAAAAACCCCAAACGACGTAGAATACGCCATAAAGTTGTAGTGGAAAATTTTATGTCACAGCTATCCTCGGACAGCCTCCGTGAAAGTGACAATAACGTAGGAACTTTTTGTTCTGTATACATTTCATAAATTTTGCGGCGGATTAAGTCTTCTTGACAGGAATCAATACATTTCGACACACCTTTGTCTTTTCGTGTTTTTTTAGGCGCTATAGAATTATTTACAATTTGCGAAACTGTAATTTCAGAGATGCTTGTTAAAGCTGATCTTTCCATCAGTGAAAAGTACTTTTTGTGGCCTGGCTCCACTAACTTTAAATAAACACTTTTAACTATCACTTTTGCCTCAACGAGCAAACATTTGCGGCTTCTGATGGAAAGGCTTTCGGATATTTTAAGACACTATTGAATGTTATAATACACACTGTTTCAGTATAATACTGAAGATAAAATGAAGATTATTCTTTATATTTATAAACACGAAGTAGCCAATAAAATGTTAGATTGAAAGGGAGGTATATATACATATCAATTACGACCCTGTTACGGCCAGGTACGTGCAAAGATCCTAACGGTCATTTAATGTTTTTATTGCATGAATTTGCCAAATCACTTTCTTAGATCTTGAAAAATACTATACATAGAAAACAATACGGAATTTAGACTATATAATAATGAAACAACTTAAACAGACTTATCTAAATCATAGAACGTTCAATTTTATACTTATGTATATACTTTACTACTAGAAAGAGCGAAAAAAAAAACAAAACGACATCTACATGGAATTTTAATTATACGAGGCTGGTTTGAAAAGTCCGTGCAAAGTCCGAGAGATGGCACCACCGACGCGTATCGAGGTCATGTTTAGTTAGTAGCATCTCTTGAATGAACGCACACCAAGTTTCAGCCATATTGGTCTATTTCTTTGTGTTTGGCATTCGTGTGAATCAAGGAAGTCGAGTGATTTTCAAGAAATGGACGAAAAAGAATTTCATGTGGTGAACATTACTTTATGAAAGGCAAAACGCCTCAGGAGACTAAAGAGAAGCTTGATAAATATTATGGTGACTCATCATCTTCGATTAGAACAGTTTATAAGTGGTTTCAAAATTTTCGGACTGGCCATATGGGCACAAGGGACGCTGAACGTTCTGGACGGCCTGTGGAGGTTACGACTCCAGAAATCATTGATCAAATCCATGATATGGTGATGGATGACAGAAGAGTTAAGGTGCGTGAGATTGCTAGTGCTGTGGGCATCTCAACTGAACGGGTACATAATATTTTGCATAAACATTTGGACATGAGAAAGCTATCCGCAAGATGGGTGCCGCGATTGCTCATGCTTGACCAAAAACGGAATCGTGTGAAGTATTGCAAGGATGGTTTGCAGCTGTTCCAGAAGAATCCGGAGTACTTTAAGCGTCGTTTCGTCACTGTGGATGAAACATGGATACATTACTATACTCCTGAGACCAAACAACAATCTAAACAATGGGTTACCAAGGGGGAATCTGCACCAAAAAAGGCGAAGACCGTTCCTTCGGCCGGAAAGGTTATGGCGACTGTCTTTTGTGATTCGCAAGGGATAATCCTCATCGACTATCTGGAAAAGGGTAAAACTATTACAGGTGAATATTATTCATCGTTATTGGACCGTTTGAAAACCGAGCTGCAAGAAAAACGCCCGCGATTGGCCCACAAGAAAGTCCTTTCCCATCACGACAACGCACCAGCACACACCTCAGCAGTTGTGGTCGCAAAATTAATGGAAATAGGATTCCAACTTGTTTCACATCCCCCCTATTCTCCAGACTTGGCTCCCTCGGACTATTATTTGTTCCCCAATTTGAAGAAATGGCTGGCGGGACAAAGATTTTATTCAAACGAGGAGGTGATTGCAGACACTAATGGATATTTTGCAGACTTGTACAAATCCTATTATTCGGAAGGGATCAACAAACTAGAACATCGTTGGACGAAGTGTATAAGCCTAAAAGGAGACTATCTCGAAAAATAAAAAAGGTTTACCCCAAACACATAAGTAGTTTTTATTTTTGCACGGATTTTTCAAATCAGCTTCGTATGTATATACTTTACTACTAGAAAGAGCGAAAAAAAAAAACAAAACGACATCTACATGGAATTTTAATTATATAATAAACTCACACCGACCTTGAAGAGTCCGGATGTTCTTGTAGTACTAACCCATTGCCACAATCGACTCACAAGAACCTCCTAAGGGCAAATCGTGCGAAGCATAGCAAAGAGGGGACGCCCCACCGCCAGTCGCGTTAGTTAAAACATACGACCAGGGCTACAATTTACTCATTTCTTTCATTTTAGAGGTAATGATGACCTGGTGCGGAATTGATGAAAAAGTTCGAGAAAACAAACACTTTACGACTTCATCATTATCTAATGTGTTTCCTCCAGTTTCCAGAAGTGTTCTCTATGAAATTTGAAGAGTGTTTAAGCCAAATTTCAATGGTGGTGAAACCTTGATTGCTTACGCTACATCGGAATTAAAACAACAATCCACGGAATGGAAGCATTTAACATCACCCAAAAAAGTGAAGTTCGAGCAAACAATTTCAGCTTGAAACTGTATTTTGAAATAGGACTTTAAAAAGGAGCCTCATACTTAAAAAAAGAGTATGATAATAGAAGTAAATAAAAAAAATAAATACAAAAAGGTTTATGGAGGCGCCGGGTATCGATCCCGGTACCTCTCGCATGCTAAGCGAGCGCTCTACCATCTGAGCTACGCCCCCTGTGATATGTAAAACAAATTTTAAACATCGCATAAAAGTAAAAGTAAATTAATTTAAAATTATTACTTGCAAAAAACTATTGGAGGCGCCGGGCATCGATCCCGGTACCTCTCGCATGCTAAGCGAGCGCTCTACCATCTGAGCTACGCCCCCAATGATATAAAGAGAAAGAAGTAACAAACAGTGCAAACAAGTGAAAGAAAAACACAGAAAATTAATTATAAAAAAAATTGGAGGCGCCGGGTATCGATCCCGGTACCTCTCGCATGCTAAGCGAGCGCTCTACCATCTGAGCTACGCCCCCTATAAACATTACAAAAAAAAAATTCTACTTCAATAAATATTACCTAGTTTTACCTCTCTCTACCAGATTAATTAAATTTTATTATTTAAATGTTTCAAATAACATTTAAATGCATGGGTGTGTACTTGACCTACTGCATGTAAGATAATCGCTGACTTGAAAATTGGTTCATTTCACTATGTTGCAACGAACAGGTTAACCAAAATAAGAGATTTTTTAAATAAAGACAAATCAGTGTGTGTGCGTCCGCCATGTTTAGTTAAGCTTAACTTTTTTCCTTTTAACATGTGATTAAATGAAAATGTTAATTGTAAAACTAAATAGTGCCTAAAAGTTACTTTAATTAGCGTTTATAAGAAATGTGTTTAGTTTTTTTTTTAAACTTTGGTGTATGGACTTTGGACCTTTTTTTGGATGAAACCACCTTTAAATCAAAAGTAAGTATTACTTAAAAACTTTAATCGCTTAGGGTGTGTTAAAATTACTTGAACAAGACTCAAGTGGACATTGAACTTACAATACATAGTAAATCCCAAGATATAAGATCCTACCTTTTTGCTTTTTCAATAGTGCAATAAACGACCCTATTATGGTTTTGTGCATAGTTGCCAGGTATTACGATAAACGTATTTTTATTTTGCCTGCTTTGTATACCGCCCTCACTTGCACCTGCAATCATATTGGATCTCTTTTACCTATATATTTACTACCTGGCAACCCGGTTTGGAGCCCTTTAAGTATTTGATAATATAGGTCTAATGACCATAGGTCCCCATTTAGATTTGAAGGATACTTTTTATTATTTTTATTTTTAGTTTTAGTTACAACTTACAACGTAACGGTTCTATTTTAATTATGTGGCGTCCATGGGAAAATTGCAATAGTGGCTAACGCAAGAGAAAACATTTATCACTTGACGCTAAACAAATAGTGAAAAATCTTTACGACAGTTTCGTAAAAAGAAATTTGAATAAACAAAGTGCTTTGCAAGAAACAACCCAACCCCAATTTCTACGATTAAGGGTACTGTAGGAAAACCATCACTCACGAACAGGAAAAAACGTAAAGATTTTCAAATGCATCATGTAGACGATTGTGAAAAAGACGTCATCAGGCGAAAAATATATTCTATCTATGAAGAGCAGTTAGTGCCGACACTAAACAAAATAAAATTAAGACTGGTGCAGAACGGAACCAATATACATTGTGGCCGATCAACTCGTCACAGAATTCTCTTAAGAATGGGATTCACGTTCCGAAAAATCAACAAAAGGCAAGTAGTGATGGAGTCATAAAGATTACGAATCTTGCGACATACTTATTTACAAGAAATTAAAAAGTATCGATCAGAGAATTGGCCAATAATTTACCTTGACGAAACATGGTTCGATACCCATGACACTGTGCAAAAAGGGTGGGTTGACAGCAGTACAAAATGTCAGACTAACTCACCTTCAAATAAAGGTAAACGAATAACCATTTCGCATGCTGGATCTGAAAAGGGCTGGGTTTCAAATTGTCTACTATCATCTGCAAAAGACATAAAAGATTCTAGTTTGGACTAGAGAGAAGACACGACCGCATAACTTTTTGAAAATTAGTTTCAAAATTCCCTTTTGCCAAATGTTGCTGAACAGAGTGTTATAGTTATGGACAATGCAAGTTACCATAGTCGCCTACTAAATAAGGCTTCTAATGCAGCCAACACCAAATCGGAAAATATAGGAATATATGTTAGAAAATGACATTTATTTTGACTTTAGTCATAAAAAAGTGATCTTTTGGAAGTTTTGAATGACTATAAATTGAAAAAGAACTATGTTTGTGGTAGTATGACGGTTTTTGCGGCTTCCTCCGTATTATTGTATGTTTAATCCAATTGAACACATTTGGCATCAAGTTAAATCAAAAATAAGGGTACAAAATGTTTCTCCTATTTTAAGCGTGTCAGTGGTTGAATTAGTAAAAAGAGTGATAAATGATATACCTTGTGAGAGCTGGAAGAATTCCATTCAGCACATTGTTAAAGTTGAAGATTCATATATTTATGTAAATAATATAAAACCACTGATAATTACCTCAGCTGATGACAGTGATAGTGAAACCGAATTAGGCTTAAGTTAAAATATAATTTTATTTATACAATATGTCCCCTCTTGTAAACCCCATTCATTCAAACTGTATATTTGTACTTCTTATCCATTTGTTTTTACATGCATCTATAAGTAAACATCTCCAAAAACATATACATTAATGAATAAAGTTCTTAAGTCCATCTCTGCAACCTATCATAAACAAAAGGTCAGAATTTTTATATTGCCCACTTAAAACGGCAAAAATCAGGATCTTATATTCTGGGACAGGCTATACCTGTGTCAAAAATACATATTTCCAGTACTTAAAGAAACCTATTTAAAATCGATATGACTTCTCCTTTGACTCCAAGATTGGACTTATTTGCTGACGATGCTAATGCGCATGACGTCAAGGATATTAAGACTGGTTCTCGACTGGGGTGGAAGAAGCGTCAAAACAGATCTCGAACTGGCAGATCAAGTTACGTTGGTGCTGTAGCATAGTTGGTAAAGTGTAGGGGGCATATACCCTGAAATAGTAAGTTCGAATCCTACAAGCATCGAGAAACTTTTTTAATTCCCTTGTCATTGTGTCTTTAGCTTCAAGTGTTTTCCTGATTGTTTATTACTCATAATTGAATGAAACCTAATTAAAAAGTTTTGAGTACATTAAGCATTTTAAAAGGGCTTTAAGACCTTTACAGAAATTAATGAACTTCTATGACGGTTGAAGACCCTGTGTAAGGGCGTGGTGTTTGATAATCAATTATTTAAAAAAAATATATATAAATGACTTTTGATAAAACAAAATTATTGAGGGTTGAGAAGTGAAAGAACACTGGATAAGGGCTTAGAGTTTGATGCTTGCTGATATATTTGCCCAACTCTGGGCCGGAAAATTGTGTGTCAACGTCTTAAAACGTAGAATTTTAATCTCCATATATTCTTCCTCAGACTTTTCCCCTGAAGCAAATTTCCACTATTTCAACACAAATTTCATGCGCAATTTTTCATTTTTAGTAGCTAACAATTCAGACCAACCAATAATAACTGGTCAAGTGCAAGTTGAATTTGCGCAATTAGTGTTCCGTACGTTGATGGCTTTTAAAATAAAAAAAAAATTGTTACGGAGGTATAAAATGATCAGTGACTTCACAAAACCCACCACAAAGTTTATTTCCAATCTTTACTGAAAAGTGATGACCTTGATTTTTTTTTTATACCAGATAAATTATTAAAGGTAATGCCCTCGTGATAGTTTTCATTCAATCTACACCCCGTGGAGAATATTCCAGAATTTTTCCAACATTTTTTGATCAGTACTTTTCGAGATAAGGTGGGGGGGACAGCGTTTTTTCGTGATTTTTTAAAAATAATACAAAGAAAAGTGTGCGCAAGTATTACATTATATATATATTTTTTACTGGCGTTTTCACAAGCTTTCATTTGACACTACACTCGATGACCTAGTAAAAAATGTTTTTTTACTTCCGATTTCACCCCCCAAAACTAAACCCTTAAGTCAAAATTTAACTTTCAGAACTACGTGGCTCTGATGAGGCCATCAATTTCTATATTATTACCAAATTTCAACTTTCTATGTCAAATAATTTCGGAGAAAATTGGGTGTGACAGACAGACAGACGGACAGACACACTGAAGTCATCTTATAAGTGTTCCCGTACGGAACACTAAAAATTACATGGGAAAATTCTAGAATTTATTTAATACTGCAGACCGATTTAAAATACAACCAAAAACCCTGTACTTACAATTCGAAAATGTTCAATACTTCATAGATAACACACGGATATTCTTGTCCAACTTTTCGCGATAGCGAGAAATTTTACGAGATATATGTTTCTACCTTATGCACTGGGAAACCATAAACTATCATTACATTACAAGTCAAAGAAAATACATAAATATCCATCGGATATACATTTTAAAGCTGTATCATGAATGTCGACAACTGAACAGTGGTGTTGCAAAGTATATAATATTAGGTAGTCGAAAGGTATTGAGACAATTGTTTTTTATAGTTTGAAAGGACTTTACTAAACCAAGTATGTGCCGCCCATTCCTGTACTTTCTTGACAAAAAATTGGTGGTTTCCACAGACTTTCAAACCAACTGAACACTATGCAGGGAGTTCTGCAGAGAGCGAAACAAATGGTTGTTTGACGGTGCAAAATCCGGGCTATACAGTGGATGCTTTAAAACTTCCGCCAAGATTCTTCAATCCTCCCAAGTCAATAGCTTGCTTCAATCTTGTCAATTGCTGACAGTAGAGTACAAAATTCATCGTTCGTCCAGACTGCAGGAGTACATGATTCCCTCATCACATTTTCGGCGTTAATCCGGGCTTTGTCGTTTGTGGAGCTTCAACCCTTTTTCGACTACGATCTTTTTTGCACATTATTGTGGTAAGTGATCCACTTTTTATCACCCTTGATCAACTGCTTCAGAAATGGCTTGATTTCGTTACGTTTCTTTAGAGATTCGCAGACGGAAATTTCACAGAGTGAATTTTTTAGCGTCTGTTAACTTCATTGGTCGACCAGTGCGAGGAGCATTTTCTACATCGAAATTTCTAGAACGAAAACGACTGAATGATATTTTGCTGTTGGTTTTGATAACGTACAAGAATGGATTGAAAAGGTCGCGGCCTCACCAAAAAATAATTATAATATTTTTATTATAGTACCCTCAATAAGTTCATACTTTCTTTGGCTGTCACAGTGTAAAATTTTGTTGCTGTAGAATTTGTGGTTTTTAGGTTAAAATGAGTTTAATGAGACCATGGAAAAATGGAAAATATTAAACAACGTGCGGTCATTAAGTGCCCCAAAGGAGATGATATGAAAACAACACTATGGGAATCTGCTCCGTCATATACCACTGTGAAAAAACGGGTCGCAGAATTTAAACGTGGATGAGAGGGCATCGAAGATAACCCTCGCCCCGGCCGGCCCACGACGTCTACGACTGAAGAAAACATCGGCAAAGTGTGTGATCTCATACTGAAAGACCGTAGATTAACTATCAGGGAGATTGCAGACACAGGCATCTCGTATGACCGAACACAAAACATCATTGCCAAGGAACTCAGATTTTCTAAGGTTTCCGCTAGGTGGGTTCCCAGATTGCTTTCAGTAGTTCACGATTTCTCGCGACTGTTTGGAGATGTTTGAGGCTGATCCGCAAGATTTTCTTAACAGGTTTGTGATAATGGACGAAACCTGGGTTCACCACTATACTCCAGAGTGAAAACAACAATCCAAGCAGTGGAAAAAATCTGGTGAACCGACCCCAAAGAAAGCGAAGGCGATTTTGTCGGCTGGAAAAGTGATGGCGTTTTTTGGAATGCCAAAGGTATTATTATGGTGGACTACCTTCCGAAAGGCGAAACAATAAACTCGACTTACTACTGCACCCTTTTGTGTCGTTTACGTCATGAAATTAAAGAGAAACCCCCAGGATTACTGAGAAAGAAAGTTTTGTTCCATCAGGATAACGCTCGCGTTCACACGTCCGTTGAGTCTGTGGCTCAAATTCGTGATTGTGGTTTCGAATTGCTGCCCCATGCGGCTTATTCTCTTAATTTGGCACCTTCGGCCTTTCATCTGTTTCCAAACCTAAAAAAACACCTCATTTTCATCAAATGAAGAAATTGAAGCTGCAGTTAACCAGTATTTTGAAGACCTTGAGGAATCTTTTTTTTTTTCAAACAGGTGTGGAAGCTTTGCAAAGCAGGTGGAAGAAGTGCATAGAGCTAGGTGGAGATTACGTCGAAAAATAAAAATATTTTTGTACATAATTTATTTTGTTTTCTTGACTAGGCTGCGAACTTTTCAATCCATCCTCGTATCTTCACCATAAACAGCATAAACCTCTTTATACGTCTGCGCAGCATTTGTTAAGTGTAAAAATTTCACTCATCTTTAAGGAGCTTCAAATTAAGTTTGAATAAATAAATTTCAACAGTTTTTGCACATCTACTGCTGTCAAACTGACGCTAAGTATAACCCTGCGATTTATATTATCTGAGATAAATGACACTAAGGCTATCTAACGAGAAAAAGGCACAATAGTTCTTCGACAATCTTTTATTATTTCTTTTTGTTCTGACCGTTTGTCATCTAACATGGTGCGTTGGTCCCTACTCATTGCCACCACTGCTATTAAGTGCTTCAGCTCAGCTTGTTTTATTTTTAGAACTAATTATGACATTTACTATTAAAACGGTAGACCAAACAGAAGAACATTGAATGAGTGACAATTCCGGATATTACGTTAATAGTATATATAATAAATTTGGTGCTTTCTCCATTTTCTTGAAAAGGACGTAGAGAAAGCGCCAAAACTCCCGTTACCTAATACTTTTCTCCTGGTACCTTCACGTATTTGCTAAGCAATTTTCAGTAATCGAGCGAATCAGTTTTACATGTATCCTAAGAGAAGCTGGATGGAGCCACATGGAAATTAGATTATTAATTATCGAGTTACAACCGGATACCCACAGACACATCGAGATTTGCTTAACTTACTATGTTAAAAAATGACGCCATAATTCAATACGTTTATGTATTTGCTTTAATAAAGAATGACCTGACAATAATAGTAAAAAAGCGGTCAAGTGCAAGTTGGATTTGCGGAGTTACTGTTCCGTACCGTGGTTGCTTTTAAAATTAAAAAAAATTCTTACCTAGGCTAAGTTAATTAGGTCCCTGACATCTTAGGATCCAATATGTATTTTACATCTTACCTACCCAATAGCAAATAAATTAATCTAGCTCAATCTAAAGTATAGTAATAAAAGTATAAAACGAATATTTACTACCTAAATATTTGTTTAATTATAAACAAATAAAATAAAATTCTTTTGTCTCGGTACAGGAGCGACGAGTTTAACCTGTGTAATGGTCGACGGATCGTTGAGTTAGATGAGTTAGGAAAAAATTTAAAGTGTTGTCTGTGTAAAAAAAGTCCTTTCAGTAGAAAAAATAACTCAGGATAACTCATTGTGGCTGGCCGTGGCTCGGTGGCGTAGTATTTTGCTACTGTGTAGAAGGTTCAATCCCGCATGTCGGTATACTTATTTATTAATTTATTTAAGTATATTTGGCCTGGCCACGTACATTGGTAGTAGTTGTTTGCAGAAATGCAAATAACGTCCGTGGTAGCACTACCGCGTTGTTTAAAAGGTGCCGTGAAATACAAAATGTATGTTTCGGCACTTGGACAACGTTGATTACGACATCCTCGCCGATATCTTTGGGATATGAAAAAACGGTAAAATCCGTACTGAGGCTGGGAGGTGAGCGATAAAAGAAAAATGAGAAATGTTTAGGCCTTAATTCAATATTGGATATTTCTTGTGATGAGTGTTGTGTTATAGCGAAAGTACCGACTGGTAAAATATATAATAAGGTTAAACATTCAGATGGAAACACCACAGATGTTATAGGTAAATATTTATTTATTTCTATGTAAATATATTTCGTGAATTATTTAATTTTTTTTTAGAAGTAACAATTATTATTTTTATAAACTTAATTATTTGTTACTTTTGAAGGTGCCGTTTATTCACGTTTCGGGTGCACTGCATTGAACAAACTACTGGTTTCAATGAATATACCTTCAATATCATGGAATTTATATAAAATATATGAACGTGAAATTGGTCCAGCAATAGAAAAAGCTGCCAAAGACAGTTATAGGCGCCGTGCACAAGAAGACCGTCAATTAATTATTATTAATAAAATTGATGAATTGAAGGAAACATTGTAAGAATAAAAAATTTTGACATTTAGATTGAAAATGGTATCACTGAGAAATAAATGAAAATTAAATTAAATACTCCTCAAAAATTAGAGAATGACTGTAAAATATACTGTAATTTTTTTTTTTATTTCCACAACTAATTGACTAAGGTTTTGCAAAAGCTGATAAATCTATTTTCTAGTCAATTGTAAATATTTTATGTAAAATAATTAATTGTATATCCAATTTAATTAAAGATATTAATTAAATAATTAATCTCTATTGAATTGTATAAAAATTAAGTTTACAAATGTTTTTATTTTTTTCTCTCTGTGATCTATTTTTGATTTCACTTTTATAATACCATATCGATTGAAGAAAATTTGTAAATAATGAAAATCAATTAATGAAGTATTATATAAAAATAAAAGGTATAATTAATTTTGCAATGATCGATGATATTGCTGGTTTTTCGGGCATAGTAAGTTTTAAAAAAAAAAAAAGTTAGCGCATTATTTATTGCAAACAGCACCAAACAAAAAATTCCATGAGACGATATATGACGTTTAAATCCTTGAGAATTTGGCAAATGAGTTTGTGAAGAGAGAATATTTAATTACAAATTATGTATCGTATAAAGAGTCATGAAAAAACTAATACTGCCATCTTTAATTCCTTAAAAAGGGTTATCTCCGATCTTATGATTAAAAGAATTGCAGCTGAATGTATAACTTTGGAAGATCTAAAAAGTTCTGAGGATAAATTGGATTCTACAGGAATAGTGCAATTATTATCTAGTCGAAAATACAACGGCAAACCACGTGTAACCAAAGATACGCGAGTAGTAAATAAAGTACTTAATTACTTTACAAATAGTTTATAATACTTTACTTATTTATCATTAATTATTTATTTAATATTATTTTTATATCATTATTTATTTAAAACCGCTTTTTTAGTATATATTTAATATTGTTATCAATTGATATGTATGTAACAATGTTGATAAATGAACATAACATTAACTTAAAATATTGAAAAATTATTGAACCTACAAACATATCTTGTTAAATATAAATCTTATAAATACTAAAGAAAAAATAATAAAAGAACAAGATACAAATTAAAATTTTTAATTAATATTTTTATTTGATGATTAGAGATAAATATATTGTGTTTATTCAATAAATTATTTAACCTACGAATGAATTTCTGTTTAAAAGTTAATCACTTTAAATGCCGTTTGAATGTTGGCGAGTAAAATATGACGACATATAGCGTTGTCAAATTGTGATATCTGTCCCTTACTACACGGTTATTCTTTTAAAAAACATCAACTTTAAATATTTATATCTTTTTAACAGATTGGTAAAAAAATTAATATTACATAACAAAACCTCCACTTTGTTGTCAAGGTATATAGTCCTCATAGTTTCTTTTGTATACCAGATAAATTATTAAACGCAATGCACACGTGATAATTTTCGCTTAATCTACACTTAATGAAAAATATTCCAGAATTTTTTCAAAATTTTTTGGATCAGTATTTTTCGAAATAGGGGGGAGGGCAGCGATTTTTGACCATTTTTTTTTTTAAATAATTCAAAAAAAAGTGTGCGCAAGTATTACGTTATATATATTTTTGAATTCGTGTTTTTACAAGATTTCATTTTGCATTGTTTTCATTTCATGTCAAATAGTTTCGGAGAAAATTGGGTGTCACAGATGGATACCGAAGTGTTCCGTACGGAACAATAACGATAAACGCAAAACAAAAAAAAATAAAACAAGAGTTTACGAATTAGGCTGTAGCACTTGTAATACATGAAAAGATGAAAATCATACTTTCAATGAAGATTTCAGAATTTTGCAGGATGAAAAGAAAAGGAATTTACTGAATTGCTTAGAACAGGTAGAGATTAACCAGAAAAAATCATCAGGTTTATTACTCAACGATTAATGGGATGTGGGTGGGTCTCCTTTATTGAACTTGTTTTAGGTATTATGGTGAATACTGTTAATTAATTTGACCCTTGGTAACTTATATATTTTGTAAAGAAGACACAGTGTATCGAAACAATTTTCAGCTCTAATACAAAAAAGATAAGTGGTGCTATCCAATAGCTTAAATTTTGCGTTCCTATATTTGTGCCAAATTTCAACTTTCTATGTCAAATAGTTTCGGAGAAAATCGGTTGTAAGAGACAGACAGAGGGACACCTGAATTATTGGCAGAATTCTCGAAGATGTAAAAAATAAATGATATGGAAAATTTATCTCTGTGCAAGTTATCATTTACCCTGCAATCCTGACCCAGAATCCAGCGAATATTATCTCTTTAGAGATTTGTAAAAATACGACGAAGACTTCTTTTGCTTATTATATATTCTTTTATAAGCTGAGGAATTTATTATTTTTGCCCTCTATCACTTTTTTGAAGTCTGAGAGATTTTTAATTCTGGGTAACAGGCAAATTACGTAGCGAGCCCGTTTTTACTATGACATGTTCCATATTACTGAGATTCTCGGGACATGAAATTTTCAAAAAATTCATAGTATCTTTAGACTAAGCTTCATAGCCTTATTCGCGTGAAACTTGTGCAAACTCCCCTCAATAAGCTTAATTTTAATTCGTGGTTACCAAGTACAAACTTTTCTAAGCCTTTAAGGTTAATTATGAATATATTTAATGAAAACAAATCAAACTTTAAAGTCGTAGTTAACTCGTACGTAGGCTTATATTAAAATTCTAATTTAAACATAAATGCTAAAAAGGGATCTGTATCCCTAAAACCAGACTTGATCCATCGCTTCGTTCGGAAGATTCGAAATTATTTAAAACTTATTATAATAAAACTTTGAATGTATAGTAAATTTCAACCAATAATGTCTGTTGCCTCAAAAATTTTGATTTTTCTAATGGTCCTCGGATTTTGTGACTTCATTCATGCGATAAGCTGTAAATGTTTATTTAATTCTATGTAGTAATGGAATGTTCTTGGAGTATTTTTCAGGTGTGCACTGTTATTACTTACAGGGGGTGAAAAGTTCCGATACTTTCCAAGAGATGCCAGTACAAACAAAAAACACCATATGATTTTCAGTTAGTATCAACTCTCAAAAGATCCATGTAAAATATTCATGACATTTTGTCTATTGGTTTGCGCATTACAGCTGTTTTGGTCACGCTACTTTTGATTTTTGAAAAACGATGGAACAAAAAAAATTTCGTGTTCTCATTACACATTGATTTTTGGTGGGAAAAAACACAGCCAGAACCCAAGAATGGCTTGAGAAATGTTAATTAGATGTCATGGTTTAATGAACTTAAATGAGGTCGTACAAGCACCATGTTCCGGACACCCATACAACTGCACAATATCGCGGAGCGTTAATCAGAATGTCAAAATCAGATCCAAAAAAGCTTTATTAACACTCGATAAAATTTACAAGGATGGGTTACAGTATTTGAGTTCAGTGGATACAGTGTGCTTTTTAGTATATTCATCCACTGTAAGGCCTTGCGGCTTGATGATGTGCTGCATAATTAGCGCTGCCTTTCACACACTGCCTATCCACAGACAAGGACAGAAGAACGAGACCTCAACCAAAGCAGAGTCCTATTACCGTATGTGAAAGGAGTTACAGATAGGATTGGAAGAGTCCTAAGAAAACAACATAGGCACAGCATACAAATCACAAAACACTCTGGCAGACACCCTGGGTAACCCCAAGGACAAGAGAAGACTGGAAAACCATGGAGTTTACAGCATCCCATACGGAGACTGCCACAAATTGTACATAGGACAAACAAACAGATGAATCTCCACCCAGATCCAAGAACATAAAAATAGTATCAAAAACAAACAAACAACATCAGCTCTTTTTCAGCACAATCATGATACTGGTCACAACATCAATTTTGAGGGATCTAAGCAAATAGCCTCGATTTCACATTATAAAATAGGCATAGTCAGAGAAGCCTTGGAAATCGAAAAGAATGGACAGCTAAATAAGCGAGATGATGCGCTGAATATGTCCACTACATGGAAGGGTCTACTAGCTAAACCAAGGAATAACCAAAACATCGAGAAGCCAACGGTCAGCATAGCGCCAGAACCCGTAATTACCATCCAGCCGGGAAACACCGATGCCCGGACGAACACTTCCGACCCCCCTCCCCCGTAGACGCCGACCTATAAAAGACGGCGATCGCACGTCGGTTTCTCAGTTAGCTTCGAGCGGCGGTAGCAACAAGATCACAGTATCGAGTAGCAGCAGCAACGGGAGCAGTTGAAAATGCCAAATGAGATTTTGGCGAAACGTCGTGCAAATTCATTGTTAGACGAACGGATTGAAACCCGGAATATATATATATATATATATATATATATATATATATATATATATATATATATATATATATACATATATATATATATATACATATATATATATATATATACATATACATATATATATATATATATATATATATATATATATATATATATATACATATACATATATACGAGTATATATATTACCGTCCAAAAATTCGTAAGCACTTACTATTTTTTTAGCCTTTTGAACTTAATGTAACTTAACATATTACATACGAGTTTGGATATATATGACTTTTAATCTCCAGAATCCCACGCTAGCGTAGGATTCTGACAAGTGATCATCGGATCACTTGGCAGGTTCTATACCAACTGCGCTATCAACGCCGGCCAGTGACTATTTTTAATTGAAAAAATAAACAATTTAAAAACAAATTACTTGCAGTAAATCTTTATTTATTATCTCAGCTACCTGACGTAATTTCAATAAATCCTTACGCACATTTCTTAGATTTTTTTATGGTTGTTAATTTTCCATCGCAAACATGTTTTATAATCTTTGTATTACACGATCGAAAAAAGGGACGTTTACTTAGAATACAATAAATTTAATAAGGCTTCACATTTAGTAATATCTTAGAAGTTGTAATCAAGCATTTATAGGGGACAGTGGCGATTTCTGAACTTAGTGTGCTTCAATGTGTTTGTGTTTGGTTGTTTAGTCTGAAATTTCGTTTTTAAAATGACGTCAAGAAAGCAGGTAGGCGATGAACAGCCAGTGTTATATGTACTTTTTATGAAGAAGGTTATAGTGAGCGATAAATTGCAAAAAAAGATATTTCAAATAAAAACGTATACTAAACCCTTAACAGCAAACAAATAATGATAATAAATGATAACAGAGACAGGTCTGGTCAGACTAAAGCCACAACAGAAGGTGAAGATTAGTTCATCAAAGTACTATCTAAATAAAATATACGCTTGAAGAACTTTTCAAATTACTGCTGTTTTAAATGAAACTCGTACTGAACCAGCTTCGGCACACATTGTTAAAAGGCAACAGCTGTCTGCAGGCATAAGAGGATGTGAATCTACTAGAAACCAGAACCAACAATCAGATACATGCAAAGCAGATTGCCATGTTCTAAAACACACACACATATATAATATATATATATATATATATATATATATATATATATATATATATTGGGTGATAGATCATAGAAATAAAATCCTTTGAACGAAAGAATCCAAATTCGAAAATTTTGGACTAAGAAGAATATTTGTGCACGCGCTTCAGAAATACCACAGTGGGAAAAAATTCGTGTGAAATCTGTCAAGCCACTTTTTTGAAAAAGGAAAGAAGCCATTAATGTCAGCATAGAAGTACTTTATTCAAATAAAATTACTATATTACTTCTAAAATATTACTACTACTTCTAGTGCTACTAATATTACCATTACCACTATTACTAGAGTTAATTGTCCATGGTAAATGAATTATAACTCGATGGTAGGATACAACGAATTGTATTAAGTACGCATACCTATTACTCCATCGAACCGACAGAGTGGTTGACACGTCAACGCTTTAAAAGCAGGTAGCGCGTTTCGAGGGATCCATCCTTAGGTACATATAATTATTGTAAAGCAACTGAAAATAGACAGAACTCCTCCGTGCTCCGTAACTTCTGGGATAAGTACCACTTGATACCGTTCTCTTGTTTGTCAATCTTAGCCTGACTGACGAGCCGTGATACGGCGAAACGCATCTTAGGATGGATTTGACAGACAAGAGAACAGCTAGTAAACTACTGGAATATGGACTTCTGTCTATTTTCAGTTGCTTTACAATAATTGGATTATAACTTCTTGGATTTCTGATCTTTAGTTAAACGAGCTATTGTGAAGGGATTTTTTTTTAGATTTTAGTCTTTGGTTAAATTATTTTTGACTTTTCAACATCAAGTGGGTAATTTATTTCTTTTTTGTCACTCAAAGATGAATTTTATTTGAATAAAATACTTCTATGCTGACACTAATGGCTTCTTTTCTTTTTCAAAAAAGTGCCTTAATAGATTTTACATTTTTAGCACTTCCAGGGTATAATATACGTTATATTAAGAAGATTAAAAAAAAAAGATTACCGCCATTGGATTAGATTGCGGAGTGGCTCAAATTTTTTCCCACTGTGCGGCGGTGACAAAAGTTATGGTTCGGGGATGTTTTAGTGGCAGTAAGCGGTTTCCCGG
>CM032454.1:162945737-163008237 GCA_019049505.1 Pachyrhynchus sulphureomaculatus | reverse complement strand
TGGATGAGAACAAAGAAAGACTGCCTCGAACCGACGCACAAACAAGTGACTGACTCATTTTGGATTTTACGTGATTTCGACGAAAGTTCGAAATCGACTGATACTTTTATTAAAATACGTCGTAGACAAAGGTTCCCCCTACTGATTTTTTGTTGAATCGCTAGAATCGCATCTACCAAAAATGAATTATTGCGGACACGTTCTTACTTGACCAACTGTAAGAAGGGTTACATCCATGGAACACTTTCCATGAAAGCGCTTATAAAATAGATTTAAGTCGCCAACTATTTTTCGATTTTTTTAAGAAACAAGGTTGCTACTGAGTTCTGGATCTCTAATCAGGCGAATCATTCTTTTCTGAATATAATCTAACAAATGGAACTAGAGCCTCAAACATGGGGGCAGAATTCCATCAGTGGACTAGTTTGAGCTTTGTACCGGATTAAAGTTGTTGTGGAATGTAAAGATTTCTAGAACGAAATAATATTACCAGATTTTGAGCAGCTCTCTTTGCTATGCATGCCAAGACATATTGGCCCCCCAAGTTAACACTCAACAAGTAGAGTAACGATGCTACAGGAATGAAATGTTTTTGTACGGCTTAAATTCTATTTGGTTACTACCACTTCAAGATAAATTTCTTCCAGGTCTTTAATAAGTTGAACTACTTACCGCTATCTGTAGATATTTGCGTGGGTAGCTACAGTAGATGAAGAAACAAGCGTTTTGTCATTGTAACGGGGTTTTAACGTATTACTTAAAGTAAGTACTTAAAAATTTAAATAATGTCAAAGGCCGATAGCTCCTTATTATTCAACTTTTATGTAAGCCAGACTCGACGAAATTATTTCAGAGGCTACTAAAACCAGTTAAATTCCAACTTATAGAAGCATGCGTTCGAAACAATTCTCGAAACATTTTTTATACTGTGAAATACCTACCAACTTCAGAGTAGAAATATGGTTTTGGAAGGATTCAACAGCTTCTTGAGGTGATGTAAATCGCTGTATACACCTTTTTTTTGACATTCGGGAACTAAAAGAAGTCGTTGGACGATAAATCAGGTGAATACAGGCAATGATACATTAATTCAATATTTTTCTCCCTCAAATAATCAATTGTTTAACATGCTATGTGAGAGCTGGCATTATCATGATGAAGAATGATGTGACGTTTTACGTTTTCGGTTGTTTTTCCTGATTTCATCGATGACTTCTGGCAAACAAATTGTTGTATACCATTCAGTATTAACTGCTCTTCGATCCACTAAAGTAAAGGTTGCAACATGTCCAGTATAACCAAAGAAACAACCGATCATTTTCATGGAAGTGCTTTACCAACGAACCACTTTTGTTGGATTCGTTTCATCTTGGAATACCCAAACAGTTGATTGTTGCTTAGTTTCCGGCTCGTACGAATATAGCTAAGTTTCGTCTCCTGTTACGGATTTTGCATGTCCTCGGTTAAATTTTTCAAGCATTTCCTTATATCAGCTGACACGAGCCTGTTTTTGAGTTACGGTTAAATTATGCGGAATCCATCGGAAACAGATCTTTTTCAGAGCAAATTCTGCAAACCAATTGTAAAGAGTCTTTTCTGATGCTGATTCATCATCAAAAGACGCGAGTCGAGGCGCTGTTTTGAGTTAGGCATTTACTAAAATCGTAAAAAATCATCCAACGAAAACCTTGACGTGAAATTTCCATTTGTTCCCAAAACTGTGTTTTTAAATGCTCGCTATAAACAAACTACTTGACCAATTTCTGAGCTGCCACTCTTTTAACTAAAACAAATGTCAAATTTTACAAGAATGGTAATGTCACATCTCATCATGTCATCTAGTTGTCGTCTGTAAAAACTTGAAAGTCGGCCCTTGTATAAACGAATCAAAGTAGAAACATTCGCTTAGAGATTCTTAATTGTTTACAAAATCGAGCTCGGTAATGTCAGGTTATTTTGTTCATATCTACTCGCTAAAATTTCATAAATACGTCGAAAATGCGCCACCCTCTTTATACAGTTGGAATGGAAGATTTCATATCATCTGGAATAACTACATTTGACAGTCTTGACGTATGTTTCTAGTTAAAATTCAACTCTAAAATTGAAATACCAGGATTAAACTGAAGTCGAATGCCGGGAAAGCGAGGCATTATTTATGGGGATTTCTTTGGATTTGCGTTTCTGTGCAAACCTAAAAGGGATTTGACTGGGCGCAATGTGTTTTTCAGCGGAATGTTCAGCCTGGATTTTTGCTGTTTCTGGCATTTTAATTCTTCGTTTTGAAATCAAAGCAACTGGTAAAAGTTACTTTGTTTAAATACTTTAATAGCATTGTTATACAGGTTATTCTCTAAGTTGAAGCATAGATTTAATAGGTAACAGTGCTTACTAAAATAAGTCACTACATATATTGTAAATAAGAGATAAATAATAGGTGATATGACACTCCGAAGTTATTTAAACTAAGAAAAAAATTACAAAATATTGAATAAATCTCTCTTTTTCGTTTAAGAAATCATTGAGTCCATCGGTTCTAACATTTTTTTTTTTATTTGAATCATTGTATTTTAAGCTTTCATTTAACTCCGGTCTCTTCAAAAAATTTCAAATTTCAAGCTCATGGTAACCTACTGTAAAAGGGATGTGAAAATCTGTATTTTTTTTGCAGATAATTTTCCTTTTCTACAATTCTACTGCTCCGATTTTCAACTTCTCTTTTCTAGCTATTTCTCAATTATTAGGAAACAATCTGAGCGTGGTAGTTTTTAAAATTTTGCTTTGTCTAATTACAGCTCCAAAAAACTAAAGTACGAAAATGCGTTTAAATTTTAATTCGGAATTTTTGGACTTACGGAAAAATCTGTCCCACTCAAAATGTTCAAGTTAAGTACTAAAAAAATCGTAACTATATCTACTGCGATAGCTGAGAAAAGGAACATTGTGTCTCAAAAACGTGACTTTTTAGGACAAGCGATTTTTCAACAAAAACTTCCCGTTTCGTGGTCGTTTCTTAGTTCTCTGTTCTCGTATAGAGTTCAGAACAATAGAAAAAGTATCTGTTTTTACAATGACAATTCTCAACTATTCCAAGAGATAAGTTTTTATATGCCTTGTTTCAAATTCAAAAATCTCTTTATTATTAATGATAAATTATTACAGATTCTACATACGTTCTGTGGATACAGAATGCTTTACGGCATTCTTATCCACAGAGAAGCCTAGAGGCGGCTGATATTCTGCCTTGGTATTTGAACCTTATGTACGTGATTATATAATAGTGCCATTTCCGGTAGATCTTTAGCAGTTTATTTTTTGCTTGTTTTCTGAGATTTTTTTCTGTTAAGCTTTGTTTATTTATGTGGGAATTTAGTTTATTACCTGCAGGGAAAAATAATTTGTTAAAAAACCCAGCTCGATATATTCAGATATATGTCGTTCATAGTTTGTATTACATACTTCTATTCTAGACTCACTTACTCTTCTTTCTCTCATGTCTGGCCCTTTCATACTCTTTTTCACACCTGTGTGTTCGTCTCACTCTTCTTTACATTATTTGTACTAATTACATTTGTTTATTAGTACCGCATATTTATATATATATATATATATATATATATATATATATATATATATATATATATATACATATATATATATATATATATATATATATATATATATATATACATATATATATATATATATATATATATATATATATATATATATATATATATATATATATATATATATATATATATATATATATATATATATACATATATATATATATATATATATATATATATATATATATATATATATATATATATACATATATATATATATATATATATATATATATATATACATATATATATATATATATATATATATATATATATATATATATATATATATATATACATATACTTTTTACACTTCTACAAGAATTATATTATTTGCATAATAGTTAGTTTATATTGACCGAATGGTCTATTTTTAAGTTGTTTACTTCACTTCTGCACAGGTACCCGACGCTCACCAGCTTTAGGTCAGCGTACTCTGGCGTGCCTTCAGCATGCTTTAGGCTCGCTTTAGATACTTTATCAGCTGGGCCTCAAATCTCTGTACGTTAGAGTTTATTTGGCTTCTCCGAATTTTTCCATTTTACACTCGTCGCGATGCAGTTATGGAGCTTCGAAGTAAATTAATGATATATGATACGATGGTTGTGTGTCAGGTTATGTTCTTTTCTGGTTTGTGTCAGGTTTTGCGTCAGAGTCGATACCTGTGATTTCTCTGCTGTTTGGTCTAAGTATTGCCTTACTGTTTGCATGTGTATCATGTTAAATAAGTCTCTAATTCTTATGTACCAGTCGCTCGATATCACGCGTCTTGGTATTTTGTTCTGCATTCCCTGCAACCTGTATGTTAGTGTGTCCGATATACCACCCCAAACTGGTGCAGCATACGAGGCTGGTTTGAAAAGTCCGTGCAAAGTCCGAGAGATGGCACCACCGGCGCTTATCGAGGTCATGTTTAGTTAGTAGCATCTCTTGAATGAACGCACACCAAGTTTCAGCCATATTGGTCTATTTCTTTGTGTTTGGCATTCGTGTGAATCAAGGAAGTCGGGTGATTTTCAAAAAATGGACGAAAAAGAATTTCGTGTGTTGATTAAACATTACTTTATGAAAGGCAAAACGCCTCAGGAGACTAAAGAGAAGCTTGATAAACATTATGGTGACTCTGCACCTTCGATTAGAACAGTTTATAAGTGGTTTCAAAATTTTCGGACTGGCCATATGGGCACAAGTGACTCTGAACGTTCTGGACGGCCTGTGGAGGTTACGACTCCAGAAATCATTGATCAAATCCATGATATGGTGATGGATGACAGAAGAGTTAAGGTGCATGAGATTGCTAGTGCTGTGGGCATCTCGACTGAACAGGTACATAATATTTTGCATAAACATTTGGACATGAGAAAGCTATCCGCAAGATGGGTGCCGCGATTGCTCACGCTTGACGAAAAACGGAATCGTGTGAAGTGTTGCAAGGATGGTTTGCAGCTGTTCCAGAAGAATCCGGAGGACTTTAAGCGTCGTTTCGTCACTGTGGATGAAACATGGATACATTACTATACTCCTAAGACAAAACAACAATCTAAACAATGGGTTACCAAGGGGGAATCTGCACCAAAAAAGGCGAAGACCGTTCCTTCGGCCGGAAAGGTGAATATTATTTATCGTTATTGGACCGTTTGAAAACCGAGCTGCAAGAAAAACGCCCGCGATTGGCCCACAAGAAAGTCCTTTTCCATCACGATAACGCACCAGTACACACCTCAGCAGTTGTGGTCGCAAAATTAATGGAAATAGGATTCCAACTCTTTTCACATCCCCCCTATTCTCCAGACTTGGCTCCCTCGGACTACTATTTGTTCCCCAATTTGAAGAAATGGCTGGCGGGACAAAGATTTTATTCAAACGAGGAGGTGATTGCAGACACTAATGGATATTTTGCAGACTTGGACAAATCCTATTATTCGGAAGGGATCAACAAACTAGAACATCGTTGGACGAAGTGTATAAGCCTAAAAGGAGACTATGTCAAAAAATAAAAAAGGTTTACCCCAAACACATAAGTAGTTTTTATTTTTGCACGGACTTTTCAAACCAGCCTCGTACATTATTATTAGTCTAACGATCTGTTTATAGATCATTAAATTATTTCTTGGTTCCATATGTGAATTTAGATCTAATAATGCATAAAGATGCGTCGTGACGAATGAATTGTGTGTACTTGCTACCTGTCCACCTATTGCTACCTGTGCCTGATATCGTTTATTTGCGACTCTTTTCTGCTGTGTGATGCCACATTCCAGTGTACCTAGACTTTTTAAAAAACGAAGAGGATTCTGTCGTAAAAAAAATAATCCGTACCAAACTCAGAGACAGTAAGTCCAGCAATACCCTCTGTTTCCAGTAATGAGATCCACGATTCTCATTCTTCGACTTCTGTCAAAGTGTCTCCGGAATTTGACTATTATGATAGTTATCACTGTTCCAATAAAAATGATATCGTCGATTATTCACTAATAAACAATATTATGGGTAAGTGCGAACATGTTTCAGCAAAACTCCACAAGTCTAGTCGATTCAATCAATTTTTTTTTTACCAACTACTAGTAGTTAGATCGATATAAAATTTACACCATTTGATGCAAAATCGCATGTAGTTTAACAAAAAACCATAACAATAAAAATATTTACCCACAAACGAATAAAGTCCCCTTAACGGAGCTTGCCGTTATACAATTTATATCAGCTGGACTCAATAGAATTTTATACAATTTTAAGATGTTTATCTTTAAACAGCTTTTTGAAAACCTGTAAATAGGTTATTTTAGGAAACTGACTTTATCTAGCGACATTATAACCAAGTTTTATAAATGCCTCCACTTAAGGAACACCCTGTATATTCACTTAGATGTAATAGTCTAACTGTCTCTTTGTGTATGATTTTGATTATAAATAGTTTATTCCTCATTTAAAGAGTTTTGTAAAAATGTTAAATCAGAGTAAGTACCTTTTTGATATTAAAAAAAACACAAGGCTATTTTTTAACAATTTTATATTTACATAAAGGCCCGGACCTGCCGCCTGGGTTGTTAACTACTGCAGCACGGCCGTTTTGGCGTCGTCGCCGATGTCGGCTGACCGCCAATATGCTTCTTTAAGCGCAGGAACAAATGGTAGTTACTGGGTCCTAGGTCAGGGTTCAACGGGGGTGATCAAGTTTTTCCCAGCCATATGACCCGTGGCAATCTTGGGTTCGATGAGCCACGGGTGGACAAGCATTGTCGTGAAGCAAAACGCCTTTTGTTCTTGAATCCACGATGCAGTTTATTTAAGATCTCACAATATCTCTCAGCATTTACTGTATTCCTCCGAGGCAAAAAATCCATAAGCAACATACCCCTATCACAAAACACACTTCGTCCCTCATCGTGCACGTCTGTTCAGCCATCTTTACATGCTCTAGCCCATTTTCCTACCATTCCATCGCTCAACATACACTTCACTAATCTGCGATGAATTTCGGGTCTTGCATTTAAGAAACGAATTACAGCGCGTATTTCACATTCCGGGGGATTTTCAATGGTCTGAGGTATTTTAAACACGCACAAACAAAAGTAAACTCGGACGCATGCTTTCGTAATGGCGTCTGTGGCTAACCAACAGATGCAGAGTTTTTATAAAATTGATTTAACGAAGTTAAAACAGAAACAAAAGCTCATCGCCTTTGTGACAAATAACATAAACTTCTTGGATAGAACACCCTGTGTATTATTATTCAGTTTTATAGAATTCTTAATTATATATACTTTTATGCCGTTATTGTGCAATACAAAGAAGAATTTAGTAGTAAACTAAAGCTAAGTGTTAGTATCAAATTCTACTTTTGATTTTAAAGACTCAAAAGGCTTTTTAATACAAAAAACTCTAAATACATTCTGCTTCATTTATACTATACAATTGCAAAATAAGATCGAATCCAAATGAAAAAGAATAACGTTGCATGTCCTCCCCTGTCTTGGGGAATATAAATGTCTGGAAATTAGAGAACTTTATTGCCACATTTGTTTACGGCATCGTAAAATGTTAAATCAAATCAAGCAGCATACATACGAATATAGAGCCGGCTTTAACGATAGACTACTAAAAATTCGTCCGTGGGACGTTATTACAATAGGCAAAATGATGGTTATAGGTGTACGTAAATACATGGTTTATACAGCGTGATTTAAAAAGCTTCCCTTATAAAACTGAATTTTTATGCTAATTATGAAAATATTAATATTTTTTGGTATGCTAATTATAAAAGTCGATATTTCGCGCAAGCCCATCCATAGACTAAAAGGAATTTCTTAAAGTAACACGTAGGCTGAAAAGTTTTTGGTCTAGCTACTTAAAACAGTTTTTTTTTTGTAAAATTCGACTTTATTCATCAATATTTCAAAAGCGATACGATCAGTTCAACGCTTTTCTAACATTTATATATCTTTCTTGTAGAAGGATTTGTCTTTGCCTTCAAAATACGCCTCAGTTTCGGCGATAACTTTTTATTGGAGCCAAATCTCTTTCCCGCGAGCAATTTTTTGAGGCCTGCGAATAGATAATAGTCGCTGTGTGCCAAATCTGGAGAATACGGTGGATGAGGAAGCAATTCGAACTACAATTCATGCAATTTTGCCATCTAACCATTGAGTTGTGACACGGTGCATTGTCTTGACGAAAGAGCACTTTTTTCTCGTTCATTCGGGGCTGTTTCTTTGCGATTTCTGTCTTCAAACGTACCAATAAATTTATATAATATTCGCTATTGGTGGTTTTCTCTTTTCAGCAAAGTCGATGAAAATTAATCCATGCGCATCGCAAAATACAGAGGCCAAAACTTTTCGACTGTTGTGTCTTTGGTCGCTTCGGGCGGATTTCACCGGCTGCTGTCCACTCAACTGACTACTCATTTGATTCCGGTGTATAGTGGTGGATCCACGTCTCATCCATTATCACATATCGCATGAAAAAGTGCTTTTTATTGCGCTTAAACAGGTCGAAACAGCGTTTAGAATCATCAACACGCTGTTGTTTTTGGTCCACTTTGAGCAAACGTGGTACTCATTTCGAACAGAGCTCTCTTATGCAAAAACGGACATGCAAAATATGATTGATATCTTTAGGTTGTCAGCTATCTCATGCAATTTCACTTTACGGTCACCAAAACAATTTTGTGGATTTTTTTATGTTTTCCGGTGTAACCACCCCATTTGGGGGGTCCAGAGCGTTCAGCATCATTTGTATTTGTACGACCGCGTTTAAATTCAGCACACCAGTAAATGATGAGTGATTTTCCAGGGACAGAGTCCCCGTAACACTTATCAAGCCATTGCTTTGCTTGAACGGTATTTTTCCCAAATTAACACACAAAATTCGATTTTTTTCCTTTGTTTTGAAAATATCAAAAGTAACGTCACTAAAATCACAGTAACTTGTAAACTAATAGCCGAAATTTCAAGAAATTTTGACACGTATCGTTTGAAGGTTGGTACTTCCTAAAAATCATATGGATTTTTTGAAAAGGGCGACATCTATGTGTCAGACCAAAAACTTTTCAGCCTATGTGTTAATACAGTTGGTTAAGTAAGAACATGTCGTGCGACGTTCATTAAAAATGTATTTTATTTCAAATTTTTTACATTATTCAGCAGTAAACCAATGTCATTAAAATGCTAATGATTCAGTATTTCGCCCTGTCTTCATCAGTGTCGATGATCACCCGTCATCTTCAGAACATACTTTCGACGAGATTTTTCACGTATTCTTGGCGAAAAAGTCTCCAAATTGCACGAATTTGCCGTAACAGTTGCTTCACTGTGTATACATTTTTATTATGAAGGTTCTGCTTAATGTATTACCACACGTTCTCGATTGCATTTGTATCGGGCGACTGGGATGGCCAACCTAGTGTGACGATAACGGATTTCCGTTTCGACTAGCTACACGTTTTACTTCGATGTTTGGGGTCGTCATCCTCTTGAAGAATCCACTCCTCATTTTTATCGACAAGCCACAATTTGGTAGTAAGTATTAATGCCTTCTTGTAAATGCGGAGCATTTTTTCAGCGTTCAAATTGTGGGTAAAGATGAAGTCTCCCAAAACCTTTTTCCGAAAGGTATCCCAAAACACGGATCTTCAACGGGGATATCACGGTGCGCTGAACACATTGGTTAGTGGAAACTAACCAGGCTTGTGGGGTGATAATAAAAAATGAAGTTACATCGGAAAAAATTACACAGCTCCATTCTCGATTTATGTTTTCCTCTGTCCATGTAAGTCGTTTCTCTCTGTTTTTCACTCAACAATGATTCCTTGCTTGTATTCCGCCTTTTAAAACCGTGAACCCGGAGAACAGTGCGAATCATTTCATTCGATTAAACCAAACCTTTTCTGCTTTAGTTTTTACGCCCCTTGGCGCAAAGTTAATTGAGAAATTCGAGAAAACATGTTAAGAATCATTTTTTCGTCGTTGTCCAACACTTTTCCTCTCGAACCACAGTAGAGCTTTAACATTTTTTTTACCGAGAGTATCCTTTCACCCACTTACTAACGTATGCCCTCGACTTGCCCATATACTTAGCAGCCGCTGTAGGCGTCATTTTCGAACCTTTTGGATGATTACGTAGGAACAGAGCATCGAAGCGCGAGGCGTATGGAGCACTCATGTTCGATAATGTACTATTTAGCAATAAATAAGGATAAAAATGAATCCCATTCCACAAAGGATTATTTGCTAGGGTGCCAACAATAACCTTAAAAAAAAAGGAATTTCTTTTACCACTGCAAGTTATAGGCGACACGTTCTTAGTTGACCAATTGTATCTCAACAAAATCAATAACTTCAGTCAAAAAATAGATACGTGTTTTTCTAAAAGTGATTTATGACATGGAGTTATCTGTTTTAGTCAAGTCATAAAGTAATTCGGCTGACCGGACCTATCAATGTAAAAAGCCGCCGCTTCAGCTCTAATCTTGATTGTCATCAAGGTAAATAAATAGAACTACGTTGTCTCGTGTTTATCACAGTTTAATGTAAATTTATGTATGTAATGACGCCTCAGCTGTCTGAAAAGTTCTCGGCCTGACACATAGATGACTGACTGTGAGGCCATAATTGTATTGGAAAGTTCCATCTTTTATATATACACATGTAAAATTTTATTTCGATCTTTCAATTAATTTAAGTAGTAGCAACTGTTTAATACTGACATTTACATTAACGATCTGCTGGAAAAGACCGGAAACCCAATCTATAGCTTTGCAGATGACAATACGAGGCTGGTTTGAAAAGTCCGTGCAAAGTCCGAGAGATGGCACCACCGCCGCGTATCGAGGTCATGTTTAGTTAGTAGCATCTCTTGAATGAACGCACACCAAGTTTCAGCCATATTGGTCTATTTCTTTGTGTTTGGCATTCGAGTGAATCAAGGAAGTCGAGTGATTTTCAAGAAATGGACGAAAAAGAATTTCGTGTGGTGATTAAACATTACTTTATGAAAGGCAAAACGCCTCAGGAGACTAAAGAGAAGCTTGATAAACATTATGGTGACTCTGCACCTTCGATTAGAACAGTTTATAAGTGGTTTCAAAATTTTCGGACTGGCCATATGGGCACAAGTGACGCTGAACGTTCTGGACGGCCTGTGGAGGTTACGACTCTAGAAATCATTGATCAACTCCATGATATGGTGATGGATGACAGAAGAGTTGAGGTGCGTGAGATTGCTAGTGCTGTGGGCATCTCGACTGAACGGGTACATAATATTTTGCATAAACATTTGGACATGAGAAAGCTATCCGCAAGATAGGTGCCGCGATTGCTCACGCTTGACCAAAAACGGAATCGTGTGAAGTGTTGCAAGGATGGTTTGCGGCTGTTCCAGAAGAATCCGGAGGACTTTAAGCGTCGTTTCGTCACTGTGGATGAAACATGGATACATTACAGACCAAACAACAATCTAAACAATGGGTTACCAAGGGGGAATCTGCACCAAAAAAGGCGAAGATCGTTCCTTCGTCCGGAAAGGTTATGGCGACTGTCTTTTGGGATTCGCAAGGGATAATCCTCATCGACTATCTAGAAAAGGGTAAAACTATTACAGGTGAATATTATTCATCGTTATTGGACCGTTTGAAAACCGAGCTGCAAGAAAAAACGCCCGCGATTGGCCCACAAGAAAGTCCTTTTCCATCACGACAACGCACCAGCACACACCTCAGCAGTTGTGGTCGCAAAATTAATGGAAATAGGATTCCAACTCGTTTCACATCCCCCCTATTCCCCAGACTTGGCTCCCTCGGACTACTATTTGTTCCCCAATTTGAAGAAATGGCTGGCGGGACAAAGATTTTATTCAAACGAGGAGGTGATTGCAGACACTAATGGATATTTTGCAGACTTGGACAAATCCTATTATTCGGAAGGGATCAACAAACTAGAACATCGTTGGACGAAGTGTATAAGCCTAAAAGGAGACTATGTCGAAAAATAAAAAAGGTTTACCCCAAACACATAAGTAGTTTTTATTTTTGCACGGACTTTTCAAACCAGCCTCGTACACATGCAAAATTTTATTTCGATCTTTCAATTAATTTAAGTAGTAGCAACTGTTTAATACTGACATTTACATTAACGATCTGCTGGAAAAGACCGGAAACCCAATCTGTAGCTTTGCAGATGACAATACGCTTATCTCTTTATTCACTTGAATGCTCGGTCATCGGCTACTCAGACGAATATCCACAGACAGCAGGAAGTCGTTCAACTTCACAAAGACCTGGAAGAAATTCTATCTTGGGGTGACAGTAACCAAGTGGAATTTAACGCTACAAAAACCCAGGCGACAGTTTTTTCTAAAAAAGTTAACGTTGCTGAACCTGACATAGTTATAGCGGGGTACTCCATTCCTCTAACATCGTCACTCAATTTGTTGGGCGTTAGTTCAGGGAGCAAATATGTCCTGGCATGAACAAGTAGCAGGGATAGCAAGGAGAGCTTCTCAAAAGTTGGGAATATTATTTCGAACCAGAAAGTTTTACACTCCACAACAACTGTTAATTCTTTACAAAGCTCAAATTCGACCATCTATGGAATACTGCTCCCATGTTTGGGGCTCCGCTCCCAAACATACATTGCATTTGTTGGATTCTATTCATAGAAGAGCTGTTCGTCTGATTGGAGACCCGGAACTGACCGGCGGCCTTAATTCGTTGGAACATCGAAGAACGGTTGGCGACTTGAGCTTATTCTACAAGTATTTTCATGGAAAGTGTTCGAAGGATGTAGCCCGCTTAATTCCTCCCAGAGCGGTGCATGTTAGAAATATAAGTCGCGCTAATGGTTCACATTCGTATGAGGTTCAGCTTATTACTCCTCGTACAACGCTTTTCAAGCAATCTTTTATATGGAAAACATCATACCTTTGGAATAATTTGCCCAGGACTGTGTTTCCCACCGAGTACAATTTACATCGATTTAAGAACAACGTGAATCGCATTTTCCGCATACGTGTCGCTTCTGTAGCGCCTTAGGGGCTTCCCTGCAGCACGTGTGTATAAGGACGCATCACCTTCACTTTCCACTACGAATAAATGAACTGCTCTTTTTAAAACTGGTCGTACAAGCCTCGAAGATGATCCATGCGAAAGTCGTCCAAAAACTGTCACAACGCCACAAATCATTCAACAGGTCCATGATATGGTGTTAGATCATCGACGAGTGAAATAGTTGAGGCTATAGGCATCTCAAAAGAACGAATTGGAAATATTTGGAATGAAGAATTATATATGAAAAAGTTTTGTTCAAGATGGGTGCCGCATTTGCTGACAAAAGACCAAAAACGCATTCGAATGCGTAATTCTTAAGCGTGTTTGGAACGTTTTAAGCAAAATATAATGGATTTCAAGCGTCGTTTCACAACTGATGATGAAACTTGGATCTACCCCTATACACCAAACCGAAAAGAACAGTCGAAACAATGGGTTGAAACCGGTGGAACTGCACCAAAGAAGGCAAAGATGGTTCCATCAGCAGGGAGGGTTATGGCAATAGTTTTTTGGGATTACGACGGTATTTTGTTGATCGATTATGTTCAGAAAGATAAAACATAAACTCCTAAATATTACTGTAACCTTCTGGATTAGTTGGATGCAAAAATTCGTGAGAAAAGACCTGCTTTACAGAAGAAAAGAATTTTTTTCATCAAGACAATACACGTGTTCACACAAGTGTTTTGACGATGGCAAAATTCAACGAATTAAAGTACGAATTACTTGAACATCCAGCGCATTCACCAGATTTGGCTCCCTCTGACTATTATCTGTTTCTAAACCTGAAAAAATTTTCGACTGGAAAGCGTTTTACATCAAATGAAGTTATTGCAGCAGTGGATGGATATTCTGCGGACCTTCCGGAATCACCATTTAATGATGGCATTGAATTATTAAAAAAACGTTGGAAAAATGTATTGAAGTTTCAGCAAATTATAATGAAAAACAAAGGGATTTGACGCCAAAAAAATTTTCTTTCATTGTTATGTCGAGAACTTTTCAGACAGCCCACGTAGAACACTGTTAGAAAAATTGTATGGGAAGGTGTTACGAATAAACATATTTTATTAGCTCAATATAATACACATGAATTTATTCCATTGGTTGTCGCACTGTGTCCCATAGAAAATCGAGCATTGCATGTGCAGTGATCCCAAATACCACAGACAAATAAAACTTTGTTACAAATAAGATTATTGCTCTTAAAGAGCCTTTATAAATTTCCTGCTGCTGAATAATGCAATTGCAATTGTAATTTACAACTGCTGAAAGACACTGCCTAATATATATCGGTGTATTAATTACTGCCATAGAGTAGGAGTGAATATGAGTAACGGGATTTAAATTAGTTAAAATATTTAAAATATTATCTGAAAAATGACAAATGCTTTCAATTCAGAGCTAACGAATTGTTTACATATACACAGGGTGACAATTAATTTTCCATCTTGATATAAAAATTAAATATAACAATGTTGCCCTTTTTATAACGACTTAATAGGGATTCAAAAGTATTTTATAGTTCATGTTATGGGATTCCATACAAAACACTTGCACTATGTTCTAAAAAAAGCATCCTTTTAATTTACTTTAATCTTTGGTAATAGTAAATAGTCAAAAGGGGCTAAATTCGGTTAATACGGATGCAGGCTTGGTTTCGACTCAAACATTCACGAAGAAAGAGTGAACTCTGCCTTGCCATATCATCGTGTAACAAGTAGCAGCTGTCCGGATCATGATATTCAGGCAAAACACAACGAATCTTACTCCACAATACTTCCAAATAACACTCGACATTGATAGTTTGACCAGCTGGAATAAATTTATGATACAAATACCTTTGCTATCATAAAAGCAATCATATTGATTTTCGATGGAACTTTTTGTATCTTTTTATGTGTCGCGGTGATGATTTTTAATTCAATTCTGCACTTTAACGCTCTTTTGTGGATGTTCTAATGCTATTTTAAAAATAGCAATGATGTGAATATAATAATTTTTTTGCAGGTATGGCACACATGCTGCAGGAAAATCCCTAAAGCGAAAACGGAGCGACGCGTGTGCGGAAAAAGCGATTCATGTTGGTCTTGAAGGTTGTACTCGGTGGGAATACAGTCCTAGGAATCATTCCAGAGCTCCGTAGAAAACACTGTTAAGCATCCATCGAACATTTTCCATGAAAATACTTGTAGAATAGATTCAAGTCGCCAACAGTTCTTTGATGTTCCAACGAATTTCTGGTCAATTTTAGGTCTCCAATCAGGCGAACAGCTCTCTTTTGAATAGAATCCAACTAATGCAGTGTATGTACGGGAGCCCCAAACCTGGAAGCAGTATTCCATCGTTGCTCGAATTTGGGCTTTGTACAGGGTGAGTCAACGATAGAGTAAAGTTCATTATCTCATTTGTTTCGGGAATGACGCAAAAATATTTTTTAGGGAATGTTAAGGTGCACAGTTTAAAATTATTGTTGAGGGTACTTCAAAAAAGTGTGGCCGATATAACATACGTTTTTTTAAATGGAACATTCTATTTTCTAATTTATTTTTAAATTCTGCGTAAAATTTTGTAACTTTTTTATTAATAATGTTATATACCTAAACCTAACAGTTTTTCTAATATTTCAATTTTTTTTAAAAAATACTAGTTTTCAGTTTTGTAAAAAATTGCCAGTAGCGCCATTGTTTCTGAAGGTGGAATACTCGTAATTGGTACGAGCGTTCTACAGAGATGAAAAAAAAGATATATGTAAAGAAATTTGAGTTAGATGATACAGGGTGTTCAAAATAAATTTATATATTTCGACTATTTTTGAAAAATATCAAATTTTTTAAAGGGCACACCCTGCATATTATTATTTTTTGTGATAGGTTCTACAATACTCTCCAACTTTTATTAAGTATGTCATATACCTATTTCTAATAGTTTTCGATTTATTTTGAATTTTTCAATTTTTCCCTTGTTTCTAATACACTTCGCTATTGTGAAAACATAAACAAATAGTTAATAATAATTTTAATATAGTTTAACTTAGCTAATGATTAATTATTATGACGTAATAAATGTTCAAAAATATGCTCATCTACTTGAATACACATGTTTAGTCGTTTTACTATATTTTCCTTCACTTTCCTTAGGATAAAGGGCGTTATTGTCCTGCACGAATCCCGTATCCTATTTTCCATATCTACTGGTGTTGTAGAGGGATTCACATAAACACGATTCTTAATGTGGCCCCACAAAAAGAGGTCTAAAGGTGTTAAGTCACATGATCGAGGGGGCCACTGAATGAATCTATCCCTACCGATCCATTTTTGTGGGTAAAGATCGTTTAAAAATTCCCGAACTTCCCGGTGGTAATGAACAGGAACTCCTTCTTGTTGAATCCACATTTGTTCCCTTTCAAAGTTATCAACTTCTTCAAGAAGTTGGGGTAATTCGTTTTGCAAAAAATTTAGATATCTAGGCCCGTTAAGCGGTTCGCGGAAAAAATATGGACTAATAAATCAAAAATTTAATATTCCACACGATACATTAAGCGACCAATGGTTTTGGTTGTGAACTTTCCAGACCCAAAATGGATTAACTGTTGAATAATAGTGCATGTTATGGCTGTTAACTGGTCCATTACTACGAAAAGTAGCTTCATCAGAAAACATTATTTTGGATAAAAAATTTGGATCGGCGTCTATTGCTCCATTCATGGTGGTACAAAAGTTTACTCGTCGTTCAAAATCACGGTCTTGAAGTTCTTGGTGTAGTTCCATATGAAAGAGATGATACTTGTATTTTCTCGTGGTTCGATTAGCCATAGATTGGGATGTGTCAGATAAGTCAGCTAGTTGACGGCTGCTGACCTGGGGATTATCTTCAACATGAAGTAAAATCTCCATTTCTTTTTCCTCATTGGTAGCATTCTGGTTTACTACTTTCCATTTCGTATACTCAACGCTACCACTACCATCAAACCATTCGTTTAAGCATTGAAAAGATTTTCTAGATGGTATACGTCTATTAGGGTACTTCGCTCCGTAAAGCCTTACTGGTAAAAGACAATTTTTTCCCGCCTCACCCAGTATATAAACCATATCAATTAATTCATTTTTAGCAAAATCCATAATTATTACCTTTATACGTCACTTACTACAACAAATTAAACTATTTTTACTTGCTTAATAGACATGTCAAAATTTGACAATGCTTACATTTTTGTTTTGTCTTGGCAACTATGATGTTATAGTGTATTAAAAACAAGGGTAAAAATGGAAAAATTGAAAATAAATTGAAAACTATTAGAAATAGATATACGAAATACTTAATAAAAGTTGGAGGGTCTTGTAAAATATATCAGAAAAAATAATAATATACAGGGTGTGCCATTTAAAAAATTTGAGATTTTTCAATTTAAAATAGTCGAAATGTATAAATTTATTTTGAACACCCTGTAGCATCTAACTCATATTTCTTTACATATATCTTTTTTTCATCTCTATAGAACGCTCGTACCAATTATGAGTATTCGACCTTCAAAAACAGTGGAGCTACTGGCAATTTTTTTACAAAACTAGTATTTTTTTTTTTAAAAAAACTGAAATATTAGAAAAACTACTAGGTTTAGGTATATAACATTATTAATAAAAAAGTTATAAAACTTTACGCAGAATTTAAAAATAAATTAGAAAATAGGATGTTCCATTTAAAAAACATGTTATATCGGCCACACTTTTTTGAAGTATCCTATATACTCAAAAATAATTTGAAACTGTGCACCTTAATATTCCCTAAAAATATTGTATCTAACATTTTTTCGTCATTCCCGAAACAAATGAGATAATGAACTTTACTCTATCGTTGACTAATCCTGTACAGAATTAACAGCTGCTGTGAAGCGTAAAGCTTCTCAGCGTTTGAGAAGCTCTCTTTGCTATGCATACACCATCTTCATGCCAAGACATATTTACTCCCAAATTAACGACCAGCAAATTGAGTGACGATATTAGAGGAATGGAGTGCCTCGACATAACTATATCGGGTTCAGCAACGTTAACTTTTTTTACAAAAAACTGGGTTTTTGTAGCGGTAAATTCGATTTGGTTACTGTCACTCCAAGATAGAATGTCTTCCAGATCTTTGTTAAGTTGAACAACTTCCTGCTGTTCGAGCGTTTAAAGTGAATGATGAGATAAGCGTACTATCATCTGCAAAGCTGTAGATTAGATCTGTGTGGTATTTTCATTAGATCGTTAATGTAATGAGAAAGACAGTAGGAGACAGGAGAGGTCTAGGGCACACCGGCGTTGATAGTGAAGGTGTTGGAAATAAACTGCCACTCGTAAAGAACATTCTTTAAAGAAACTTGAGAGCCATAAGCAGAACTACTCAGACATACCAGAATGAATACTTGACATTATATTTTTTACGTGTTTTCAATATATTGTATTTTTCTTCTGGAATATCTTTTAGAAATAAAAATAACTCTCACACACCCACGTATGTGGTTGTTATCTCTAAATATTGTTTTACTTGAATATTGAAACATTAGTTCGAGACGTCGGATTTTTTAGCGATTTAAAAGAGCCTTTAAATTATTTAAAATCATTTATTGAAATAACATTAACCCAAATCGTTACTACCTATATTACTACTATAACTAAGAGATATAAAAAGTAAATAGCTAAATAACTTTAAAAATTGCTTCTTTACGAGCCACTCGACGGGAATTTTATATGGAGGTATAATGTTTTATTAGAGTAACTTTAATAATTCTTTAGATCGTATTTTTAACTGGATGCCCATAAAAGTTTATTTTAATAGATGATACTAAAACGCTCCAGGCCGAAGATTTATCCAGAGTAAAATCAAGTCGTTTGTATGCCGCGTGAATATAATGGCCCGACTTCTGGGTTGCCTTGTTGCAAGCTAACGTGAATTAAAAAGCGATAATTCTGTGTGGTCTAGCCAATGATTTTTAATTTTCCGTTTAAGCTAGCGAACGTATACAGGGTGCGTCACCAAAATCCAGACAAATTTCAATTGAAATCTCCCGTTATACTATGCTTTCGTTAGAGGTCGCTGGCGACCGAGTAGCAAACTGACTAAAGTAAATAGTGTTAGTCTTAAAATGGGCGCCATGTCGAAATCAAGTGTGGAGTATAATCCAAGATCATCGAAAACCTTCGCGCCGGCCGGTTAGCACCGGAAATAATTCTGTTTTTGGATACTCGAATACAACTATTTATAACGTTGTAGACAAGTATAAGGTTCAAGAACAGTTCAACGAGGGTTCCAGTACGTCGAAAAGGAAGTGCCACTTGAAAGAACGTATCGTGAGGATCTCTGAAGTCAAGGTTCAAGGAATAGTCCAAATTTGAATTCCTTGGACTACTACGTATGGGGCGTAGTTGAAAGAGTCATAAACAAGTTTCGGCATCCCATTGTGATATCATTGATGACCGCTATTGAGGCAGCGTTAGCCAATATGAACAGCGTGGAATTACAGAGGGCGTGCCGGAACGTCGGACCGAGAATGAAGACCGTTGTTTAAGCTGGGATACATTGAATGATTGGTACGACTTTTTTTCAATTCCATTTTTCATTAACAAACATGCCCTTAAAAAAGTTACTTGATTTGTCTGGATTTTGGGGACGCACACTGTACATATAAAAAGAAACTAGCGTCTACTTAACTGAGAAGAGAGGATTATTTTCTATAGAGATGGCTTCAGTTTCATACTGCCATATTTCGAGCGTCTAATAGTCCTTTAAATGAACCAGTAACCAACGTATGGAATAACGCCGAGTATGATGCGAAATTATTATGTTGGTTTATGCCTGAAAATTTAAACCGGTGAACTGTGAATTTGATTCACACATTGAGTAATTGACATCTAAGACCACGGCGAATTTAGACACATGTTAGAATCGGATCGTTACGTTAATAAAAGACGCCTACTCTCTTATAATTTATTAACTATACAGCTGTGAATTGTGTGTGTGTGTGTGTGTGTGTGTGTGTGTGTGTGTGTGTGTGTGTGTGTGTGTGTGTGTGTGTGTGTGTGTGTATGTGTGTGTGTATGTGTATGTGTATGTGTATATATATATATATATATATATATATATATATATATATATATATATATATATATATATATATATATAGTTAATTAAACATTACTTTTTGAGGAGAAAAAATACAGCCAGAATCTAAGAATGGTTTGAGAAGTCTTAAAGTACATCTGTTCCGTCGAAAGAAACTAGATGAAGATGCTTTAGTGAAATTATGCGGTCATACATGCACCGGTAATACATCACGTACCGGGCGTCCAATTGAGACAGTCAGCAGTCACCAAAAAATATATAGTCTGTCAAGTAAGAACGTGACCTCTCGTATTCTTGAAAAAATGTGTTTTGAGAACATTTTTCTTAATTTGCCGCTCCTTGACACAGCGTCAATTTCGGGTCCCGTAAAAACAAAGATACGATTCGTTTTTCTGCTTTTGAAGTGACTTTGTCTACCGAGCCACGTCTTGGCAAGCCGTCGAGATTTTTCGTCCGTTGAAATAGTTTACCCACTTCTTCACAAATGACACCGACTTTTTAATATATTTAGCGGCAGCAGAATATGTCCCCAACAAGATGGTCCGACCAAATAAGATCTCTTCTTGGTATGGGTATGCACGAGTCAAGTCAGGTTGCGGAGGATCGAATGCCTGGAGAATGATTGCAGCAGTATCACCGATACCCCTATTGGAGGGAAAGGATATATATATATATATATATATATATATATATATATATATATATATATATATATATATATATATATAGGGTGAGCCACCTGTCGGTCTCTTTTTAAAATAACAAAAAAAAGAGAACCTTCCGATTAATTATGAAATATAATTTCATTCAAATGTCTGCCACGGCGGGCTTGGCCGTAGCCCATCCTGTCAACCCAATTTTTCTGCACATTTTCGATGGTTTGTAGCTATATTTGATGAATAGCTCGATATTTTCCTTAAGTACATGAATTGTTTGTGGATTGTTGGAGTTACAACGGTCCTTAACAGTTCGCCATAAAAAAATCTAACGGCATCAAATGCGAGCTCCGCGGTGGCCATAACACATCTCCAAAACGGCTGATTACCGAACTTAGTGAGCAAAAGATCGATTGTTTCACGGCTGGTGTGGCATGTTGCGCTATTTTACTGGAATCCAAGCTCCTCCAACTCAAAATCATCCAATTGCGCCCAAAAAAATCAATTATCATGTTTCTCTAACGCACTCTCTTCACCGAAATGTTGTTGCCAACTTCATCTTGAAAGAAGGTGGAGCCAATCATGCGACCACTCCAAAAACCATACCAGACAGTCACTCTGTGACGACTCATTGGCTTTTCTACGACTACGTGTTGATTTACAGAATCCCAAATTCTATAGTTTTGCTTGTTTACATATCCTGAGAGATAAAAATAAGCTTTGCCCGAAAACATGATGTTGTGAACAAAATCGGCGTAATTCTTCAACTCATTTGAAGCCCCGACAGAGAAACGATAACGAAGCGGATGGTCATTTTGCTTCAATTCTTGAGTGACTTGAACCCTTTAAGCAAATAATAATGAGATTCTTGGGTTTTCACGCACCCGTTGAGTAACAGCAGCAATATTTTGTCTGTGCGCCCTGGAGGAGTACGAGGATACAGTCTGTCAAGAAAGTTTCTGCATCGATCTAAAAATTTTTCGAATTTCGCGAGACAATCAGAGTGTTTCCTCTGAGCTTTCTCGTTACAAGGAACCAAACGTCTTCAATAGAGTTGGCGTATGATGGTTGGGAGGGTCATTCTTGTATCTTATCGTGGGCTCTAGCGAGCCGGTTCGCGACGTGACTGTCGTCTAGCAAAAGTTTCTCCAACGTGCTGCAGAATTTGACATCATGAGCACGAAGATGTCGAATGCTCTCATGGGACACATTCAAACCCGATTTTCTTAATTTTGCCGCTCCTTGACGCAGCGTCAATTTAGAACCCATGAAAACAAAGACACGATTCGTTGTTCGACTTTCGGAGGGACTTTGCCTACCGAGTCACGCTTTGGCAAGTTGTCGACATTATTAGTATCGTTAAAATGATTAACTTCTTCATAAACGACACGGAGTTTTTAATATATTTATCGGCCGTGGAATGTGTCATTTTTCTTCTTTCTCCAACGTGCTGCAGAATTTGACATCATGAGCACGAAGATGTCGAATGCTCTCATGGGACACATTCAAACCCGATTTTCTTAATTTTGCCGCTCCATGACGCAGCGTCAATTTAGAACCCATGAAAACAAAGACACGATTCGTTGTTCGACTTTCGGAGGGACTTTGCCTATCGAGTCACGCTTTGGCAAGTTGTCGACATTATTAGTCTCGTTAAAATGATTAACTTCTTCATAAACGACACGGAGTTTTTAATATATTTAGCGGCCGTGGAATGTGTCATTTTAGGCCCCTTTGGATGGGAATAAAGAAAGACTGCCTCGAACGGACGTGCAAACAAGTGACCCATTTTGGACTTTAGGTGATTTCGACCAAACGATTGAGACTTTTACTAAAATGCGTCGTAGACAAAGGTTCCCTCTACCGATTTTTTGTTGAATCGTTAGAATCGCATCACAAAAATGAATTATCGCCGACATTTTCTTACTTGACAGATTATACATGGTCCATTATGAAAGTAATGCGCATGATTTTATTGTGACGCGACTATCCATCGCAGTGGGATAAAACGGGTCGGGAAATGTGGTGGGGGTCTGCCCTTCCAATGCAGCTGGTCGCCAGTTTGCTCCGAGCAGTCTGAGTGGAAAGACGTGCCTCCGCGTGAAGTGTGTTTTTCGACTTTGTAACACGGCGCGATGGAGCGTTCGCTTGAACAGCGATACGCAATCAAATTTTGTGTGCGGCTTGGAAATAATGCAACCGAAACATTCCAGATGCTTCAAGAGGCCTTCAAGGAGGACTGCATTTCAAGGTCACAGTCCGGGAGATGGCACAAGGCGTTCAAGGAGGGCCGGGAGGAGATCGCCGACGAACCTCGTTCTGGATGCCCAACAACGGCCCATTTGCGGTACATGGGATAGTGACCGAGGATCGGCAAATGCGCAAGTTCTGTGCGAAGCTTGTGCCGAAAGTGTTGACGGAAGACCAGAAAGAACTTGCGCTCATTGTCTTTTTTGACGTCCGAGGAATCGTCCATTTTGAGTTTGTACCGCAGGGAGAAACTGTCAACTCAGCTTTTTACCTGCAGGTGCTCAAGAGATTGAAACGCCGGGTCGCGCGCGTGAGTGCTGACATCAAAGACACGGTCAGGCTTCACCATGACAATGCCCCCAGCCACACGGCCTTCATCGTTACCAATTTCCTGGCCCGGAGCAACACCCCGGTGGTCCCCCAGCCCTCTTACAGTCCCGATTTGTCTCCGCGCGACTTTTTTTTGTTTCCCCGACAGAAGAGAGAGCTGAAAGAAAAGCATTGAGAGTCCGTGGAAAACATCCAAAAGCATGTTACAACATTCCTAAGAGACATTCCCGTCGAGGAGCTTCATGGTGCCTTCCAGGCATGGCAGACACGTCTCCGCAAGTGTATTGATGCTGGGGGAGAGTATTTTGAAGAATTTTAAGCATTTGTACCGGTACGATCAATAAATCTATTTTTCCCAGAAAATGCGCATTACTTTTTATAATGGACCCTGTATCTTAGGTTATCAATAAACAAGACAGGTTCGTGAAATTTCTTTACAAATTTGCTTACACTAGTCGCTGAAGGAACTTGATCTCGACCAAAATTTCTATTAAATTTTCTCACAGTTTCTCCAACATAGGAAATATTTTGTTAATATTTCCCAGTATTCTCCGTAAATCGTCCATTTCATATCGCGAAGTCTCGGGACTTGTCACTCGAGATAGTATTCACATCTACAAAATTCCAAAGGTAAAATTACCTGCTATAATAAAATTAAACAAAGGACTGTATTTTGTGGGTATATAGAGGTGAAAAGGCTGCAGCAATTAGTTGTTAATCGCTGCAAGTCTTTTTCTACACCTTAACAACATACAACTCTAAGTAATCAATTTCCACAACCAAATCTCGATACTAGAACCGTCACTTTTCAAATTACATCTTATCGGCTTTTAGCGGTAACCAGCGATCATATTAAAGATTTATTGTGATTTTATTTTATTTAATACGAAAATACACACGAATTTGAAACAGTTAACTCCTCGGTAAATTAGATCTGAACCTGGAAAAAAACTTTAATTTTGATTTAACAGTACATTAACATCAACAGCGACGACGCAATTACCAGATATTCTAAAAATACAGATTTCCCTAAGCCACGCTTAGCTCATTTTTCATTTTGTCGATACGTCTACGAATTGAGATTTTCCCAACCTTTGGTCTTCTATAAATCTTGTTATATAGTATATTAGCCCTGATATTACACTTTGCTCCCCCGGCCCCTCGTAGCCAATCCCCTGAGGTTCAAAGGGCTCGTTTTTTCCATCAAAAAATTTCCTCAGACTTTTCATTTTTGCCCGTCGTCCCACGGGCAAATTGCGAAAGTGAGAAAAAAAGCCCTCGTCGGAATCGGACAAAAGAAGAGATCAACGAAATTTGACAAATGGAGAATTCAACGCCAGACATCATATTATTGAGGCCGAAAGCAACCTACCTCATTTCTTTTTTTTTTTAGTTCTTAATCGGTTCGTCTTATAGATAATCTGGTTTTGAAAATTAAAAAACCAGTCATTATATGAATTTCGAGTTATATATCAGAGAGTATCATCGGCAAAACGGAGGTTATTTATGCTAACGCCACCTGTCTTTACTCCACGAGACCACTTTTCAAAAACACGCTTCCTTATGTGGTCACTGTAGATTTGGGGCTCCGCTCCCAAACATACACTGCATTTGTTGGATTCGGTTCAGAGAAGAGCTGTCCGTCTGATTGGGGACCCGGAATTGACCGGCGGCCTTGATTCGCTGGAACATCGAAGAACGGTTGGCGACTTAAGTCTGTTCTACAAGTATTTTCATGGAAGGTGTTCGAAGGATGTAGCCCGCTTAATTCCTCCCAAAGCGGTGCATGTTAGAAATACACGTCGCGCTGGTGCTTCGCATCCGTATGAGGTTCAGCTTGTTACTCCGCGTACAACGCTTTTCAAGCAATCTTTTATATGGAGAACGTCATCCCTTTGGAACAATTTGCCCAGCGCTGTGTTTCCCACCGAGTACAATTTACAGCGATTCAAGAACAACGTGAATCGCTTTTTCCGCACTCGTGCCGCTCCTGGAGCGCTTTAGGGACTTCCCTGCAGCACGTGTGCTAGACCAATAAAAAAAAAAAAAAAAAAAAAATTGAAAAGCTGAGGCGACAGCATACATCCCTTCCTAACCTCTCTCCTGATTTCGCAACTAGGCAACAACAGCCCCTTGATTTTAACTTCGACAGGGCTATCATCATACAATTGTATGATCCTAACGATGTGACTAGGAATTTCCATCTCCAACATCATCGGCGAAAGCAATTGCTAACGCACATTATCGAAAGCCTTATGATAATCTACAAAGCACAGATACAGTGGTGTGTAATATTTTCTTGCCTTCTCAGTTTTATACATCAATCTAATATATTAGTATTTTTTAAGAATATCTTATTCAGCAAATTATATTTAAAGGACTACTTCGAAAAAGACAAATGTTAGGGCTAATTCGATAAATATAATTTTCGCTGCTATTTCACCAGGTAGCAGCAAGCAACGGGACGTGCGAACACCTCGTATCAGACATTAAATTTTGAAAAATCAATGCCTATTTATTTATTATTATTTGTACTAATTTATACGAATATAGAGGGTTTTCCATTAAGAGCATCCTAACTTTAAAATTGAATAAAACAAAGAGTTTTTAAGTAAAATTCATTCTGAAACGTTTATTTAACGGGAAATTTTATATATATAAATCCGCTTCATAGCATTCTGCGACGCCCTAGGGTTCCCAGTTGCCATTCTCGTCTATCGTTCCAGTCTCCTGGCTGCAGGTTTCTTTCAGACATGACCCTCTCTATTCCTTGGTTCCAGGTACACTTAGGTCGGCCTCGTTTTCGTCCGTCCCCAGGTGTCCAATGCATTACTTGCTTCGGTATTCTCTCGACGGCCATACGTTGTACGTGGCCATACCAACGTAATTGTTAATTTCCTGAATGATGGTCTTATTTGCTTTCATCTTGTCTCTTATTCTCTCGTTTCTAATATTGTCTAAGCGAGAGTTTCGGGCCGATCTTCGCCAGAAGTCCATTTCTGTTGACAAGAGTTTCTTTTTTTGCCTTTCACTCAGTTGCCACACCTCTCAACCGTTATAGCATTATGCTTTTAAGGATAGTGTTATATAGTATCCTTTTCCTGTTATCCAGTATATCCTTAGACCAAAGCACAGAGTTTAATGCGCCTATTACTTCCCTTCCTTTGCTGATTCTGTTTACAATTTCTTTCTCACATCTTCCTTCACTTGTTATTTTTACCCCTAAGTACGTATATATTCCTCACAGCCTTCAATTTTGATGTTATTTTTTCAACTACCAACTCTTCCGGCTCTCCTCCCACGTACATGTATTTCGTTTTGGTTTTGTTTATCTCAAGTCCCCATTTTCCATATTCTTCGATTAACTTTCGGGTCATGTATTCTAGGTCTTCCTTGTCCTGAGCTATTACTATCTGGTCGTCTGCGAAGTGTAATGTGTATAGTGTAAGATTGTCATTGATAGGCATTCCCATTTTTGAACACTTTCTTCGCCAGTTTCTCAGTACATGTGCTAGATATATTTTAAAAAGGGTTGGAGACAAGCTACATTCTTGTTTGAGGCCTTTTGATATGTCGAATTGTTCGGAGAGTGTCTGGCCAACTTTAATTTTTGAGGAACATCCGTTGTACAACTTTTGTACGGCTTTTATCAAAGTTATATCTATTGAACTTTTCTCAAGTACTTCTCACATTTTTTAATTGATACTGTGTCATAGGCCCCCGTAAGGTCCACAAACAAAAGATTTAATCCGACTGTTGTGTGTCGCCGTCTTTTTCTCGATGATTTGAGATATTGGAAATATGTTATCGATGCATCAGCGACCCGCTCTAAATCCGGCTTGTTCTTGAAGTTCATATGGGCCATATTCTTGTTCAATTTGAGACTTTAGGACTTTTCCATACAGTCTGCTGAGAGTACCTGTGCCGGCTATGCATCTAAAGTTACTACATACATCTTTCCTTTCTTTCTTATGTATCGGGGTAATCCCTGCCATTTTTCCATGAAGTGGGGGGGGGTTTTCCGTTTATATACAAGGTGAACAGGTATGCCAAGATCTCTTTTAATTTTTTTGGTCCATATTTTAGGAGTTCGACTGGTATTCCCTCCGGTCCACTAGCCCTTCCATTCTTCATAGTTCTTAAGGCTTTTTCTACCATATCCACAGTCACTGTTATATATGTTCCCTGGGTTCTATAAGCGGTTATTTTATGCCATTTAAGATTTAAAGAAGATATCGCTCTAATGGCTTCCGCGGCTCTTTTTGCAGACACAAATCCGCTTACAACAATCTTCCATGACTCGGCCCAGCATTTCTGGCCTTACGTCGGCTATGGCACGACGAATGTATGCTTCAAGGGCATCAAGAGTTGCTGTAAACTTGAGATTTAACGTGGCGTTAAAGAAAATAGTCCAAAGGGGTTAAATGGCACGATCTCGGCGGCCAAGAGATAAGGCCATTTTGTGAAACTAATGGCTCACCGAACTTGACATCAGATGTCAAACATCTGCCAACCAACAGGGCCGCTATTAGCTGTCAAAAGTAGGACATCCCTAATGGAAAACCCTATATATTATTTTTTGGTAAACATGAAATCAGCAAATGGTAGTCTTGTAGCACGTACCTCATTACTCGTTCTGTAAAATACCACATTTCGAACGTGACATGTAAATAATTATGGACAAAAAAAATAAATAACGCTAAGGCTTCCATAATTATTTTTAATATTAAATATCATATCAAAATTTAACACATGAAATATGTAACTTTGTTTATAATGACCATATGGTTAACAATTGTCGATTAAAATTAGTAATTTATTTAAACACAAAATATTGTTTAACTTATGGTAATTTTTCTACAATGAGCGAAGATTTGATGTGATTTTTACATACGAGGCTGGTTTGAAAAGTCCGTGCAAAGTCCGAGAGATGGCACCACCGCCGCGTATCGAGGTCATGTTTAGTTAGTAGCATCTCTTGAATGAACGCACACCAAGTTTCAGCCATATTGGTCTATTTCTTTGTGTTTGGCATTCGTGTGAAACAAGGAAGTCGAGTGATTGTCAAGAAATGGACGAAAAAGAAATTCGTGTGGTGATTAAACATCACTTTATGAAAGGCAAAACGCCTCAGGAGACTAAAGAGAAGCTTGATAAACATTATGGTGACTCTGCACCTTCGATTAGAACAGTTTATAAGTGGTTTCAAAATTTTCGGACTGGCCATATGGCCACAAGTGACGCTGAACGTTCTGGACGGCCTGTGGAGATTACGACTCCAGAAATCATTGATCAAATCCATGATATGGTGATGGATGACAGAAGAGTTAAGGTGCGTGAGATTGCTAGTGCTGTGGGCATCTCGACTGAACGGGTACATAATATTTTGCATAAACATTTGGACATGAGAAAGCTATCCGCAAGATGGGTGCCGCGATTGCTCACGCTTGACCAAAAACGGAATCGTGTGAAGTGTTGTAAAGATGGTTTGCAGCTGTTCCAGAAGAATCCGGAGGACTTTAAGCGTCGTTTCGTCACTGTGGATGAAACATGGATACATTACTATACTCCTGAGACCAAACAACAATCTAAACAAGGGGTTACCAAGAGGGAATCTGCACCAAAAAAGGCGAAGACCGTTCCTTCGGTCGGAAAGGTTATGGCGACTGTCTTTTGGGATTCGCAAGGGATAATCCTCATCGACTATCTGGAAAAGGGTAAAACTATTACAAGTGAATATTATTCATCGTTATTGGACCGTTTGAAAACCGAGCTGCAAGAAAAACGCCCGCGATTGGCCCACAAGAAAGTCCTTTTCCATCACGACAACGCACCAGCACACACCTCAGCAGTTGTGGTCGCAAAATTAATGGAAATAGGATTCCAACTCGCTTCACATCCCCCCTATTCTCCAGACTTGGCTCCCTCGGACTACTATTTGTTCCCCAATTTGAAGAAATGGCTGGCGGGACAAAGATTTTATTCAAACGAGGAGGTGATTGCAGACACTAATGGATATTTTGCAGACTTGGACAAATCCTATTATTCGGAAGGGATCAACAAACTAGAACATCGTTGGACGAAGTGTATAAGCCTAAAAGGAGACTATGTCGAAAAATAAAAAAGGTTTACCCCAAACACATAAGTAGTTTTTATTTTTGCACGGACTTTTCAAACCAGCCTCGTAGCTCATAACAAAGAATATAAAAAAGTTATTAAGTAAAGTAAAAATGTTCATAATAACCACAATGGTGTTTAACTTACTGAATATGAGTAATCCCCTAATAAGATTTAATACATATTTTAAGTTTCATATCACATACAAAACTCGTTTGCGTCAAATCAAGATAAAGTAGTAGTTAGAACAAATTATAAAGTCAAATCATCATTAGTATTATAGCGCTGATGTCTAATATTAGGATCATATAAAATAATATTATGACTCGTCTCCTCAAGATTCGTTGTCATCAGACAATGTTGGCAAACCCCATTTATAACACTTAAAACCATACGATTTTAACGCCAGAGTGTCAAAAGGATTTGGAAATATTCCTGGTGATTTCTACATAGGCATATAAAAAAAATTAGCCGCAGACGCAGTACTGAAATAGAAAGAATTTTAAAAAAATCACAAAATGTTGCGTTTCAGATTCAAACGATCACTTAGTAGTCGGGTCAGGCGTTATGTATTTTTATAATTCTCCTAAAAAAATCCATAAAGTTCACAAAAATTTACTACGAGGCTGGTTTGAAACCTCCGTGCAAAGTCCGAGAGATGGCACCACCGGCGCGTATCGAGGTCATGTTTAGTTAGTAGCATCTCTTGAATGAACGCACACCAAGTTTCAGCCATATTGGTCTATTTCTTTGTGTTTGGCATTCGTGTGAATCAAGGAAGTCGAGTGATTTTCAAGAAATGGACGAAAAAGAATTTCGTGTGGTGATTAAACATTACTTTATGAAAGGCCAAACGCCTCAGGAGACTCAAGAGAAGCTTGATAAACATTATGGTGACTCTGCACCTTCGATTAGATCAGTTTATAAGTGGTTTCAAAATTTTCGGACTGGCCATATGCGCACAAGTGACGCTGAACGTTCTGGACGGCCTGTGGAGGTTACGACTCCAGAAATCATTGATCAAATCCATGATATGGTGATGGATGACAGAAGAGTTAAGGTGCGTGAGATTGCTAGTGCTGTGGGCATCTCGACTGAACGGGTACATAATATTTTGCATAAACATTTGGACATGAGAAAGCTATCCGCAGATGGGTGCCGCGATTGCTCACGCTTGACCAAAAACGGAATCGTGGGAAGTGTTGCAAGGATGGTTTGCAGCTGTTCCAGAAGAATCCGGAGGACTTTAAGCGTCGTTTCGTCACTGTGGATTAAACATGGATACATTACTAAACTCCTGAAACCAAACAACAATCTAAACAATGGGTTACCAAGGGGAATCTGCACCAAAAAAGGCGAAGACCGTTCCTTCGGCCGGAAAGGTTATGGCGACTGTCTTTTGGGATTCGCAAGGGATAATCCTCGTCGACTATCTGGAAAAGGGTAAAACTATTACAGGTGAATATTATTCATCGTTATTGGACCGTTTGAAAACCGAGCTGTAAGAAAAACGCCCGCGATTGGCCCACAAGAAAGTCCTGTTCCATCACGACAACGCACCCAGCACACACCTCAGCAGTTGTGGTCGCAAAATTAATGGAAATAGGATTCCAACTTGTTTCACATCCCCCCTATTCTCCAGACTTGGCTCCCTCGGACTACTATTTGTTCCCCAATTTGAAGAAATGGCTGGCGGGACAAAGATTTTATTCAAACGAGGAGGTGATTGCAGACACTAATGGATATTTTGCAGACTTGGACAAATCCTATTATTCGGAAGGGATCAACAAACTAGAACATCGTTGGACGAAGTGTATAAGCCTAAAAGGACACTATGTCCAAAAATAAAAAAGGTTTACCCCAAACACATAAGTAGTTTTTATTTTTGCACGGACTTTTCAAACCAACCTCGTATCATTACAACATAAAATAACAACAAAATAATAACTAAAAATTTCTGAAATTATTACAGCATGTCACCTATTTCTTTAACTGAATACCTTAAAAATTTATGATTTTCTGTAGTTATTTACTTAATTATTCAAATTTCCTCAAAATTCCAGGTAATTTCCTAAGGGCCATAGAAATTTACTACAAATTTCCGACATTTTCCAAAGATTTACGATTACAGTCCATTTATGAAAATATATTAATCCCTAGCATGACTTATTCTGGTTCAAACGTTGACATATAGATACAAGACAAATCTCTTGATCCCTAAATTATAAAAACAAGGACAGAAATTAATAAACAATATTTATAAGGAATTTTTATATGAAATGTGTATATAAAAGACTTGTACTTCAAATGTTCCAGTACTAGAAACTCAATACGCAAACCACCCTTAGTGGACGGTCCAAAAGGACCAGAGGCGTCTAGCCATCTCTCTTATATTTTTTTCAGTGAAAACATTTCTCTGTAAAAGTGAATGTTGCCCCACAGACCTAAAATAAAGGTGTACACAACTTTGTGACAAAACATTTTACGTGCATAAAAGTTTTCTTTTTAAAGAATTTTTTATGTGATACGAGGGCCGCTATTTAAGTTTTTACAAACAACCACTAGATGGCACTATTGAGATGTGTTACCTGTGGGTCTAATACATTACCATTGTTGTAAAATTTTGACATTTGTTATTGTTAAAACAGCGACGGCTCAGAAATTGACCGAGTAGTTTGTATACAGTGAGCGTTTAAAAAAAAAGTTCTGTGAACAAATGAAAATTTCACATGAAGGTTTTCATTGGATGATTTTTTTATGACTTTAGTAAAGGTCTAACTCAACAACAATGCCTCTAATCGCTTCGTTCAACACTTGGTAAATGAATCACCATCAGAACAGTCTGTTTACAATTGGTTTGCAGAATTTCATCGTGGTCCTGCTTCCGTCAGCGATGAATTTCGTGAAAGTCGACCAAAATCGGTTGTTGTTCCAAAAAACATAGATGCTGTGCACAACACGATGGAAGGGGATCGGTATGTGACTTACCGTGAGATAGATGGCATCCTTAGGCATATCGAAGACTGCAGTACATTCGATTTTGCATGAACATTTAGCTTTGAAAAAAAAATGTTCTCCGTGGACCCCGCATAATTTGACGAAAACTCAAAAACAGGCTCGTGTCAATTGGTGTAAGGAATAACAGGAGACGAAACTTGGATATATTAGTACGAGTTGGAAACTAAGCAACAATCAACTGTTTGGGTGTTCTAAAATAAACCGAATCCAACAAACGTGGTTCGTTCGGGAAGAACTTCCAAGAAAATGATTGCTTGTTTCTTCGGTTATACTGGACATGTTGCAATGATTGCTTTAGAGGAACGAAGAACAGTTAATACTGAATGATATACAACAATTTGTTTGCCAGAAGTCATTGATGAAATCAGCAAAAACAACGTACCATCATTCTTCATCATGCCAATGCCAGCGCTCACACAGGACGCCAAACAATTGATTATTTGACGGAGAAAAACAGCGAATTAATGTCTCATTGCCAGTATTCATCTGATTTATTGCCTAACAACTTCCTTTCGTTCCCGAATGTAAAAAAAAATGCGTGGACAGCGATTTTCATCACCTTAAGAAGCTGGTGAATCCTTCTAAAACCATGTACATAGCTAGTAGTTGTTCGAAGAAATGCAATAACGTCCATGGCAGCACTACCGCGTTGTGTAAAAAGTGCTGTAAAATATAACAACAACGTTAACGGGTATTATGACATCCTCGCCGATATCCTTAGGATATAAAAGAAGGGTAAAAACCCCTACTCAGGCGGGGAGGTGAACGTTAAAAAAAAATAATAAAAAAAAAATAATTTGGAGAATTGGTTCGAACGCATGCAAAAGTCTTAAAGGCGAATATTTTGAGAAACCATAAAACGATTTCTACAAAAAATTGTCCTTTTTTCATTTTTTTTGTAAAAACTTAGGTCGTATTATGGAATAACTTGTAACTTTAAGTTTTCCTATCTAAAAGACGCGGTATTCTGTTCCCTGTACATTTCTTAACCTGCCACCCACGTTAATCTTTACTAGGAAATTTTATTTAAAAACAGAATTTTAAAAATAGATTATTAGTTTTTGTTTAACATATGTTTAGATTTGAACATCAAAATTCAATATTAATAAACTCTAACCAGTAGATTGCATAAATAATATTTTAATATCTCTTAAAATAACGTAGACCATCAAGGTTATTAGAGAGATTTTGCAACGCTTATTTTTCAGATGCCTCTGTCCTTATCGTTGTGTCAAGCATGCGCAGTATCAACGCGAAGGACTTGTAAGGTTAGGTTAGTATTCATCTTCTATTCATTCTTTTCATTTATTTCATGGTTAAGCACACCGGTTATTAGTACTTGATGGGTCGACATAACTTTCTAAATTAAAGTTGTGTCCAGCAGGTTTCTCTCACTTCCTTCAATATTTCGAAGGTAATACGAATGTGTGATAAATAAAATCATATTTGAAATTAGCACTAGACACACTGTAATGCCATTGTGCCGAAGATTGCAAAATCTCAACATAAACTGAACACTAATTAACTGTTGTTAGTGTTATTTGCAATAAAAGATTACACAGGGCAACAAAAAAATATTTTTGTGTTTTGGTGCCTGAGATTTTAGAGCTGATTTTAACTATATTTAGGACGCTAAATCTATACATGCAATCCGTTTTTCTCTATCAGCTCTACTTTTTTAGATACATCAACTTATCTACCAATGTGGTTTTTATTCAGTATATTCATTTATGAGAGTTTCTAAAATTATTATATATTCATTAATGTAGGTACAATGGTTTTATTGTCAGTCTGTAATTGAGTAAATTCCAGGTAAATCTATAAATAGTGGAACCATTGCCTATCAGGTACCTGAACTGACCCTTTTAATCACCTAACTCGGGTAAGTCTCGTCAGTTTGTGCGTTCTTACTAATGAGAGTAGATCGAATTCGGCGTGTTATTTTATGTTAAGAAAAGAGTGTTTTTGTGTTATTGAACAGAATTAAAATGAGTTCAGGTTCCAGTTCAAGAAGTTGTGTAAATCAACCTGATGTGTTTTGCTATATATGCGGAGAATACATGTTTCAACAAAACAGACAAACTATTACTGACTTTGTAAAGCGAGCGTATCTTGGATACTTTGGAGTTAAGCTTGGTGATCAGGACAAAACGTGGGCCCCGCATCTCGTATGTAAAACTTGTACAGAGCATTTACGGCACTGGACTACCGGGAAAAGAAAATGTCTAAAATTCGGCGTACTAATGGTTTGGAGAGAACCAAAAAACCACTTCAATGATTGTTATTTCTGTTTAGTAAATACTAATGGAATCAATCGAAATAACCGCAGTAAGTGGACTTATCCCAATTTAGACTCGGCAATACGCCCTATCCCGCACTCAGATGAAATACCGATTCCAACATTTCATCAGCTACCACATATCTCTGATGACGAATATTTTCCCTCTGATCGCTCTTCTGATGCTAATAAAAGTTCTGATGCTAATGAAACTAACAGTGACTATGAGGGGACGTCATCAGTTCCTCAACGCTTCAATCAAAATGAATTAAATGATCTCACCAGGGATCTCAATTTATCGAAAAAAGCTTCTGAAGTACTGGCTTCTAGGTTGAACGACAAAAAATTTACTGGAACAAGGAACCAAAATTACCTTTTACCGTACAAGAGAAAAAGATCTGCTACCATTCTTTTCTCAAGAAGACAATCTTGTATTTTGTCACGAAATTAGGGGACTCATGAAAGAAATGGGACTTTCTGAATATATTCCAGATGATTGGCGCCTATTTATTGACAGTTCAAAGCGAAGTTTAAAATGTGTCCTTCTACATAATGGGAATAAATATGGTTCAATACCACTAGCTCACCCAACGAAACTGAAAGAAGAATATAATACCATAGCTTTGGTCTTGCTATTACGAACATCAATGGATGATTTGTGTAGACTTAAAAATGGTAAACTTTCTTCTTGGGCAGCAAAGTGGTTACACGAAATATCCGTGTTTCTTGTGCCTCTGGGATAGTAGGGACAAAACACACCACTGGGTTAGAAAAGATTGGCCTCAGAGAGAAAACATGGACGTTGGGGAAAAGAATGTCATTAACGACGCTTTGGTTGAAAGAGAAAAAATCATACTTCCTCCGTTACATATAAAGTTGGGCTTAATAAAGCAATTTGTAAAGGCTCTTGATAAGAATGGGTCTTGTTTTGCATATATAGGGGTAAAAATGCATCAGTTGAGCACAGAAAAACTCAAAGCAGGGATATTTGACGGCCCACAAATAAGACAATTAATTAAGGATCCTGCCTTCATAAATTCAATGAATCAAGTTGAACGAGAAGCTTGGACATCATTTGTTGCAGTTGTAGAAAATTTTCTAGGCAAACATAAAGCTCAAAACTATGTTGAAATGGTTAACAAGATGCTTAATAGTTTCAAATCCTTAGGGTGCAATATGAGTATTAAAATACACTATTTACACAGCCACTTAGACCGTTTTCCAGAAAATTTAGGAGACATGAGTGAGGAACAAGGTGAAAGATTTCACCAAGATATTAAAGTTATGGAGGACCGCTACCAAGGAAGATGGGACATGCACATGATGGCAGATTACTGCTGGAGTTTAAAAAGGGACTGTTTAAAAAAACATTCAAGAATGTCGCGGAAAAGAAGCTTTCCAAGTGTTGAGTGACTATTTCATTTCTTCAATGTTTTTTTTTTTTGTTTGTAAGTACGACATAATATTGTATTTTGTATAACTAAAATAAAAATTTCGTATCTACTTTTGTTTACTACACTTACGGATTTGAGTTACAATAATGTAACTTATATTTCTCTAAAATTGTATATCTTAAAAATTTTAGCTCCTAGGTACAAATGAATACGTTATTTGAATTCAGGACATCAAATTGATATAGAATCAGCTCAAAAAACCTCGACACCAAAACAGCTGTTCCCCTGTGTTATCATTTCAATTTTACTGTATTTTCTTAGTGGTTTGTATACCTAGGTAGGAAAAAAAAACAACTATCATAACAGCGATAAGAATAACGAAATTTAAATAACCTCTCTTATAGATTCCTAAATAAAGGAAATCGTTATCCTTAATAAAGGTTTCTCTTATTTTGTTTCAATACTGCGCAAGCTCCTAATGGTGAGCGCATGTTTCAAATAACGATAAAAACCAGAGACATAGAGAATGGACTGAGCATTAGCCTCACAAAATTGACCACTCTCTAGAAAGAGACAAAGCGATTGTGCTTCAATACCTGTCTCTTTTCTGTAGGCCTGTAATAACCAAGGCGCAGTACCCCGAGACGGAATTCATGGCAAGAAAAGCCCCCATCCGATTTTAGTTCAAATAGAACTCTTAGAAATATTATTTTCAAGAGCACATAGCTCAGCGGCAAAGTGCTCGAATTCGAATCTTCCTGACTTGTTAGTGTTCCGTGTGGAACACCTATAAGATGACTTCGGTGCCTGTCTGTCTGTCTGTCACACCCGATTTTCTCCGTAACTATTTGTCATAGAAAGTTGAAATTTGGTAATAATATAGGAATTGATGGCCTCATCAGAGCCATGTAGTTTTGAAAGTTAGATTTTGACTTAAGGGGTTAGTTTTGGGAGGGTGAAATTGGAAGTGAAAAAAAAAATTTTTACTAGGTAATCGAGTATGGTGTCAAATGAAAGCTTGTGAAAACACGAGTAAAAAATATATATATAATGTAATACTTGCGCGCACTTTTCTTTGTATTATTTTTAAAAAATCGCGAAAAATCGCTGTCCACCCGCCTTATCTCGAAAAGTACTTATCAAAAAATTTTGAAAAAATTCTGAAATATTGTAGATTGAACGAAAATTATCACGAGTGCATTACCTTTAATAATTTATCTGGTATATAAAAAAAACAAAAATTTCAAGGTCATCAATTTTCAGTAAACATTGGAAACAAACTTTGTTGAAAACTCATTTGGGGTGTGTTTTGTGAAGTCACTGATCATTTTATACCTCTGTAACAAAATTTTTTATTTTAAAAGCAATCAACGTACTGAACACTAATTGCGCAAGTTCAACTTGCACTTGACCGGTTATTTATTTTAATATTATTTTTTTTTATTTATAAGTAAAATCTAGCCGATTAGAATTAATAATAAAGAAAACAATTATTATCAGAATTCTAGAAAAAGTCAACTACTGGCCGCATATTCGCTTTATCTCACTCACACTTTTGCGTCCGTATTTACTTCACAGTGGGATGCTGAACGCTCAGTCCATCCTCTATGTCTATGATAACAGCTGAGTCTTATATTTAATTTCTTCCCTATACTACCGCGCAAGCTCCTACCGGTGGGTGCATGCTTCAAATAAAGATAAATACAGTGGCCTACCAAAATAACCGTGGCAAAATCTCTCTATTATCTTTATCTGGATTACCGTATATAGCAGTAGTTTGTTAATCCCCATCATAAAAGAAGTACTATTTACGAGGCTGGTTTGAAAAGTCCGTGCAAAGTCCGAGAGATGGCACCACTAGCGCGTATCAAGGTCATGTTTAGTTAGTAGCATCTCTTGAATGAACGCACACCAAGTTTCAACCATATTGCTCTATTTCTTTGTGTTTGGCATTCGTGTGAATCAAGAGAGTCGAGTGATTTTCAAGAAATGGACGAAAAAGAATTTCGTGTGGTGATTAAACATTACTTTATGAAAGGCAAAACGCCTCAGGAGACTAAAGAGAAGCTTGATAAACATTATGGTGACTCTGCACCTTCGATTAGAACAGTTTATAAGTGGTTTCAAAATTTTCGGACTGGCCACATGGGCACAAGTGACGCTGAACGTTCTGGACGGCCTGTGGAGGTTACGACTCCAGAAATCATTGATCAAATCCATGATATGGTGATGGATGACAGAAGAGTTAAGGTGCGTGAGATTGCTAGTGCTGTGGGCATCTCGATTGAACGGGTACATAATATTTTGCATAAACATTTGGACATGAGAAAGCTATCCGCAAGATGGGTGCCGCTATTGCTCACGCTTGACCAAAAACGGAATCGTGTGAAGTGTTGCAAGGATGGTTTGCAGCTGTTCCAGAAGAATCCGGAGGACGTTAAGCGTCGTTTCATCACTGTGGATGAAACATGGATACATTACTATACTCCTAAGACCAAACAACAATCTAAATAATGGGTTACCAAGGGGGAATCTGCACCAAAAAAGGCGAAGACCGTTCCTTCGGCCGGAAAGGTTATGGCGACTGTCTTTTGGGATTCGCAAGGGATAATCCTCATCGACTATCTGGAAAAGGGTAAAACTATTACAGGTGAATATTATTCATCGTTACTGGACCGTTTGAAAACCGAGCTGCAAGAAAAACGCCCGCGATTGGCCCACAAGAAAGTCCTTCTCCATCACGACAACGCACCAGCACACACCTCAGCAGTTTTGGTCGCAAAATTAATGGAAATAGGATTCCAACTCATTTCACATCCCCCCTATTCTCCAGACTTGGGTCCCTCGGACTACTATTTGTTCCCCAATTTGAAGAAATGGCTGGCGGGACAAAGATTTTATTCAAACGAGGAGGTGATTGCAGACACTAATGGATATTTTGCAGACTTGGGCAAATCCTATTATTCGGAAGGGATCAACAAACTAGAACATCGTTGGACGAAGTGTATAAGCCTAAAAGGAGACTATGTCGAAAAATAAAAAAGGTTTACCCCAAACACATAAGTAGTTTTTTATTTTTGCACGGACTTTTCAAACCAGCCTCGTATGCCCTGAAGATGACGGGTGATCATCGACACTGATGAAGACAGGGCGAAATACTGAATCATTAGCATTTTAATGACATTCGTTTACTGTTGAATATTGTAAAAAATTTGATATAAATACATTTTTAATGAACGTCGCACATGTTCTTACTTAACCAACTGTATTAACACATAGGCTGAAAAGTTTTTGGTCTGACACATAGATCAAACCAGCCTCGTATTTCTTCCTTCTTAGATGTATAGAATTTGTATAAAAACAAAAAATGGCCACTTTCTTTTAATCCGTGTTTATCATTCAAATAACTTCGCGAATAGCCCGTCTGGAATCGTGTAATAATTTGATATTAACAATACCCTTAGACCTCAATAATGACGTCTATTTTTCTTAAAGGATAACTGCCGAAAAAATAATGAAAATAATAATAAAAACTTAGGCTTTCGACCGTCTAAATTAAATGGGTTTCTTTCATGGCAGTTTTGTTTTGGATAGTCAATTAAAAGTGGAGAGAAAATGAGCAAAATAAAAAAATACAGTAAGAGGTTTCGTCGGAATAAAAGCCGATATTTTTTCTGGAAAAACAAATTATATACTTCATATCTAAGACGAAAATTAAGAAACAAAACCAATTATTAAATGCTATTATCTTTCTTAGACTCTAACGATGGTTTTGCTATCAAGAAAAATCATAACAACGTATTAGAGCCAACAACCAAAAACAGCAACAGACAAAGTATAGCTCCTCGCCAAATCAATGATCCATTAGAATTTTCAATGAACGCGCTAAGAACAAGTAGAAACCACTGGACAGAATTGCAACTTTGTCTTATGCAAAAAATTACCTTACTATGAATCCGTGCAACACCGCTTAAAGACCGATTCGTTCGCATGCTTTCCAGTCAAACCAGGGTGGATGTGTGTTTTAATGTAAATATGCGGAGCTTGGTAAACAACTAAAGGCCTAATATAAGGCTGTAGTTTCGTACCAATGTTAATATTTTATTTGAAAAATAAATTTATTGGAAAAATTTACAAATAAATTACCTGCAACGAATCTTCATTGATACCTCGTCTGCCTGATGGAAACATATACGTTTTTATGATTGTTTCTTAAAATATTCCGCTGCATAGTTGCTTTATTGTCTTTGCATTTTCCGATCCAAAAAAGAGTTGTTTACTTACAATGGATAAGTTTAATAAACGGCTTCACATTTAGTAACAACTTAGCAATAGTACTCAAGCATTCGGGATGATAGTAGTAATTTGTGAATTAATTATGCTTCAAAGTGTTCGTGCAGTTGTTTAATCTGAAAGTTCTTGTTTAAACTGGCTGAGTGTTGAACAGCGAAGTGCTATCTGTACTCTGCATAGTATGCGCTATAGCAAACGATAAATCGTAAAAAACTCTGAATTTCAAATAAAGTCGTACATTACACCCTTCAAAGAAAACAAATAACAGGAACAAATGAATACAGATTAAGGTCTAGTCAGCCTAAGGCTACAACAAAGCCATGAACATCAGTTCATCACAGTGATGTTTAACTAACTAACTGTTCTTCAAAGTACTGCTGCTGTAAATAGAACTTGTGTTAAACCAGTCTCCACTACAACTGTTCAAAAATGATTGGTGCCTGCAGGTCTAAAAAGATGTATAGCTGCCAGGAGACAGAAACTAACAATCATATACCAACAAAATAGATTGCAATGGGCTAACATCTATAGAAAGTGTGCAATAGAATAAAGTCCTTTGGACGGTGAATCGAAATTCCAAATATTTGTGATCCGCTCAATTAAGGAGAAGGCTTCAGAAGTTTGCACTGTACCAATTATTTAGCATGGACCTGACAGCGTTATGATTTAGTGATGTTTTTAGTGGCAATAAGCAAGACAGTTTGATGAAATAGACGAGACGTTAAATAAAGAAGGATATGGCACAAGTATGAAACCTCGGCATGTGACGCAGTCAGTAAAGTCATTTTGACAAAAGTAAGGTTTCATATAAATTCGTTTTGATGGGTATATTGGATACATTTATGACCGATTATGTAGACAACTCCTTACTGTAAAAGTAAACATTCATGTTACGATAATAAAAACATTTTCTCATTTTGTATTTTTAGAGTAGATTTAATAAAAATTTCTTAGTGCTTCCAAACTCTTTTTCCGGTATTAGAACCGTTAAGGGTTTGTTGTTTAGTATCCTATTAGGTTCTACAGTCCGATTTGTAAGTGAAAACACTCTTCCGTTATTCTGATGACGATACTGTCATAGTAAACATAAAACACAGTAGCGACGCTTAAGAAAATTTTTAGGTTTTGTTTTTTATCACGCATGCGTCCCCTATCACACCAATATACCTGCCAGCGCGGTCGCGGGTTGTGTTTACATCTGAATTTCAAGGACAATCTTTTTATAACGTGCTTCGAAATTCATTATTAATAATTTTCCAATAAGTAAATGACTCGTTTGACGATATAATTAAAAATAATTATAAAAAAAGATGTCAAAAATGATTCCACAGCATTTATTAATCGGTGTATCAAAAAATGTTTAAATAAAAGTTATAGGGTGTTATACGACGCACATGCTGACGTTGACAATAAAATGTTTTGAACTGTCAGTTCGAAGAAATTACGCCATCTTGATTACTTTTTTAAATAGAAAGCCCTATGTTATTTTATTTTCGAGTCCTACTAAAAATTCTCGATATTGTTTGTCTAACATGCTATATGTCTAAATTGAACTGTTTTAAAATTATTGTCATTTGAAATTTAAAATTAAAAAAAGAGAAAAAAACTATTAATAAATACTCCAGGTTTATTTTTAAGGTAACAACTGCTCAAAATGTGTACCGTTAACAGCGAGGCAATAACCCAGAGTTTTGCACAGAATCCGGGGTGATCTGTGCTACTTCATATTGAATTTTTTGTTGTAAATCTTCTACTAGTTTAGTTAGTTTCAGGTCGACTTCGGTAAAATCGAGTGGAGTAAGGTCGGGACTCCTTGTAGGCCATTCTACAGCAACTCTTCTGCCTATCCATCCTTTAGGAAAAATCGCATCCAAATATCTACGAACATTGATTTTATAGTGAGGACGTACTCCGTCCTGTTGATATTACAGATTCCTATTAGGGATATCCAAATTATTTTCATCGGGAAAAAGACCTGCACAAGTTGGAATAACTTGCTCTTGGAGAAACTGTAAATACCGTTGTCCTGTAAGATTTCCATCGATATAAAAGGGCTCAATAATATGGCGTCTACAAATCCCTGCCCATACTTTTATCTTTTGTGGTCTTTGAGAATGACTGTCGATTATCCAGTGGGGATTCTCAGTAGACCAGTACCGGCAGTTATGCCATTAAGACAAAATGTGGCCTAGTCCGAAAAAACAACATTATGAATTAGGTTAGGATCATTATTGATTCGTTCCATCATGACCTCGCAAAATTCAACGTGTTTATTGTAGTCATCTTCAGATAATTCTTGCAACAGAATTGCAATTTTCTTCACTCAGTATACACAAAAAAAATCTAACTTTTTATCATCGCTTGTTTTAACTTTTGGAGGTCCAGATTTCGAACGACCCTTAACATAGCCTGATTGTCTAAATCGTTTTAATATTTTGCTAACTACAGATAGGGTAAAAGGTTCTTGACTCGGATATTCTGTGTTAAAAAGATCACACACCTCCTGTTGTGTTCTCCTACTGTCTTCGTAACCAACCATCATTAGTAAAGTAATTCTTTCAGTTTCTGTTACATGTACCATTATAATATTACGCTCAAATTGTAGTTTCACAAAATACAGCACTAAACATTTTCGTCAATAAATCATTTTTTGACGCGTTAAGTCGTTACCTGACAGTAAATGTTTGACACAAGCCAGCTTAATTTTTTTTTAATTTGATTTCCTTAATTTCCAATGATAATAATTCCAAAACAGTTCAATTTAGACATATGGTATGTTAGACAAACTATATCTAGAATTTTTAGTAGGACACAAAAATAAAATAATATACAGGGCTTTCTATTAAAAAAAAAATAAGATGGCGTAATTTCTTAGAACTGACTGAAACATTTTTTTGATACGCCGATTAATAAATGCTGTGGAATAATTATTCCATACATATGGGGCACCCTGTATATGTGATATCTCCAAAGGAGTTATTTTTTTTAGATTTCCCAAAGATCCTAAAAGGTAATTTATTCATAATTCTTTATTTCTATTATGCAATATATGACATAAAAGATTATAATAATTGTGTTTTCATATTAGAGACACATTTTATTTGTAAAACAGTTGATGTTTTATTATAGTTAAGCATGTTGCTCCACTTGTTTTTTCCGCCGAACAATATCTCTAATAGTTGAGAAATATAAATTCAGCAGTGAGATATTTAAATGAATAACGTGCAAAAAGCCTTGAAGCCGAATGTATTTTTCCCTTGTATTTTTTTTCCTTTTTCCCTGTTTTTTGTATATCTGTTTTAATAAGAACTTGATAAATAAAAATAAAAATGTTTCTAAAAAAAAGCTTTCCTCGTTTTTTACTTCCTTTCAAACAGCAATTCATTTTTATTCCCAAATAGGATTTTTCTTGAAAGAAGGAATTTAAATATTTGAAAAACTCGCTGGCATCATACGAGCAATATGGCGACAAGTCATGTGATCATTACAAACTCGAAACCCTTGAGATCAAAGGTGCCGAGTCGGACTGTGTTTTATGTTTAGTGTGATACTGTCCTGTCCTTGCTTGCCATAAGGCTACTTCAAAAAATGTACATTAGAAAATTTATTTGTCAAGCATCACGACTAACCGAATACCGGAATCGGTGTTCATGATAATATTATAAAGAGTTTTATAAAATAAAGCATATAATTATTTCGCTTTGTTTTTGAAAGCCTTCGAATAATTCCATTTTTACATCAAAGTGACAAAGCGGTAATATTTTTCTGGTGGATTCAAAAAATCTGTTTAGAGAATAATCTTTAGACACAAAGACAACTGAAGTGAATTTGGGATGTTAAAATGATAATGTAATTTTTAAAATGCTTTGTGAATACATAAATATGAAAATTTTGCTGGGGTTATAAAACATTCGCTGCGTAAAGAAATGGTTAAGTGATTTAAGCAGTACTTCTCTCGCAAGTTTCTCAGACTAAACAAAAACTTAATATAACATTACAACTCGATTTGTTATGGAGAGATATTAATCACAAAAAAAAGTGAAAATATTTCGAAATAAACCTTACATTTTCCTCTACATATAATTTGCAAACGATATTACATTTCGTTTGGGAGTTATCGTGCTAACATAGACAGACCAACGGAAATTGGAAGTTAGGTTTATTTAGGGAACTTTCAACGTGAAGAAATGTAAAAATGTTGGAGTAATTTTTTCACGAATATCATACTTCATTTGGTGAGACAAATATAAACAACAATTTACCTAGGCTGCCATAAGGTTACTTTAAAAAATGGAAATTAGAAAATTTATTCGTCAAGCATCACGACCAACCGAACAGTTGGAAAATAACTCGAAATAATCGGTGTTCATGATAATATTATAAAGAGTTTTATAAAGTAAAGCATATAATTATTTCGCTTTGTTTTTGAAAGCCTTCGAATAATTCCATTTTTACATCAAAGTGACAAAGCGGTAATATTTTTCTGGTGGATTCAAAAAATCTGTTTAGAGAATAATCTTTAGACACAAAGACAACTTAAGTGAATTTGGGATGTTAAAATGATAATGTAATTGTTAAAATGCTTTGTGAATACATAAATATGAAAATTTTGCTGTCATTATAAAACATTCGCTACGTAAAGAAAAGGTTAAGCGATTTAAGCAGTACTTCTCTCGCAACTTTCTCAGACTAAACAAAAACTTAAGATAACATTATAACTCGATATGTTACGGAGAGATATTAATTATAAGAACAGAGAAAATATTTACAACTTAAACATTACATTTTCCTCTACTTCTAATTTACAACCGATATTATATTTCGTTTGGGAGTTATCGTGCTAACATAGACAGATCAACGGAAATTGGAAATTAGGTTTATTTACGGAACTTTCAACGTGAAGAAATGTAAAAATGTTGTAGTAATTTTTTCAGGAATATCATACTTCATTTGGTGAGACAAATATAAACAACTATTTACCTAATATAGGAAAAAGGTTACTTTAAAAAATGGAAATTAGAAAATTTATTCGTCAAGCATCACGACCAACCGAACAGTTGGAAAATAACTCGAAATAATCGGTGTTCATGATAATATTATAAAGAGTTTTATAAAATAAAGCATATAATTATTTCGCTTTGTTTTTGAAAGCCTTCGAATAATTCCATTTTTACATCAAAGTGACAAAGCGGTAATATTTTTCTGGTGGATTCAAAAAATCTGTTTAGAGAATAATCTTTAGACACAAAGACAACTTAAGTGAATTTGGGATGTTAAAATGATAATGTAATTGTTAAAATGCTTTGTGAATACATAAATATGAAAATTTTGCTGTCATTATAAAACATTCGCTACGTAAAGAAAAGGTTAAGCGATTTAAGCAGTACTTCTCTCGCAACTTTCTCAGACTAAACAAAAACTTAATATAAAATTACAACTCGATATGTTACGGAGAGATATTAATTATAAGAACAGTGAAAATATCTACAACTTAAACATTACATTTTCCTCTACTTCTAATTTACAACCGATATTATATTTCGTTTGGGAGTTATCGTGCTAACATAGACAGATCAACGGAAATTGGAAATTAGGTTTATTTACGGAACTTTATATATATATATATATATATATATATATATATATATATATATATATATATATATATATATATATATATATCCAATAAACGAATTCTAAAAAATTATATCAAAAATAAATAATACTATCACCAAAAACACCTATCATATAGAACAAATTTACTATAGAATGAAAGACACCGTCGGAAATGATTAAAAACAAACAAGCAAAACAAACGCAAGGTTTGGCACCAATAGCAGTTAGCTCTAGGGCAAAATTACAAATGAATGTACTTACAATGAGTACATTGTATTTGTATAAAACTTAGCTGTAAGAGAAACTTGTAAGAAGAAATAAAGAAATTTTGTCCACACATTTTTTTTGACATTCGGAAACAAAAAGTAGTCGTTAGGCGATAAATCAGGTGAATACGGTGAATGTTTTCTGCTGTTTTTCCTGATTTCATCGATGACTTCTGGCAAACAAATTGTTGTATACCATTCAGCATTAACTGTTCTTCGATCTTCTAAAGCAATAGTTGCGACATGTCCAGTATAACCAAAGAAATAAGCGACCATTTTCTTGGAAGTTCTTCGCGAACGAACCACTTTTGTTGAATTCGATTCATTTTGGAACACCCAAACAGTTGATTGTTGCTTAGTGTTCGGCTCGTACGAATATATCCAAGTCTCCTGTTACGATGTTGTATACGGATTTGGTATGTCCTCGGTCGACTTTTTTGGGCTTTTTTTTACAGCAATTAACAAGAGCCTGTTTTTGAGTTTTAGTCAAGTTTTTAGAAGCCCATAAGGAATAGATCTTTTTCACAGCTAAATGTTCATGCAAAATCGAATGTACGGCAGTTTTCGATAATGTCTAAGGATTCCTCTAACTCATAGTAAGTCACATGCCGACCCTTCAATCATGTTGCGCACCGCATCGATGTTTTTTGAAACAACAACGGATTTTGGTCGACATTCACGAAATTCATCGCCGACCGAAGCACGACCATGACAAAATTCTGCAAACAAACAGTCTTCTCTCATGGTGAGTCATTTCCAAAAGTTGAACGAAGCGATACGAGGCAATGTTGTTGAGTTAGGCTTATACTAAAATCGTAAAAAATCATCCAATGAAAAGCGGTCGCTTGTAAAAACTTAAAGGCGGCTCTCGTAATTTGTCTTTCATTTTATATTTATTTATTGCATGATGAACACTTAGGAATACACAGAACCTTTATACCATTTTATACTTTACCTAATCTCTTATCAACATTTTATAGAATTGCTAGGGATTCTATAGATTACCTAGGCAAAATATATAATAGCTAAAGAAAAGGAGGATAAGCGAGAGAATAAACTAAATTTATAATTATTGTTTAATTAAATTAATAAATTTTAAAAAATTATAAATCTCTCCTCTGTTCAAACAAGCCAGAGAGAAAACTTCCCAAGAATTATTATGTTTAACTTGCAGCATATTAAAATAACAATTTGAATTTTTATCTCGGGTGTCCAAACAGCAGTTTTTGTGACTGGAATATGTACGTTTTCCTAAATAAACTTTCGTTCTAACTGTGGGAGTAACATTCCCTTAACAATATTTTAAATTAAAATGCATCTCCTTGCTTAAAAAAACTGTGCTGGTAATTTGCCACCTTTTTACATAATATGTAAAGATATTTAATATAATAATAATATAATAAGGGGTTATCAAACTACTATTTTTAAAAGGTAATGTTTATTTTTTCTGATTCCCACCAAAGTGACATTTGCGTTTAGTAATGTGGGGCAAATCATCATGGAAAGATAGACAGTTGCACAGCGTATAGAAATTGTTAAAATTTATTACAAAAATAAGGAACCTATTCGGGCTACATTTCGAGAGCATTACCACAAATTTGTGGTCAACATAATCAGCCTACAGGGCTTACTATTTGTAATTGAATTCAAAAATTCGAGCCAAATGGTAGTGTTTGTGATATTAGGAATTCAACCCGTCAAAACAGTTATTATAGAGTATTGTTCTTCATTATTAACCAGATTTCGCCAAAAATTGTGGCAAAACGCCGAGGAAAAGTGACCAAAGGGGAGCTGCTTTTATAAGACGCATCTGCTAAAAAATTGCTGTTAATTAAAAAAAAAATAAACGAATTAGGGTTTAAAACTGATTAATCATCTCCCATATTGATTTAGCTACCACGGACTATGACATATTACCAAAACTCAAAAAACATTTGGAAGGAAATAAATTTCACTCAATTTTTAGTGTTCCCTACGGAACACTTATAAGATGACTTCGGTGTCTGTCCGTCTGTGTGTCCGTCTGTCTGTCACACCCGATTTTCTCCGAAACTATTTGTCGTAGAAAGTTGAAATTTGGTAATAATATAGAAATTGATGGCCTCATCAGAGCCATGTAGTTTTGAAAGTTAAATTTGGACTTAAGGGGTTAGTTTTGGGGAGTGAAATCGAAAGTGAAAAAATATTTTTACTAGGTCATCGAGTGTGGTGTCAAATGAAAGCTTGTGAAAACACGAGTAATATATATATATATATATATATATATATATATATATATATATATATAAATATAATATACATATCATATATATATATATATATATATATATATATATATATATATATATATATATATATATATATATATATATATATATATATATATATATATATATATATATAATATACATATATATATATATATATATATATATATATATATATATATATATATATAAAATATTTTAATAATTTATTATGAACATTGGTTACACTAAAAGTTTCGAATAAAAATTATTCTTAAGACCTAATAATAAAATCGTTGAAATTATGTAATAATGAAAAAATAAACTGGGACACTAGTAGCAAAATTAATGGTGCAACTGGGACACTAGTAGCGTATGTTGCCTCCTCTACTTCGGATGACAGCGTTTATGCGCCTAGGAATGCTTCTAATTAAATTTTGGATAAAATCTTGCAAACCTCTCTCCTGGTCTTCGCCATACTCGCTCACGACCATCTGGATGTTTTAGACTAACCCTAGTTTCATCTGTGAAGAAAACTTGTTTCCAATCATCCACAGACCAGTTTTCGTGATTTGGAGCAAAACGTAACCTGGCAACTCTGTTCTCTCTAGTAAGCAAGGGCGCAGTGGCTGGTCTCCTACTGTTTAATCTAGCTTCATTTAACCGTCTTCTAACTGTTTTAGAAGAAATTGTGACATTGAGAACAACTTCGAGTTCGTTTCTTATTATAGAACTAGTGACAGTCCTGTCTCTTAAAGCATATTGTCTTATAAAACGTTCATCTAGGTCGTTAGTGCATCGTTTTCGCCCTTGCCCTAGCCTTCTAAAATAAGTTCCTACTTCATTCAAGCGTCTTACCATACGACTTATTGTGGAACGATGTTTGCCTAACAAATTGGCAACATAACTCTGACAATATCCCTTGTCCAATAAAACTGAGGCTCGCACTACCTCGTGTTCAGTTAAATTCCTTGCTCGATTCATTTTTCTAATTCTGCGACGTCAAAAATAAAACAGTCTACCACAAAAACGTATTACTTTGAAAAAGGGAATAATTTATAAGCTTACTTTTAAAGAAAATCTTCTAAAAAATTCTTTAAAACTGTAAATCTAAACGAATTGTTTTGATTTCTGTCATGAACAACGAAACAAAATATGCATAGCCTACTATTCAAATACTCGATAAACTTTAAAACTGACATAAAAAAAAGATAAATTAATTTTCAGATTGTTGCGTTAATTTTGTCCAGGAGTTTTATATATATATATATATATATATATATATATATATATATATATATATATATATACATATATATATATATATATACATATATATATATATATATATATATATATATATATATATATATATATATATATATATACATATATATATATATATACATATATATATATATATATATATATATATATATATATATATATATATATATATAATGTAATACTTGCACGCACTTTTCTTTGTAGTATTTTTAAAAAATCGTGAAAAATCGCTGCTTTATCTCGGAAAGTACTTAACAAAAAATTTTGAAAAAATTCTGGAATATTCTCCACGAGTTGTAGATTGAACGAAAATTATCACGAGTGCATTACCTTTAATAATTTATCTGGTATATAAAAAAAAATCAAGGTCATCAGCTTTCAGTAAAAATTGAAAACAAACTTTCTTGAAAACTCATTTGGGGTGTGTTTTGTAAAGTCACTGATCATTTTATACCTCCGTAACAAAATTTTTTATTTTAAAAGCAATCAAAGTACGGAACACTAATTGCGCAAGTCCAACTTGTACTTGGCCAGTAAAAGTTTAAATGGCTTCTCTCGCTTAAGACGCCGTACTAGATTAGTATTATCCAGTAGTTTATTGGCCTCTTTGTTGGGGTAACGATGTAGTCGTTCCTCGTGGGCCTCTGAACATCTTTGCATTTCACTAGTGACTGTACCCACTTGTATGTCGCGGTGTTGACTATTTCTTATGTACCATACAGCGCGCACAATGTTCCGCAATACTCCGTCTTGGAACCTTTGGATTGACATAATGTGTATTGATTTAGTGCATCCCCACAGCTGTATGCCGTAGATCCACACAGGTTTCAGGACTTGCTTGTACAGTAATACTTTGTTGTAGGTGGAAAGCGTAGATTGTCTCTCAATGAGCCAGTGCAGCTCCATGTATTTTAGCTGTAATTCTAGCCGTTTCTTTTTTACGAGTTCTTTCCATCTGAGCTTTGCGTCCAAAGTCATCCCTAAGTACTTGGCTGTGTTAGATAAGGGAACGATTTGGTTATTAATTGTTACCGGAACGTATTGGTTTTCTTTGTTTGTAGAATTAATGTGATTAGACTTAGTTTCATTGAGTTTGATCTGTCATTTTTTAGCCCACATATTCACACTATCTAGGGCTATTTGCAATAGGCATGATGACTAATTCTGAAAAACTATTCCACGATGTTCTTACGGAAATGTTATTTCCAAAAAAATATATATTTCTGGAGAAATTATAGGTTCCTAGCATAAAATTGACCTTTTTTAAACTAATTTTGAATTTCACGCCAAAATGCTCGCAGGTGTCATGGCGTCTGCTCGTGACGTCACGCCTTTGTAAACTCCATGTTAACAGTGAAGTATAAAGTGCCTCTACAAAAATTTTGTTATTTTGTGTGTTTAAAATGAATTCAAACGTGTATAAGTGGTGTGCGGTCTCTCGGTATAAAGACACATCGATAAAAACTCCTAACAAGTTATTTGTTTATGTTTCAAACAAGAAAACACTAAGAAATAAGTGGCTAACTCTTGCACGGCGAGACTCAGCAGTTATTTCTCCAAATTCTTCAATTTATTTCTGTGAAGACCATTTTGATGTAAGTTTTAATTTAATATTTTATTATTATAAATGAGGTGTGTCATAATAATCTTGTTTGAGAAATTGTTAATTATCTAAATAATACCGTTAGATAGTCACATCACTATTGAGGTTACGTTTTATTTCTTTAATGTTATCATCCACTACTGTTTATTTAGTGGATACTTTATTTTTGTTCCAGTTACCAAATGATATGGAGAATTCAGTATGTATCAACAGTTTAATAACAATCATAACCTAACCTAAAACTAATAAAACCATGACGTAGAAATAAAGTGCATTTTTTATGGGTTTTTGAGTTTTAAATTGTAGTTTTAATACATATTACTTATATACTTACATAGAAGTTTTGATATTTCTAAATTCTGCTCAGCAAAAGTCTTTATTTGACGCAAGAAACTCTCCAAGCATGAACAAATCAATTCTAGGTAAATTAGAGCTATTTGCCTTGATAAATTCGTCTTCCATCGCTAACGTTTCTTGGTTCTAGTTTTTGTAACACAAAACTAGGCAACTTGATAGTTTAAAACCACAAATTAATTGATAAGCGGTGCAGATATTATCGTTAACACAAGAGAAGTTCGACTGAAATAATGTTTACTTAGGTGTGACGTCATTCGCTCTGATTGGTGTTCCACATAACATGGCGGATTGCTGTATTTTGCACTTTTATTTTAACAAAAATAATATTAATTTCACTTCTAATATAAAAATAAGAACATTTTTTAGAAACTTTTTAATCTATTTCATTATTTAAAGTCATAATTTCGTTGATTCATTGTTATTATCGTCACGCCTATTTGTTTGTCGCGTTATTCACATCTGGGTCTATCGTTATGATAGCAGTATCGTCTGCAAATGTCGCCACTATGACTTCGTTTGATGTAGGTAAATCGCTAGTAAATAACGGGTAGAGTATCGGTCCCAGGACACTACCCTGAGCCACTCCCGCTTTGATAGGTTTAAGTTCAGAATACGCATTTTCATGCTTTACTCGAAAGAATCTCTTAGACAGATATGACCTGAGTAGCTGACTGTACTCGGTCGGTAAAAGTTTGTCCATTTTGTGGAATAAACCGTCATGCCATACGCGATCAAACGCTTGGGCCACGTCTAAAAATACGGTCGTGCACACTTTTTTTTCTTCAAGCGTTTGTTCGATTACCTTTGTAATTCGATGCAGTTGATCAATTGTGAAGTGTCTATTTCGAAAACCAAACTGCTGTTCTATAATAAGCTTTTCGCTCTTCGATAATTGGTATAAGTCTGTTGGGCACTAGCTTTTCAAACAATTTAGATAATGTCGTCAACACGGAAATGGCCCTGGACTTCATGAGGGTCTTTTCCTGGATTTAGAATCATAATTACCTCCGCGCATTTCCAGACATAGGGAACGTATCTTAAATCTCAAATTAAGAAGTAATAAATGTTGCCAAAAACTAGTTCGCTAATCAAGAACTAGAGTTACTTTACAACTATTGCACTAAGTGTCTAAAGTTTAAAGGAGATTACTCTGAGTACAAAATTTGTGTTTTCCATGTTAGGCCAGAAATTTATCAATGCGCCCTCGTATGGTACAAATTATTGCTAAGCTCGTATTCAAAATGTAATAAATATATAATATTAAACAGGAAAGAAGAGCAAGAAAATAACGGCATGTCGTTTTCATAAAAGCCGATCATGTCCAATACATTTTTCTTCTTCTTCTTCGGGTACCATGACCGTTCAACGATCGTTAAAGATGCAAGATTTCGTATTTTTCTGGATGTCTAATAATGTGGCCAAAATATTCTAATTTGAGTCGCATGATGGTCGTTACCACCTTCAAGTCTTTGTCCATGCGAGTGAGAACGCTGTTGTTACTAATTCTGGCCATCCAACTGATTTTCCCCAGTCATCGATACACCCACATCTCGCATGCCTCCAGACGTTTAAGCATTGCTTCAGTTAGCGTCCACACTTCCATGCCGTACAAAAGAATCAAAAAGACATAGCTGCCAACCATCTTCATTTGTAGTTTCAATGATAAGTCGTGACTAGTTAACATTTTCTTGTTCTTCATAAATGCGGCTCGGGACTTCACCATTCGAATTTTCACTTCCACAGTTGGATCCCAGTGGTTATTGATATTGCTACCGAGATACATCAATTTAACAACTCTCTCTATTTTTATGCCACTGACTGTAATACCACCATCTTCAATATTAGATACTTTGCTTATAATCATATATTTTGTTTTATTTGCTTTGAGTCTTAAACCAAACTGTGTACAAGCGTCAGTTACTTTATCCATAAGTTTTTATAGATCTTTTCCATTATTAGTGATAACTTATATATCATCGGCGTATCTGATGTTATTTATGGTAACGCCATTGATGTTGATACCTTCAGTGGTACCAGTGAGTGCTTTATTGAAAATCACCTCCGAATAGAGGCTGAACAACAAGGGCGATAGAATACAATCCTGACGTACTCCCCACTTGATTTAAATTTCATCCGATAGTTGATGCTCCAATCGTACTTCAGCTGTCTGTTGTCAGTACAAATTAACGATGATACGAATGTTTTTGTCGTCTATACCGGTCGTTTTTAATATCTCTAGAAGTTTTTCGTAGTGTACCTTGTCAAAGGCTTTTTCAAAGTCTATTGAACAAAGGAACACATTTTGGTTGACATTGCAACATCAAGACAAGACATTTTTCCAAACTCAATATATGAAGAAATTCTATATAGCAGTTTGTAGAGTTTATGAAAGAGTTGAGATTGGAGGTTTTAAATTCAGACCTGGTTTATGTTGAAGAATCTGGCTGATAATCTATTTTACCGTCGGCCAAGTAAGAACGTGTAGCCTATAACCTGTAGTCAGTAAAAGAAATTACATTTTTTGAGGTTATTGTTGGCACTCTTGCAAACAATATTTTGTGGAATCGGGTTCGAGAGAAAAAGTGTCGGAGAAAAACAAAAAAATGATTATTAACATGTTTTTCCGTCCCTCCAATTAACTTTGTGCCGAGGCGCGCACAGTAACAATAACAAACTATATTTGTTTTATAGACTACTCTAAGACTTTCGACTGCATGCAATGGAACAAACTCTGGTCGATTCGAAAAAAAAAAAAATAAAAAACCACACACAAAAAAAAAAAAAAAAAAAATACCCCCCCCCCCCCCCCCCCCCCCCCAAATTAGCATGGGAACACCTATACTCTTGTAAACCTTATTCGATCCTTGTATGAGAACATAAATGGCAGAATTAAACTGAATAATTCTTTTCCGACCCCCTATATCGTAGAAGCCGGCATCAGACAGGGCTGTATTATGTCACCTTTACTTTTTAATATATATATATATATATATATATATATATATATATAATATATATATATATATATATATATATATTATATATATATATATATATATATAACGAGTTCTGTTTTGGATGGCTGGAGTGGGAGTGTGACAATCGGAAAAAAAGACGTTTGGTAATGTCTAGAAACTCACCCATCAAACTTACTAAGGTCTGGAAAGATCCAGTTGTCACAAAAAAATACAAAGTTAGGATTGCTATCCAGCCTTATACGAGGCTGGTTTGAAAAGTCCGTGCAAAAATAAAAACTACTTATGTGTTTGGGGTAAACCTTTTTATTTTTCGACATAGTCTCCTTTTAGGCTTATACACTTCGTCCAACGATGTTCTAGTTTGTTGATCCCTTCCGAATAATAGGATTTGTCTAAGTCTGCAAAATATCCATTAGTGTCTGCAATCACCTCCTCGTTTGAATAAAATCTTTGTCCCGCCAGCCATTTCTTCAAATTGGGGAACAAATAGTAGTCCAAGGGAGCCAAGTCTGGAGAATAGGGGGATGTGAAACGAGTTGGAATCCTATTTCCATTAATTTTGCGACCACAACTGCTGAGGTGTGTGCTGGTGCGTTGTCGTGATGGAAAAGGACTTTCTTGTGGGCCAATCGCTGGCGTTTTTTTCTTGCAGCTCGGTTTTCAAACGGTCCAATAACGATGAATAATATTCACCTGTAATAGTTTTACCCTTTTCCAGATAGTCGATGAGGATTATCCCTTGCGAATCCCAAAAGACAGTCGCCATAACCTTTCCGGCCGAAGGAACGGTCTTCACCTTTTTTGGTGCAGATTCCCCCTTGGTAACCCATTGTTTAGATTTTTGTTTGGTCTCAGGAGTATAGTAATGTATCCATGTTTCATCCACAGTGACGAAACGACGCTTAAAGTCCTCCGGATTCTTCTGAAACAGCTGCAAACCATCCTTGCAACACTTCACACGATTCCGTTTTTGGTCAAGCGTGAGCAATCGCGGCACCCATCTTGCGGATAGCTTTCTCATGTCCAAATGTTTATGCAAAATATTATGTACCCGTTCAGTCAGATGCCCACAGCACTAGCAATCTCACGCACCTTAACTCTTCTGTCATCCATCACCATATCATGGATTTGATCAATGATTTCTGGAGTCGTAACCTCCACAGGCCGTCCAGAACGTTCAGCGTCACTTGTGCCCATATGGCCAGTCCGAAAATTTTGAAACCACTTATAAACTGTTCTAATCGAAGGTGCAGAGTCACCATAATGTTTATCAAGCTTCTCTTTAGTCTCCTGGGGCATTTTGCCTTTCATAAAGTAATGTTTAATCACCACACGAAATTCTTTTTCGTCCATTTCTTGAAAATCACTCGACTTCCTTGATTCACACGAATGCCAAACACAAAGAAATAGACCAATATGGCTGAAATTTGGTGTGCGTTCATTCAAGAGATGCTACTAACTAAACATGACCTCGATACGCGCCGGTGGTGCCATCTCTCGGACTTTGCACGGACTTTTCAAACCAGCCTTATATTCCCCATAGCAACCTACGCATCGGAAACATGGACCATTAAACAAGCTGACAAAAGACGAATCGATGTATTTGAGATGTGGGCATATCGAAGAATCCTCATATACCGAACACCGTACTAATGTATCTATTCTTGAAGAGCTTGGTAAAAATGACCAACTTTCCAATAGGCAAAAGATCAAGGGGACGGTCTCCGAGAAGATGGTCCGACCAAGTAAGATCTCTCCTTGGGATAGGTATGCACAAGTCAAGTCAAGTCGCGCAGGATCGAGATGCCTGGAGATTGACTGCTGAGGCAGCAACTGCATAGTGTCATCGATACTCCTATTGGGGTGAAAGGATTGAGAGAGATAGAGACAGCGCGCAAAAACTAAGGCAGAAGAGGCTCGGGCATCTCGTATGGAACAATTCGCACTCATCTCTGGACCAATGATTTGCGGTGGTGAAGTACAATCAAGAAACCACTACTAAGCAAAAAACACAGAGAGAAACGACTCGCGTGAGCAGAGGAAAATATAGATCGAGACTGGAGCAATGTAATTTTTTCCTATGAAGCTTCATTTTGGGGTTATATATATACCCCACGACCCTGGTCAATTTTCACTAACCGATTGGTTTAGCGCACCCTGTGAAGGTCCATGTTTGGGGATGTCTTTCGGAAAAGGTTTTCAGATAATCGTCATCTTAACCTACAATTTAAACGCTGAAAAACTGCTCCAGATTTACAAGAAGGCATTACTACCGACTGCCAAATGGTGGTTCGTCAATAAAAGTGAGGAGTAGATTCTTCAAGAAGGTAACGACCTCAAACATAGAGTAAAACGTGTAGCCAGTGGAAAGGGAAATCCGGTATCGTCTACTAGATTGACCATCCCAGTCGTCCGATGCAACCCAATTGACAACGTGTAGTCATAAATCAAGCAGAAGCTTCGTAGTAAAAAGATGTACACAGTGAAGCAGCTGTTACGGCAAATTTGAGCAATTTGGAAATCCTTGTCCCAAGAATACGCGGAAAATCTCGTCGAAAGTATGTCCCAAAGATGCCAGGCGATTATCGACGCTGATGGGGATTGGACGAACTTCTGAATCATTAACATTTTAATGGTAACCTTTTACTGTTAAATGACGTAATTTTTTTTTTTTTAAGTAAATAAATTTTTTAATGAACAATGTTCTTACTTGACCGACTGTTCATAAACAGAAGTAAATTTAATCTGTACTAGTATTCCATTAAATAAGCACTCCTTGTCGTACAATTTGAAAATACAATTACAGCAACATTACGCCGTGTGCACCGCCGTGCAAAAAGCGTGTATTTAATCGTCGTTATTCGTGCTCGGATTTACTTTACGGACGAGTCGTTTTTTGTCGTTTTTGTTACCCGTCGCCATCTAAATGTAAAGTAGCTCCCGGTAGCTTTTCCACTCTAGATATACCGCCGAAAAACACAATATATATTTTATTTTTACCACGAGTTATAAAACATCATAAAAGACAGATTGTGGGACGTTGTATGTTTTATGTAACGTGTACGTACACAAATAAAAAACAGCTCGAGGGCTTATTTTTTTTTAAGTTGAAAAGTCAAATGATGGGAAGATTTAAAATATGGTAGTATGAATAAAGTAGAAAGCAAAATGATAAAAAAATATAAAATAAATTGTCTCAAAAAGATGAGCGTAATTAGGGGAAAAGGAAGTCCTTGACAGAAACAGAGCTACGTCAAAAGTGATACTTGAACTTAATATTTTGTATTCGTGCGTGGGTTTAAATCCTTATAACATCTTTAAGTTAATGTCTTCAAATGAACTGGATTGTCCGCAAAAAAAGACGGATACAGCCCACTCATTTCTTTATTCCCTTGTAAACAACAGGTAATTTAATGGATAAGGGTCCAAAAAATTGAACTTTCCATTTGTTCTGAATAAGAAATACCGATTACAAAGAAGTTTGTTGAAATCGCTCTCTTGTAAACTCACTTCGTGGAAATTTCCAAGATCTTTACTAATCTTGTTCTTAGATAGAGTCTGTCAAGTAAGAACGTGTCCGCGATAATTCATTTTTGGTAGATGCGATTCTAGCGATTTACCAAAAAAAGTCAGTAGAGGGAACTTTTGTCTACGACGCGTTTTAGTAAAAGTATTAATCGATGCCGAACTTTCGTCCAAATCACGTAAAATCCAAAATGAGTCACTTCTTTGCGCGTCGGTTCAAGGCAGTCTTTCTTTGTTCCCATCGAAAAGGAACTAAAATGACACATTTCGCGGCCGGTAAATATATTAAAAAGTCGGTGTCGTTTATAAAGAAGTAAAAAAAGTGAAGAAATCATCTGACCGAGACGTCGACGACTTGCCAAAACGTGGCTCGGTAGGCAAAGTCACTCCGAAAGTCGAAAAACGAATCGTGTCTATTGAAAACGTTTGGTCTCTTATAAAGAGAAAGCTCAGAGGAAAGGCTCTGAGGACTTTGACTCAGTTGTCTCGCGAGATTCGAAAAATTTGCAGAGTATGCAGAAAATCTCATCGACTACATGCCTCGAAGATGCCAGGTGATTATTGATGCCGGAGGCGATTGGACAACTAACACGTACCCTAAACTCTCACAAAATCTCAGATCTTTCCGCTTGAAAATTCAGGAGTGTACAGTAGCCTATATAGCTGTGGTGAAACGTATTTTGGCGAAACAAGCAAAAAATATGTACTAGAACGTTAAATGGCAGTACGTATTGGTAAAATTTCTACGTCAGCACTTGCAGAACACCAGCATGAAACATGACATCAGATTCTCTTTGACCAATGAAAGATCCTTGTAACAAATTTCTTTTTCTATTGTAGGAAAAGTTGAAAGTCCATCGAAATATATAATTATCCCAACAACCCTAATTATGACACTGGATTACTTCTTACCAATCTGGGAACTGATCATCCATGAAGCTCCAATCCCTCCCTCCGCCCCGGTCTACTAATATAAAGAACGTGAGCAAGCGAAATTAAATCAGTTTCGTGCTAGATTCCGAAGAAGTTCTCAGGACAAGCTCTGAAGAAACCAGCAGGATGATCGGTGAAATGTCATCACACTGGAAAAATCCAGAAGAATTCTACCTATAAAATATTATTGTATAACGATATTAGTTAAGATTATATGCGGAAAGTGCGCTAATTCATAGTATTTATTGTTCACTAGTCAACCATCTTCAGGAATAATTTCGTCAGGAGGCACATCATATAAATATAAACCAGTTAGCACGCCAAAGAATACAGTGATGGCAAAAAATGTTCTCGAAACAGATTTTTTCAAGAATACGAGCGGTCACGTTCTTACTTGACAGACTGTACACAGTTAAAAAATGAAACATTTTCTGTCGGTATATTGCACTGGCACAATGCTTCCACTCAATTCGTGACAGAAATTGTTCACTACACAATGCCACTATACGGTTTTCAATCAGACAATACAGTTTTTTTATTTGGCTTTCTAGCTGAAGTATAATCCAATTTTAAAGTTGTAAAAAGTACGAAGTTTTCTTTTCATTTTCTTGCTCAGCTAGTTTCCGAGCTAATTTTGTAAAAGGCCAGTTTTCCACAAGAAAACGTGTGTTTAACCGTGGCATTTCCGTTGGGAAATTTACTGACCACAAACTTGGCATGGATACTTAAATGTGGAACATGTTTGGAAATTTTCTTACAGTATTTAAAAAGTTTTTAGAAGGAGCAATTTAAACTTAACCTTCTTGGAAATAGAAATACTTAGTTCAGCAGATCTTCGCTTAAATACTTTTCGTTCTAACATAATTATTGTGCTCGTGAAAAAAATCACCGTCCCAGATTCTTGCTTTTTTCACATTTTAGGGTACCTAGATCGGCAAAAACATACCTTCTCATCTCCGTCGGTTTAATTTTCTGTCTGCGAACTTTTGACACGATAACTCTAGAGCGAATTGAGATATCAATTTCAATTTGGGTAGACATATAATACTTAGTTAAGAATTAAAAAAAAAAACACGTAAATCGGATAAGTGGTTGTCGAATGATAAGCACACTAACGGGCAGGCAGAGAGACGCTGTGTTTTTTTTATATATATATATATATATTATATAGATTATTAGTATTATATAACCTGGCCAGAGAACATATGTATAAATCTAAAAAAAAAACACGTAAATCGGATAGGTGATTCCGAGTGATAAGCGCACTAACGGACAGACAGACAGAAAGAGAGACGTTGCATTTTAACCTGGAAAGAAAACATATGTATGAATAAAAAAAAAAACACGTAAATTGAACTAACAAACCGATAGACAGAGAGACGTTACATTTTATATATATATATATATATATATATATATATATATATATATATATATATATATATATATATATATTATATTCTTTGCTACTTCATATTGTTCGATATTTAATGGTTTAGGCAGTGTATTGCAAGGGCACGCGCCAGCAGCAAACTTTTTTCCGACTTGATTCACTATTATCGTCACAGCTTATTCCTTATGTTACCTAACGTAATAAAATATATCCTATAATCCGGCCAGAGAACATATGTATGTTTTTTTTTTAAAAAAAAAAAGCACGTCAATCGGGTAAGTGGTTCTCGAGTGATAAGCGCACTAACGAACAGACAGACTGAGACGTTGCATTTTATATATATTATAGGAGATTATAGCTAACCTGGTCAGAGAACAAATGTATGAATTAAAAAAGACGTAAATCGGATAAGTGATTCTCGAGTGATAAGCGCACTAACGGACAGATAGACAGACAGACAGAGAGACGTTGCATTTTATATACATTCTAGAAAATTATAGATAACTTGGCCAGAGAACGAATGTATGAATTAAAAAAAACACGTAAATCGGATAAGTGGTTCTCGAGTGATAAGCGCACTAACGGACAAACAGACAGACAGACAGACTTTGCATTTTATATATATATATTATAGAAGATTATAGATAAACTGGCCAGAGAACAAATGTATGAATTAAAAAAAAAAACATGTAAATCAAGTAAGTGGTTCTCAAGTTATAAGCGCACTAACGGACATACAGACAGACAGAAATGTGCTGCATTTTATATATATTATATTCTTAGCTACATGATATTGTTCCATATTTAATGGTTTATGCACTGTATTGCAAGAGGACGCGCTAGCAGCAAACTTTTTTTCCGACTTGATTTACTCTTATCGTCACAGCTTATTCCTTATGTTACCTAACGTAATAAAATATATCCTATAACCTGGCCAGAGAACATATGTATGTTTTTTTTTTTTAAAAAAGCACGGAAATCGGATAAGTGGTTCTCGAGTGATAAGCGCACTAACGGACAGACAGAGACGTTGCATTTTATATATATTATAGATATTTATAGTAAAACATATAAAGGATTAGATGGTGGATGTGATTAGAGAGGTTGTTTCGTATATATGGTGTTATTATGTCTTTTCCAAGGTTCTTGTAATTGAGGTATTAAGTTATTTTTTCATTATTTCAATTTTAACAAGGTCGTTAAATTCGTGAAACAGAACACCTCCGATCTGAGTTTTGGAAAAATCCAAAACAATGCTTTATTTTAATAATACATATAGGTAGTGAATAAGCTCTGAAATATTTTAGTTGATTTGGATTATTATAAACAATACAAGTTTTAGGTCAATTTCTTTTCAAAAATTCATAACTCTGAAACTGATTTTTTTATGAGAACTCTAGGCGAGACAAAAATGGCCAGAAACATTATAAATTAATGACAATAAAATCACTTTATTATAAACAAAATTGGAATTTAATAAGGTTCTTAACCACTTATCGACAATAGGTTTGAATTCGTAAATGCGCCAATGTTTTCTGCAGAAAATGAAAAAAAAATCTTTCGGCCCTCATTTGACCTTCAAATGGCGTTAGTTTTTATGGACGAAGGCGTTGGGCCACGTTGAACCTGGCGTGGCGCACTGCAAAGCGGCGGTGTGGCGCAACGTAGTTTATTAGACGCACA
>CM032454.1:162757512-162945637 GCA_019049505.1 Pachyrhynchus sulphureomaculatus | reverse complement strand
TATATATATATATATATATATATATATATATATATATATATATATACATATATATATATATACATATATATATATATATATATATATATATATATATATATATATATATATATATATATATATATATATATACTTCCAATACAAGTTATACAAAGTTATAACATTAAATGGACCTGGCGTCGGATTGGAACCGCTACCTGTTTCAATTCACTATCTGCAATATTAGTCAATTTTTAATATTTTTTTTATTCTTAATAGTTATTTTTTCTACAAAAGGTCGAGAGGTTTTTTTTAATTTTTCTAATAGACAATTTTTAAAAATAATTACACAAATTACTAAATAAAAATGAAAAAATACTAAAATTTGAAACCCCCTAAATTTTTTTATTTTTGAAAAAAAAACTCTTGGACAATTTTTAACTACTACATTATTTTACAAGAATAATTTTTATTTTTGCAGATTGGATTATTTTTTGTGAAGTTATCCTGCAGACAAGAAGGCGCCATAGTTTTCATAAGTGGTTTATTTAACCCGATAAAAAAATAATGTTAACATTTGAAACATATTTAAAAAAAATTAAAAAAAATTTCTTATAATTTAAACGATAATGAAAATATTCAATCGCCATTCTTTTGTATCATTCATTTAATAACTTTTAAAATATATATTTTTTTAAATATACATACTTTTTGTAGCGCCCAGGTGTATGTAACCCCGAGCAATCCACGTGTACATCACATCTGAATACCCTTGATCGCCCTGCCAAAGGTTTACTTAAATTCGAACAAGTTTTTTAAAATTTCTACACCCATTTTTTAATTAGCTGCCCTCTAATGCCATTTATTGGCTATTAGGTAGCTTCCAGCAATCACTACAATGATTGATTAAAAAGTGTGTTTACATATTGGATCTTAAGATCATGTCAGGGATCTAACTAACTTAACATAGGTACGGATTTTATAGAAATTTGATGAGAGAAATAGATATTTGAACCTAATATATTACGTAAACATGAAACTTAAACTGAAAATTAATTGGGGGTTTGATTTAAGTTGCGTTAACGATACTGGACGAGAAATTTATGCCCTACTATTTTCGCAGAATTATTCCGGTGAAACGCCTCCTAGGAACCAACTTTGCCTTTACCATCACCCGTTAGTTTCGCGCACTAAGCTTAATGTAAACTTATTTATAGGATACCTATTTTATTTCTGTTTAGAACTACTACAAGGGCTACCTTTTAAGTTTTTACAAAAACAATAAAAGAAAATAAAAATTTTTGGTAAAAATCGTTTTATTGTTTCTCAAAATATTCGCCTTTAAGATTTATACACATTTGCCTGCGTTCCAACCAATTCTCGAAACATTTTTTCCACTTTGAAGTTGGTACCTCAAAAACATGGTTGTGGAAGGTTTCAACAGCTTCTTGAGGTGATGAAAATTGCTGTGCATGCTTTTTTTTTTAGACGTTCGAAACAAAAAAACTAGGCGATAAATCAGGTGAATACGGGCAATAAGACATTAAATCGATGTTTTTCCATCAAATAACAGCCCCACAAAAAAAAAAAAAAAAAAAAAGTGGGGTATACTTTTGATACGATATATCAGATCCGTAGTATTTTTGCCCGCTGATCACGAATCTGACGTCAGAATATCGCCATCACATCTCAATTTTTTTCTAACCTCAAAAAATAGGTAAAAATTAGTAAAAATTAGGAAAAATATACTCCTAAAAAATTGATTCAAGCTTTTTCATGAATCCAAAGATGTATTAATATGTATTCGGACACGCTAAGCTAATATTCATCGGTTGGATTAAGCCATACAGTTCTGTTTTCTTTCTAACCTCAATAAATCAGACAGATATAGTGCTTCTCGAATGCAAAAACGAATTCAAATTAAAATTCAACCGATTCTTACCAAATTTGGTACACGGGGGTTTTTTGGGTTGCTGATCATGAATCTGAGGTCGGATTTGCAAAATTCAAGATGGCGGACAAAATTTTTGAAAACCAACCGATTTCTACCAAATTTGGTATACAGTTGGGGAATCCTCAAACCTGATACTCTTAAACCCTAAACCCTGAAACCTTAGACTCCCACACCCTGTAACCTCAAAAAATAGACCTCAATAACCCTGTAACTTTAAAAATGGGACCCAATAAACTCAAAACCAGGACTTTTAAACCACATACTCTCAAATAGTAGACCCTTAAGCCCTAGAATTGCGAAGGTTAGACCCGCGCCTAACTTTCCTTTTTTTGGCTGTATCTTGTTCTTTTTTCCGCGAATGACCTATTTAAAGGCTTTCTGCCCAAACGCTTTTGAGGACTTGTTTCTCTTTTTAGCGACCAGCAATAGTCCGCTAGCATATGGTCATCCCATCGTCCTTGATACCGATTTTCTATGATTTTCAGATCTTGGTGAAAACGTTCTCCTTGTTCCTCACTGTAGTCACCAAGATTATAATCTTGGGGAAACAAGTCCTCAAAAGCGTTTGGGCAGAAAGCCTTTGAATAGGTCATTCGCGGAAAAAAGAACAAGATACAGCCAAAAAAAGGAAAGTTAGGCGCGGGTCTAACCTTCGCAATTCTAGGGCCTAAGGGTCTACTATTTGAGAGTATATGGTTTAAAAGTCCTGGTTTTGAGTTTATTGGGTCTCATTTTTAAAGTTACAGGGTTATTGAGGTCTATTTTTTGAGGTTACAGGGTGTGGGAGTCTAAGGTTTTAGGGTTTAGGGTTTAAGAGTATCAGGTTTGAGGATTCCCCAACTGTATACCAAATTTGGTAGGAATCGGTTGGTTTTCAAAAATTTTATCCGCCATCTTGGATCCGCCATTTTGAATTTTGCAAATCCGACCTCAGATTCATGATCAGCAACCCAAAAAACCCCCGTGTACCAAATTTAGTAAGAATCGGTTGAATTTTAATTTGAATTCGTTTTTGCATTCGAGAAGGACTATATCTGTCTGATTTATTGAGGTTAGAAAGAAAACAGAACTATATGGCTTAATCCAACCGATGAATATTAGCTTAGCGTGTCCGAATACATATTAATACATCTTTGGATTCATGAAAAAGCTTGAATCAATTTTTTAGGAGTATATTTTTCTTAATTTTTACTAATTTTTACCTATTTTTTCAGGTTAGAAAAAAATTGAGATGTGATGGCGATATTCTGACGTCAGATTCGTGATCAGCGGGCAAAAATACTACGGATCTGATATATCGCATCAAAAGTATACCCCACTTTTTTTTTTGTGGGGCTGTGTAATCAATTGTTTGACGTGCTGTGTGAGAGCTGACATTGTTATCATGAAGAATGATGCGACGTTCTCGGTTGTTTTTCCTGATTTCATCGATGACTTCTGGCAAACAAATTGTTGTATATCATTCAGCATTAACTGTTCTTCGATCTTCTAAAGCAGTGGTTGCAACATCTCCAGTATAACCAAAGAAACAAACGATAATTTTATTGGAAGTGCTTCACGGACGAACCACTTTGGATTCGTTTCATCTTGGAACACCTAAACAGTTGATTGTTGCTTAGTTTCGAGCTTGTACAAATATATCCGAGTTTCGTCTCCTGTTACGATTTTGTATACGAATGCAGATTATAACTGATTAGGTGATTTCGGAGATATGATTTTAAACGTCGTTGGTAATACATGGGGAAGGCTCACTGTCAATTAGTAGATAAAAGAAAGTTTTGACATTTTTTCAGCATCTGTTATTACCTAAATGATGCAAGTTGTAAGTTTACACAGACGAAGCTGCAGGCACATGCCAGTATTTTAATAAGACAATGTTATTTTGAACAATTTTTACAATTATCAACTTGATTGCCGGGGAAAAACTGATAAATTGACTCTACCCACCAGGGATTCTGGGGTATTTTAAAACATGAGTAAAATCTGAACTGAAAAAAGAAAGCGGGAAACTTTCTTAATGGAAGGTCTTTTCATTTCTGAGAAAATATCCATTACCAAAGTTCCCTACATTTATACCGTTATTAAACCATTAACTATTAAGTTGGATAAGCATATTTTCTGAAATTCTATATCAAAACAAACTTGCTATAAAATGATTAAAATTAATGACTACTATAACAAGCTTTTTTCACCCTTTTCAACAAACGGGCACAATATTATTATGGCGAAAAATAACCATATTTCTGAATTTGTGTATACCGAATAGCGCTTCGAGCTTTTAAATGACTTCTTTTTTACAAACGAAGTTGGAAAGTTGGAAGTTTCTTTGGATATACAGACCCGTGTTAGTGGAGAATGAAGAAGGCAATCGTTTCGAGCGCAATGCTGCTTATAATACAGTCAACTTGAAAATTTCAGCCCCACAAGCCCAAACCGCTTAACAACGAACAGTTTAATTTGTGATCAGTATGTAAAGTTCGATAGACACATAAAAAGATACTAAAAATGCATCTTTAAACTAAAAAACTTGCTATAATTTAGAAAATTACTTTTACTCTAAAGAAAAACCCTTAGAAATGTGAATTTGATCAATACAATCAGTTTCGAATAATTTGGGTTTGTTGTCGTAACTCTTGAAATCAACTGAAAAAGAGAAACAGTCTAGTGAATTCCGTGCAAAAGTTATACTAATATCGAAAAAAAAACAAGTAAAAATAGGGCGAAAATCAAAACCATATTAACTGTTTTAGTCAATTACCGCAGTGTTGTGACCAGAATTCCTTCGAATTGGTCACACTGTAAATCGAGAGTATTATTAAGTATTGGGTTGTCGAAAAAGTATTGAGTCTTTTCCTCATTAGATGGCTTTAGCAACACGTACACTACCGTCAGAAAGTATTTGCCCACCTAGAAATTTCAATGTAACTGCCAAAATTTAATACCTAATTAAACCCTTGTATTATATTGGGTAAATTTAATTGTTCTTAACAAGTCTCCATCATAAAATTGTTTAGATAAGCCTTTTTGGTGAAATCACAAATTAAAGACCAATTAGAACAAATTTCCCAGTTTTGCATGATAATCGTTTTGAGGCGATTTCTGAGAAATTTCAGTTGAAATAAGAACTTATTTCAAGTTTCTAGGGATTATGATAAAAACTATGCTATAAATACCATTGCCCTTTTGGAAATTAAACATTCGCAAACAGTACTTTATCACTGATACAGGCTCAATTGTTTTGTGAAAATGCTAAAAACGAAAGAAGTTTCCGTTGAAAATCGGGCTCTGATAATTGCGAGACATCAAAATGGTCACTCGAGTTGACAAATCGAGAGTGATATGCGGATGCCAACGAGAACGGTGGACTACAGCGTAACAAAATTTTCTGTGGGACATGGAATTCCAACCAAAAACGTTCAGGAAGGCCTCGAAAAACGACTCCCGCTGAAGACAGAGCTATAACAATGCCCAGCAGACGTAATAGCCACCTAACCGCACCAGAAATCACGGCTCAAGTAAACCTGGAGCGGCCCATCCCCATCAGCGTGACAACCGTGAAGAACAGGTTAGCAGGACGGGAGAGTTGCAGTGAGGAAACCACTTCTTAAGCAAGTGAATAAACGTAAACGATTTGTATGGGCCCGAGAACATGAAAATTGGGCATCAGACCAATGGAATTCCGTCCTTTGGAGCGACGAATCTAAATTCGAAATTTTCGATTCAAATCGACGAGTTTACGTGTGGCGGTCAGTTGGAGAAAGGATGTTGGAAGCCTGTCAGTTACCTACAGTAAAACATGGTGGAGGTTCAGTAATGGTTTGGGGTTGTTTTGGCAACGGTAAAGTTGGAAAAATCTTTAGGATAGAAGGAATCATGCGAAAAGAACATTACCAAGAAATTTTGCTAAGTCAAATGCTTCCTTCTGGAAGAGATTTTTTTAAGGGGAAATTTATTTTTCAGCATGACAACGACCCTAAACATTCTGCTAAACAAATTAGAGAACTTTTGGACCAATGGAAATCCGATGACGTCCTGGAAGTGATGACTTGGCCTCCACAATCACCCGACTTGAACTCCATCGAACTGCTATGGGACCATTTGGATAGGTGTGTTCGAAAACTCAATCCAACATTAAAAAATCACTTGGCAGAATGGGTTAAAATAACCGAATGCCGAAACTCTGTAAAGCGGTAATTAAAAACAAAGGTCATATAGATGAGAAAAATCCTGGAAAATCGTGAATATGGGACTGAAATAACTAGGTGGGCAAATACGTTCTGACAGTAGTGTATCTCAGGTTTTATTAGTCACATTGGGCTAGAGTTAGCGTTAACTGGAATTTGACGTTTGACAGTAGGAGACGTATAAAGACTGTTGGAATTCATTTATTCAGACTTTGGTTAGAGCACCTTGAAGATGAGTGAAATTTTTGCAAACATCGCTCTATTTTACAATTTTATTTCGATAAAGGCACAAATGCTACGCAGACCTATGAAGAAATTTTGTGCTGTTTATGGTGAAGATGCGATACCAAAAGCAACAGCTAAAATATGGTTCAGTTGCTTTCGTTTTGGAAATGTCGATGTCAAAAATGCTCTTCGCACTAGACGATCAATGACAGAAAAATTTGACAGTTGAACCAAACATCCAGCACCAAACAGTTTTAGTCACATAATTTGACGTTAAAACATTTACTCGACAGAATTTCCATCTGCGAATCTCCACAGATCTGTAAAGAAATCGAGCCTCCTCTGAAGCGGTTAATCACGGTTAATAAAAAGTGGATCACGTACGACAATAATGTGCGAAAAGATCGTGGTCGAAAAAGGATGAAGCTCCAGAAACGATGGCAAAATTGCGCATTGACGCCTAGAAGGAGATGTTGTGTGTTTGGTGCGACTGGAAAGGAATTTTGCATCATGAGCTGTAGGAGTTTGGCCAAACGATTGACTCTGCACTCTACTGTCAGCAATTGACAAGATTAAAGCAAGCGATTAAAGAGAATCGACCGGAACTAGTCAACAGAAAGCGTGTTGTCTTCCACCGTGGCAACACCCCTTATCTTTGATGATTCGGCGAAAATTAACAGTTTGGCTGGGAAATTTTAACGCATTCACCTATATTCCGGACTTTGCACCGTCAATCTACCATGAATGGTGTTGCATTAGTTTCAAAAGAGATCTGTAAAAATTATTTGTCATAGTTTTTTGTCACAGAAGTTCTACACTGATCGGATTATGGTATTGTCAGAAAAATGGCCGAAGGGCATCGAACAAATTGTCACATATTTGGAATAACAAAGTTCTCTCAAAATATAGAACAAAAAAACATTTATCTAATTAAGGGGTTACATACACTTCGAATTTTCAAAAATTCTTTTTTTTTTTACGGATTTTTAGTCTCTATACTTCTAAGAATTATTAAAAAAAAATTTTAAGAAAATTCCGTTCCATTACAAATTTATAGCATTAAATGCGACCTGGCGTCGGATTGGGAGCGTTATCTGTTTTTAGATACTGTCTGCAATATTACTCAGTCAATTTTTAATATTTTTTAACATTTTTTTTTTTAAATGTTAATAACACAAAAATGTCGAGAGATTTTTTTTTAAATTTTTCTGATAGACAATTTTTTATAGATTATTAAACATAATCTTTTTGATCGCAAATTGCATACTATAGTTTAAAACACCCTAAATTTGTTATTTTTGAAAAAAAAAACCCTTCGACAATTTTTAACTACTACCTTATTTTACAACATTAATTTTTATTTTTGCGGATTAGATTATTTTTTGTAAAGTTATACCGCAGACAAGGATCCGTGGTCTATTTAACTCGATAAAAATAATACTAACATTTAAAAAATATTTAAAAAGAATTTTTTTTCTTATAATTTAAAGTACAATAAAAATATATGATAGCCATTCTTTTGTATTATTCACTTAATAACCTTTAAAATATTTTTTTAAATATACATACTTTTTGCAGCGCCCAGGTGTATGTAATGTAGTTCAAAAGAAACCAACAGATGGTGCACCATGGCTAAAATTATAGAACTTATAGCTTATGGCATATCTCACATTGTTAAAATATTCCTTGTGATGGCCACCGTTTTTCTGGAAAAGCCAAGTCATTTTTCTTATTAATATATGGAAACAATTAACGGAGAGATATAGGAAAAGGCAATCCGAAACTTGAAGCAGCGAGAAAAACCTGCTAATTCATGGAGAACCAAAACTTTGCTGCTGCACAACTGCAAGGTTCGCAAGGCTAGCACAGTTCAAGCCATTACCAAACCCTACAACTACCTTTTGTTCAAACATCTGAAGAAAGAACTGTGGGGTGGAAAGTTTTCCTAAGATCATAAATGGAAAGCGTCGTTTTTTTAGGGGCACGGCACACAAAAGATTTTTTGGGATGAAACAATTCAAGAAACGCTAAACATTGAAATGTGGACAGACGGTAGTTATATAGAAAAGAACTATTTTTCAGCTGTGCGAATTTTTTTGTGACGCGCTTTTAAAGCGATAATCGTGCTGATATCGTTAATTGTACAGAGCTTAACATAAAAAAAGGGGAATTGCACCTTCTATGAGTGTATTTTCACTTATCCTTGTCCCTAAATTTTTTTTATGTGTTTTTAACTATTATTCTCGCTTTTTTTTTGTTTGTTTTCTTTTTATTTTATTTTGGCTTCGGCAGTTCCAATATTCTTGTTATAATTTACAATTTGTAATCTAAAAAGACTCACACTTCAATATCTTATATGCGTTAAAAAATCCTGAGACTTTTGAAGAAAAATCAATGTTTTCGCCAAAAACCGATTTTATTCGTCAACATGGTTTCCTTCAAAAGCAACGCACTTATTCCAGTGATTTCATATAATATGATTTGTTCAGTTCTCTAAAACAAGCCTCACCTTTTCAAATTTGGAAAGACGTTATAAGACGTAGGCTGAAAAGTTTTTGGTCTAGCTACTTAAAATATATTTTTTTTTCCAAAAGTCGACTTTATTCATCAACATAATCTCCTTCAAGAGCAATACTATCAGTCCAACGCTTTTTTAACATTTCTATACCTTCCTTGTAGAAGGATTTGTCTTTGCCTTCAAAATAGGTCTTAGTTTCGGCGATAACTTCTTCACTGGAGCCAAATCTCTTTCCCGCGAGCATTTTTTTGGGGTCTGCGAATAGATAATAGTCGCTAGGGGCAAATCTGGAGAATACGGTGAAAGAGGAAGCAATTCGAACTTTAATTCATGCAATTTTGCCATCGTAACCATGAAAAAGCACTTTTTTTCTTGTTCCTTTGGGGCCGTCTCTTTAAGATTTCTGCCTTCAAACCACCAATAACTTTATATAATATTCGCTATTGATGGTTTTCCCTTCTCAGCATATATATATATCTCTCTCTCTATTCGTTTCCTCAGTCTTGAGGGTCGTGATCTTTCTGGAATGACTTCACTGTTCTGTTCACTATTTCTTTCCATTTCTCTCGATCTTCTGCCAAGTGCAACGATACATGGAGTGGTTGATCCATAACTTGTTTTATTTGATCTGACCATCTTGTTGGCGAACGGCCTCTACTCCTTTTACCCTGGACCTCTCCCATTATTATTAGCCGGTCTACATTATTGCCTGGCCTTCTAGCTACATGTCCAAAATACTGAAGAATTCTTTTCATGCATAGTGATGATAACCTTACAGTTACATTTAGTTCATTCAGTATAGATTGATTAGTTCTTCTGGCGGTCCAGGATATTCTCAACATCCTCCTATAGCACCACATTTCAAAGGAATCAATAGATTTACGTTCCTTCACTCTAAGTGTCCAGGATTCTACACCATACGAAAATATTGGAAATACTAAGGTCTGTACGAGATTTAATTTCGTTCCTTTAGCTATGTACGGACTTTTCCATATCTTAGTAAGTCTCGTCATAGCATTTCTTGCTAGGGATATTCTTCTTTTTATTTCATTCTCGCATCCTCCCATACTACTTACGGATGATCCTAGATATACAAAGGTTGTTACTCTCTCAATGCCATTGAGTAAGTCGGATCTTACTATTTGGTCAGACTTATCGACTATCATCAGCTTCGTTTTGTCCCTATTTATGGTCAGACCTAGTTTCTCACTTTCTTGCTCTATCCGATTTAAAAGTGTAGCCATCTCTTCCTCAGTCGCTGCAAATATGGTGGTATCATCAGCGTAACGCAAGTTGTTTATTCGCTCACCTCCTATTAGGATTCCACCATCCCACTCATTCAACGCATTTCTCATTATAAATTCACCATAAACATTAAATAATGTAGGAGACAGAACACAGCCCTGTCTTACACCTCGGCGAGGATGAAACTGATCGGATATTGTATTGTCTATTCTCACCACTGCAGTGCTGTCCAAGTAGAGGTTTTTAATCAGTTTAATCAGATGGTAAGGAACACCCATTTGCTCTAGTACCGCCCAAAGCTTTTTCCAGTTGACATATATATATATATATATATATATATATATATATATATATATATATATATATATATATATATATATATATATACATATATATACATATATATACATATATATATATATATATATATATATATATATATATATATATATATATATATATATATATATATATATACATATATATGTATATATATAGCAGCTCTTCAGGCCGTGGGGCCCATGGTTTCAATTTTTTTGATGATTTCTCTCCATTCCCTCCTATTCTTTGTCTTCTACTCCCAGTCCGGTACCCTCAGTGCCACTATGTCAGCTTTTACATCCTCTAACCACCTCTATTTGGGTCTTCCTCTTCTGCGTTTGCCGCCCTCCCCCAGTGTTAGCACCTGCTTTGCATGTCTGTACAGCGGCATTCTTCTATATACGTGACCCAACCAACTAGCCCTTCGAGCTCGAATTTTCTGGATGATATTAGGTTGTCCATATAGCTCCTTTACTTCCTGGTTAGTCCTTCTTCTCCAACCACCGTCTTCTTTTTTGTACCATCATACATCTTACGGAGCATCCTTCTTTCCCATCTTTCCAGCTTTTTTGTATTTCTTCGGCTCAGAATCCATGTTTCGCTACCGTACACCACTGCTGGCTGAATCACTGTCGTGTAAATCCTTTCTTCAGTTCTTCTACTTATTAGTTTGGATTTTATCATTGTATTTAGGGTTCCCATAGCTTTGCTACCCTTCGATATTCGTTTCTCAATCTCCACGTCGTCATCAGCTCTATTAGTGATCGTCACACCCAGGTATTCAAAATGGTTAACTTTCTCGAAGTTGTACTCTTTACTTCCTTTTATCTTTTCCCCCCTAGGTCCTTCTTCAGCTCTCATTTCAAAATACTTTGTTTTTTCTTTCATTTATATATAGACCGTATTGTTTAGCTGTTGCTTCTATGTCTCTGAACATTTTCTGTAGTTCACTCTTTGATCTTGTAATAAGTGCTAAGTCATCTGCGAAAGCAACGACCTGCTGTTTCCTGTGATATATTATTCCTTTAGTCTGCACTCCACTCTCCCTTAAAATGGCCTCCAAGGTTAGACCAAATAGTGTCGTGGACAGCGGGTCTCCCTGTCTCAAACCTTTCCTCACTGCAAATGCTCTGGACAAGCCCCCCTCCAACGAGACTCTGTGCCATGTTTCGTTCATAGTGATTTTAACCAGACTTATCAACTTCGGCGGAATTTTAAGTTCTTTCATTGCTTCATAAAGTTTCGATCTTATTATGGAGTCATAGGTTTGTTTGTAATCCACGAAAAGAATATGCAGTCCCAAGTTCCGCTTGCAGCTGTTGTGTAGTAGTTGTTTCATCGTGAAGACTTGGTCTATAGTGGATCTTCCTTTCTTAAACCCTCCTTGATATTCGCCTATGACTTCATTTTCGTATTCAGTTAATCTATTTCTAACCAGTAGGCCAAATACTTTATACGTTACATCTAAAAGCAGCATACTCGATGAAAATTATTCCATGCGCATCCGAAAGTACAGAGGCCAAAACTTTCCCAGCCGTCCAGAGCGTTCAGCATATGATGAGTGATTTTCTAGGGGCAGAGTCCCCGTAACACTTATCACGCCATTGCTTTGTTTGAACAGTATTTTTTCTAATCAAAAAACTATATTTAATCAGTACACGAAATTCGATTTTTTCCATGGTTTTGAAAATATCAAAAGTAAAGTCATTAAAACCACGTATCGTTTGAAGGTCGGTACTTCCTAAAAATCATATGGATTTTTTGAAAAAGGCGACATCTATATGCCAGACCAAAAACTTTTGAGCCTACGTGTTAATCTCTGGGGGTCAGATCTGGTGAATACGGCGGATGAGAAAGTCCAATTGGTCCAATTGGACTTTGTGGAGCTGTGAGCTGGTGCAATATCTTGGCGAAACAACACTTTTTCTTCGCTGAATGCGGCTTTTTTTCTTGATTTCACTATTCAAACCAACGTAATAGTCTCCATCAACGTTTAGTTATCAATAGTGCGACCCCACCCTCGTAATCGTTTAATTCTGTGCTGTTTTGATATAATAGATGTCCCGATGTTAATAAGGTGTTTGTTTCTCCTTTCAATCGGGTTTCACTTGTTCCCCAAATATCCCATTTTATGTACTTCAGTGTTTCCTCCAATCTGTCTAGGTGCTCCTCTGATCTTAGTGTTCTTATGTTATAGGTGGCTATGTATGGTCTTTTGTTTTTAAATTGATTCATGTGTTATTGTTTGGTGTGGTTCGTCGTTGTACTGAAATTGTGAAATTTTTCTCCTTGAGTTTGCTCGACCAGTATTATTCCATACGCATGCCAAAAAATACCTGCGAGGTGCTCATCGGACATAGCTTTCTCACATGTAAATAAACTCGTATATGCAAAATATGCTTCACGCATTCTGTTGATATTTTCACGTTGTGAGCTATCTCTCTCACTTTCACTTTGCGGCCATTCAGAACAATATGATACAGTCGGTCAAGTAAGGACGTGTCCGCGATAATTCGCTTTTGGTAGTTGCGATTTTAGCGATTCAACAAAAAATCAGTGGAGGGGACCTGTGTCTACGACGCATTTTAGTAAAAGTATCAGTCGATTCCGAACTTTCGTCGAAATCACGTAAAATCCAAAAAGAATCACTTGTTTGTGCGTCGGTTCGAGGCAGTCTTTCTTTGTTCCCATCCAAAGGGGCCTAAAATGACATATTCCTCGGCCGCTAAATATATTAAAAAGTCGGTATCGTTTGTGAAGTGGGTTAATCATTTTAACGAGACAAAAAATGTCGAAAACTTGCCAAAACGTGGCTCCGTAGGCAAAGTCACTCTGAAAGTCGAAAAACGAATCGTGTTTTTGCTTTCACGGGACCCGAAATTAACGCTGCGTCAAGGAGCGGCAAAATTAAGAAAATCGGGTTTGAATGTGTGGCACGAGATCATTCTTCGTGCTCATGTCAAATTCCGAAGCACGTTTAAGAAACCTCTGTTGGGCGAAAATCGCGTCGCGAAGCGGCCCGCTTGGACCCACGATAAGATACTAGAGTGGCCCTCACAGTCGCCAGACGCCAACCCTATTAAAAACGTTTGGTCCCTTGTAAAGAGAAAGCTCAGAGGAAAGACTCTAAGGACTTTGACTCAGTTGTCTCGTAAGATTCGAAAAATTTGGAGATCACTGCAGAAAATCTCGTCGACAGCATGACTCGAAGATGCCAGGCGCTTATTGAAGCCAGGAGGCGATTGCACAACTTACTAAGGTAATTGCGCCGTTTTTAGCACACCAAGGAATACACTGATGTCAAAAAATGTTCTCGAAACACATTTTTTCTAGAATAAGGGCAGTCACGTTCTTACTTGGCACACTGTATATTTTTTGGTGACTGCTGACTGCCTTAATTGGACGCCCGGAACATGGTGTATCATCGATGCTTGTACGACCGCATTTAAGTTCACTAAATCATCTTCATATAGTTGCTTTCGACGGAATAGATGTACCATAACACTTCTCAAACCATTCTTACGTTGTGGCTGTATTTTTTCTCCCCAAAAAGCAATGTTTAATTAACACACGAACTTCTTTTTGTGCTATCGTTTTTACAAAAATCAAAAGTAGCGTCACTCCAACACCTGTAACTCGCAAACTAATAGACCGAATGTCATGAAAATTTTACACGAATCTTCTGAGAGTTTATACTAAGTGCAAATCATATATTTTTTTTTGTTTGTGATGCCATCTCTCGGTCTCGGGACTGTTGGCTCTATGTAGTAGTCAACAAGAAATCTCTCAAGACTTAAAAATATTTCCATATTTAAAAGCTTCTTGTGCTAAATAAAAATTTACACATTTTAAAAAACCGTTTGTTTTGTTTATATAAAACAAGTCCAACATTCAAATTAGCGACTGCATGAAGTTTCATGTAATCCTGCACCACCTACTATTCCCATAGTGCAGTCAAGGATGCCCGATATTGTCTTCAGACATCATTAAACGTATTTTAATGAAGCTAGACACAAAAAAAGCTTCTGTCGTTGACGGAATACCTGCCATAGTTCTCAAAAACTCTGCGAGGGAACTAACACCAGTTTTCTGTAGACTTTTCAACCTATCTTACAGAAAGGGAATATTTGCTTCCTGCTGGAAATGTGCCATAGTTCAGCCGATACCTAAAAAAGGCAAGAAGACCTTGCCAAATAACTACCGATCAGTCGCACGCTTTCAATAATATCGATAGTCATGGAAAAGGCTATCAATCAGCATCTTCTAAAATATCTTGAAGGATTCAACATTATTAGCAATCACCAATATGGCTGACCGTGTTTGGCACGATGGACTGTTGGTTAAGCTACGCTCTTATGGTATGTCTGAAAAGTTCTGTTTGTGGCTCTCATGTTTCCTCAGAGAGCGTTCTTTACGAGTGGCAGTCGACGGATTTCTTTCTAACACCTTCACTATCAATGCCGGTGTGCCTCAAGGCTTCGGGCAATCTCCTACTATCTTTCTCATTTATATTAACGATCTGCTGGAAAAGACCGGAAATCCAATCTACAGCTTTGCAGATGACAGTCCGCTTATCTCTTCATTCACTTTGAACGCTCGGGCATCGGCTACTCAGACGAATATCCGCAGACAGCGGGAAGTCGTTCAACTTAACAAAGACCTGGAAGAAATTCTATCTTGGTGTAACAATAACCTAGTGGAATTTAGCGCTACAAAAACCCAGGCGGCAGTTTTTTCTAAAAAAGTTAACGTTGCTGAATCCGATATAGTTATGGCGGGGCACTCCATTCCCCTAACATCGTCACTCAATTTGGCATGAACATGTCGCAGACATAGCAAGGAGAACTTCTCAAAAGTTGGGAATATTATTTCGAACCAGAAAGCTTTACACTCCACAACTGTTAATTCTTTACAAAGCTCAAATTCGACCAACTATATAGCAGGAATACTGTTCCCATGTTCGGGGCTCCACTCCCAAACATACATTGCATTTGTTGGATTCTATTTAGAGAAAAGCTGTTCGTCTGATTGGAAACCAGGAACTGACCAGCGGCCTTGATTCGCTGGAACATCGAAGAACGGTTGGCGACTTGAGCCTATTCTACAAGTATTTTCATGGAAAGTGTTCGAAGGATGTAGCCCGCTTAATTCCTCCCAGAGCAGGGCCTGTTAGAAATACACGTCGCGCTAATACTTCACATCCGTATGAGGTTTAGCTTGTTACTCTTCGTACAACGCTTTTGAAGCAGTCTTTATATATGGAGAACATCATCCCTTTGGAATCATTTGCCCAGGACTGTGTTTCCCACCGAGTACAAATTACAGCGATTCAAAAACAACGTGAATCGCTTTTTTTTCCGCACACGCATTGCTCCTGTAGCGCTTTGGGGACTTCCCTGCAGCACGTGTACTAGACACATAATAAAAAAAATCTTGAATATTTTCTTCCTTTAATTTTTTTTAATGAATTTATTCTGATCGCTTCCCTTTTATTAATTCCATGAAAATTTGATATGCAAGTTCTAACCATTCAACCTTATTCCTCGTTTTTGACCGACATATTGTTTAGACCTTCGGGCTTAAAAAGCTTTTATAAAAATGGGCCGTTGTGAATTATTATACAAAACATTGTTTGCTACTTTGCGTATTCGGTTAATATTAAAATTAATTCCAAAGAACTTCCGATAGGCTATTGCCGGCTGAAAAAAATTTCATTTTCTACTGTTATATACCACAATGGACCGTCGACATTGTATGGGATAAAATTTATTGCTGCCTAAGAAGACCAAGTTGACAAAACAAATTGCCAAGGTATAAGGGCACTGATACTTCCGACTAGTACCATGTTAAATCTAAACTAGTTGGGAAAAATAACATCGTACGCTAGACAACGGTATAATAGACCTTTAAACTGCATTACAAGGTCACTTCCTTAGCCAAAAAAATATCTCCTTAATAATCATTTTTAAAAAATTTGCTATAACTCTTTACTGAAATATTACTTGTTCCTAGTCCTCTAATAGATTTTAATACCCCCCTTCGCTACCAAGGCGCCACCTACATTGTGATTGTGTGATTGTTACGAAACCACTGCCAATATCTTTAAAATACGTTAGTCCGCACTTTGCCCGTCAGACGGCGAAAGCAATACGCAGGAATTGAGAACAAATTATCATTAAATATGTAAAAAGAATCTATAAAAATTCTTGTTTCAAATTAATAAATCGTGCCTAAGAAAAAGGGTTTTACTCTTAGAATGAGAATGAATCCAGATTTAATAGATTTACTCTAGTTAAATCAGTGCTTTTTATAAATTTATATGATCCAAAATACTAGAGTAATATATAACCAAATATTTTCGAGATTCAGACCGATACTTAAGTTATTAAAATGTAGAGTACGTGTCTAGCAAGATAGATTTCGGATTCTAAATTTTATGAATTCCTGAATCACATATTAATTCATCTAATTTTTTTTTTCTCACTAACACGCTCTTATACAATACATCAAAGCTCAATTTTAAGTTTAAATTTACTGAAAGACATATACAAAGCTAAACACGGATCAAACGTAATCATTCGTATTTGCTGAAACGAGTTTGGTGAAGTGCAAATCTGAAAACTGAGGTAATTCATCAAAGATTCCATTGAAATACGAGGGCTTACAAAAACAAGGTAGAAAAAAAATTTTTTTTGATACAAATCGTTTTATTGTTTTTCAAAATATTCGTCTTTAAGATTTATACGCTTCCGCATGCGTTTGAACCAATTCTCGAAATATTTTTCCACTCTGAAGTTGGTATCTCAAAAACATGGTTTTTGAGGATTCAACAGCTTCTTGAGGTAATGAAAATCGTTGCCCATGCATTTTCTTTTGATATTGGGGAACAAAAGGAAGTCGTTAGGCGATAAATCAGGTGAATACGGGCAATGAGACTTTAATTCGAAGTTTTTCTCCGTCAAATAATTAACTGTTTAACCTGCTGTGTGAGAGCTGGCATTGTCATGATTGATGATGCGACGTTTCCGGTTTTTTTTTTTCTGATTTCATTGATGACCTCTGGCAAACAAATTGTTGTATACCATTCAGCATTAACTGTTCTTCGATCCTCTAAAGCAGGGGTGCTCAAACTTGAACTGCTGGCGATCTACCTCAATATTGTTAGACTACGATCGATCGACTCTGAGAGGCTACAAGTAAGTGTAATGCAGGATTGTCGTCTAGGTAGGGTGTATCGTGGCATAGATATCAGTTTTCCGCACAATATGCATTTTTTTAGTCAAGGTAAGTGTAGGTCTGCTCTAAAATGTCAATGAAAAAACTCATAATTATTCAAAATTGCGAGTTTATTGGTTCTTACAAAACAAACGAGTTCTAGTGTCTAAACTTAACTAAAGAGTGACTTTGGATGTTGAAGCGTGGCACTGCATGTCCTCAGCATACTTTTCATAAGATGGTACGTAATTACCGAGTACTAATCGCAAGCATGATGATATATGTTCATCAGTTAGTCGATTGCGATATCTCGACTTAATTATCTTCATTTCAGAAAATGCAGACTGGCACAAGTAAGTTGACCTAAGCATTGCCGTCAGTTGAAGGGCGATTAGCCTTAGATTCGGATATTTATCTTCAGATATAGAACACCAGAATTTTGTATCAGATGCTGTGGCTTTGAGATGTATATCTGATATAATCTGCACTAACTCATTTCAACAGAACATGAGTCCATGTTAAAGTGACTTGCTATTTCGGTAGCTAATTCCTCAATGTTTTTACACGAAAAAGGATAACTCATAAATGATGCGATATTTGCCAATTTACTGAAATCATAAAAACGTATTTCGAATTGGCCCAAAATATTTGATAATTTTTGCCTCATAAATATCATAATTCAACTGAGGAATCCTTGCTTTCAAAGACGGAAAATTTTTCAGATCCTTTCTTTTCAGTTGATCTATCATAAGTTGCAATTTACTGTTGAATGCGTTTATTGCGCTAATCATCTCAATAATAGTTTTTCCTTTACCTAGAAGCTCCAAATTAATGGTGTTTACATGCATTGTGATGTCTGTCAAAAATGCCAAATCAGTCAGCCATTTTCCGTTTTTTAGCATCTGAGTATCATCACCTTTTTCGTCCAGAAAAGCTGTTATTTCGGGCAATAATTCTTGAAACCTTTCTAGGAATTTTCTGCGACTCAACCACCTGACGTCCGTGTGAAGAACTAAATCAGTGTGTTCAGCTGACTCACTATCTTCCAACTGCAATTTAAAGAGCCGTCGTTGCAAGCTACGTGCACGGATAGAATTCAAAATTTTTATTGCAATGCCCATAATCTCCTCCACGTTTAGAACTTTTGAACACAAAACTTGTTGATGTATAATGCAATGGAAGGAGAAAAATGAAGGGAAATCATCATTAGCTCGACACAATGCCACAAAACCGTTTCGTTTTCAGTCATTGCTGGTGCTCCATCGGTTGTAATGCACACTAGTTTATATATTGGTAGCTTGTAATTTGTTACAAAATTGAAGAAAACGTCATATATATCTTCGCCACGGGTCTTTCCTTTCAGAGGAATCATTGTCAAAAACTCTTCCTTAGCCGACATGTCATTGAATACCATTCGAATAAACATACACAGCTGGGCACTGTCTGTCATATCGGTGGATTCGTCGAACTGTAAAGAAAAGTATGTACATTCCATGATATCATGTTTTAGTTTATCTGCCATGTCCTGACTCATGACTTCAACACGCCTTGTGACAGTCAGACGAGATAACTGAAGTTCTCTAATAGTAGACATAATCTCTGTTTTATTTTTAAAATCTCTCACCCGCTTCAATAAATGCTTCCTTCACAACCAATCCGTCATCAAATGGTTTCTTGTGTTTCGCCAATATATGAGATTTTAAATGACGCGATCGTTGCAGCTTTTGATTGTTTGGCTGGTCTTGTGAACATGGTTTGTTCTTTTTTCAAACAAGTTATCAAATCACGTACTTTTCGTTTTCTTAATTCACTCTGTGACGGAAAATCCTTTTCATAGTTTTTATGAACCGTTTTATGATGCCTCTCTAAGTTCCCACGCTCAGGTATTGCAACTGACGCACGGCAAATGAGACAAATGCACTTATCCTTTACCATACAAAAGAAAAATTCTTCCTCCCAATCGTTATTAAAATGATAAGTTTTACTTTTTTTTTCGCCGCACTCATTTTGGACTATTTATTAATAAACTTTGTATCGATATATCGCCTTCAAGTTACAACTCAGACTGACTCCTATTCCTGCAGGCGCAACATTTATATAGGCGCGAACGATCTCTCGAATGTTCCCGTCAAACACGCCGCCCGAAGTTTCTAGAAAAATCGGCGGGAATCAAAAACGCGGCTTTTCTTTGACAAGTACCGCGCGTTCCTTTGATAAAGCCGCCTTTTGCCGCTAGCAGGGGGTTATTATGATAAAAGAAAGTGATGCGGGGGTTATTCTGGCCTAATTGTGAATAGAATAAATTTCAGTAGTTTATTCATTACATTTTGTTTTAGTTACCTAAAACAAAATCTGTGAATAGTTCTATATCGGAATTTTATTCTCGAGATCGATTCAAAAAGCACTCGCGATCGACTTGTCGATCGCGATCGACCGTTTGAGCACCCCTGCTCTAAAGCAATGGTTGCAACATGTCCAGTATAACCAAAGAAACAAGTAATCATTTTCTTGGAAGTTCTTCGCGAACGAATCACTTTGTTGGATTCGGTTCCTCTTGGAACATCCAAACAGTTGATTGTTGCTTAATTTGCGACTCGTAGAAATATATCCAAGTTTCGTCTTCTGTTACGATGTTGTATACGGATTTTGCATGACCTCGGTGGAATTTTTTGAGCATTTTCTTATACCAATTGACACGAGCCTATTTTTGAGTTTTGGTCAAATTATGCGGATCCATCGGGATCAGATCTTTTTCACAGCTAAATGTTTATGCAAAATCGAATATCTGCAGTGTTCGATATGCCTAAGGATGCCTCTATCTCACGTTAACTCACATGCCGATCCTCTTCAATCATGTTGCGTACAGCATCGATGTTTTTTTAGAACAACAACCGATTTTGGTCGATCTTCACGAAATTCATCGCTGACAGAGGCACGACCATGACGAAATTCTGCAAACCAATTGTACCAACAGTCTTTTCTGATGGTGATTCATTACCAAAAGTTGAACAAAGCAATTCGAGGCATTGTTGTTGAGTTAGGCCTTTACTAAAATCGTAAAAAATCATCGAACAAAAACATTCACGTGAAATTTCCATTTGTTGCAAAACTATTTTTTTTAAACGCTCACTGTAAACAAACTACTCAGCCAATTTCTGAGCTGCTACTGTTTTGACAATAACAAATGTCAAATTTTACAACAATGGTGGTCGTTTGTAAAAGCCTAAAAGGCGGCCCTCGTATCTCGACCAGTAACCGCATTGAACTGTAAACTGTAACTCTGCATGTGATCTTCTAACGAATGAAACTAAATGGTCCAATACTGACTTCGATCATAGAATTGCCATATCTGTTATTTAATTTTCTTTTCACACGAACCTCGTACACTTTAAATATTATATGTTATCACCTCAAAATTAGTAGCGCGCTGACAGGATTAAAATTACTTATTTCTCTTGTTAAAAAAAATACATAGAAAAGTACTATTTTGTATTTTTACCTATTAATTTTCTCAAAATAATGTGTAATTATTTTAGTAACTAACGATTACATACCAAAATTATTGTCAATTTTACTGTCGTAGCAAAATTAATTTCTTATTTATTTTACAATGTTAATGCATTAGTTACGGAATGGGATAGGTTACCTAATCTTAATGATCTTACATTTATTTGCAAATAATAGCCTGCTAGACTTGTGTTGTTTTAATTTGTACAAATCATTTTCTCATTAATAGTTATGAACAGTATACTGTAATTTAAAAAAAAAAACAAAATTGTATTGAGAATGTAGGTAGAATACTTATATACAGTCTGTCAAGTAAGAACGTGTGTGCGATAATTCATTTTTGGTAGATGCGTTCTAGCGATTCAACAAAAAAACGGTAACGAGACGAAAAATGTCGACGACTTGCCAAAATGTGGCTTGGTAGGCAAAGTCACTCTGAAAGTCGAAAAACGAATTGTGTCTTTGTTTCCTCGGGACCCGAAATTGACGCTGCATTAAGGAGCGGCAAAATTAAGAAAATCGGGTTTGAATGTGTCCCATGAGAGCATTCGACATCTTCGTGCTCATGATGTCAAATTCTGAAGCACGTTGAAGAAACCTTTGCTGGGAGAAAATCATGTCATGAAGCGGCTCGCTTGGGACCACGATAAGATATAATCGCGGGACGCCAACCTTATGGAAAACGTTTGATCCCTTGTAAAGAGAAAGCTCAGAGGAAAGACTCCGAGTACTTTGACTCAGATGTTCTCGAAACACACACGAATACAGACTGTACTACCACTGTCCATTACTTCGTTTCTAAAGTACAATGTCGACAGAGTGGAATCACTCAAATGGGCCGTGGTTCCATCCAATCTATTAAACCCTTTTTAGTTTCTTTAATCTCACAAAAAAAAAGAAATGATATCACAACGAAAAGAATATTACTGATATTTCCTCCGCGAGTTTTCTAAAAAAAATTCCAATTTTTTTTAAAAATTCCTCGTTTTTTGTACAAAAGTTAAAGTTGTTAAACCCGACATAATTATGCCGGGGCACATCATTCCTCTAGCATCGTCACTCAATTTGGTGGGCGTTAATTGGGGAGCAACTACGTCTTTAACATGTTGTAAGCATAACAAAGAGATCTTCTCAAAAGCTGGGAATATTATTTCGAACTAGGAAGCTTTACATTTCACAACGACTGTTAATTTTGTACAAATCTTTGTTGGACTATATTTAGAAAAGCGCTGCTCGTCTGGCTAGGAGATCTAGAACTGACCAGCAACACTGATTCCTCGGAACATCGAAGAACGGTTGGCGACTTGAGTCTATTCTCATTTAACGTGTTCGATGGATGTAGTTCCTAATTCCTCCCAAAGCGGTGCATGCTAGGAATACACGTCGCGCTAATACTTCACATTTGTATAAAGTTCAGCTTAGCACTCCTCCAACCCTTTTCAAGCAGCCTTTTATATGGAGAACGTAGACTGAAAGGTATTTAGTCTAGGTCCTTAAAACACATTTTTTTTTGCAAAATTTGACTTTATTCATCAATATAGTCCCTTCAAGAGCGATACAATCAGTTCAACGCTTTTCTAACATTTCTATATCTTTCCTGTAGAAGGATTTGTCTCTGCCTTCAAAATAGGCCTCACTTTCGGCGATAAGTTCTTCATTGGAGCCAAATCTCTTTCCCGCGAGCATTTTTTTCAGGTCTGCGAATAGAGAATAGTCGCTGGGGACCAAATCTGGAGAATATGGTAGATGAGGAAATAATTCGAATCCCAATTCATGTAATTTTGCCAGCATAACCAATGACACGGGTGATACGGTGTATTATTTTGATGAAAGAGCACTTTTTTCTTGTTCATTTAGGGCCGTTTCTTTGCAATTTCTGCCTTCAAACGCACCAATAACTTTATATAATATTCGCTATTGATGCTTTTTTCCTTCTCAGCTTAGTCGATGAAAATTATTCCATGCGCATCCCAAAATACTGAGGCCAAAACATTCCCAGCAGACTGTTGTGTCTGGTCGTTTCCCGGCGGCTCTCACCAGCTGCTGTCCACTCAGCTGACTACCGATTTGATTCCGGTGTATATATTATCACATATAGCATGAAAAAAACCCTTTTTATTACGCTTAAACAGGTCCAAACAGCGCTCAGAATTATCAACACGTTGTTGTTTTTGGTCCACTGTGAGCAAACGCGGTACCCATTTCGAACTAAGCTTTGTCATGCCCAAATGTTCATGCAAAATATGAGCAACACGTTCTTTTGATATTTTTAAGGTGTCAGCTATCTCACGCAATTTCACTTTACGGTCATCCAAAACAATTTTGTGGATTTTTTTTCATGCTTTCAGGTGTAACAACCTCATTTGGGCGTTCAGAGCGTTCAGCATCATTTGTATCTGTATGACCGCGTTTACCAGGTGTACAAGTATGAAATGCGGATTTCAGATAACAGATAGTGCACCAATCCAGTTTGTGCTATAAAGATTTGACACTGCGCCATTTTGTTGTGTCATCAACAAGTGTCAGACGCGCACGAGTGATAAATTAGAACAGTGTGTGCATACCGATTACTTCGAGAAGCTTATGGTGAACATGCTCCATCGCAAGATACGTGTGAACGAAAATGTGGAATTGCAAACATTGTTGGACGAAGATGATTCGCAAACACAAAAACAACTTGCCGAGCAATTGGGCGTTAGTCAACAAGCTGTTTCCAATCGGCTACGAGAGATGGGAAAGATTCAGAAGCCGGTAGATGGGTACCACATGAGTTGAACAACAGGCAAATAGAAAAGCGCAAAAACACGTGTGACATTTTGCTCGCTCGGTACAAAAGGAAGTCGTTTTTGCATCGTATAGTTACAGGGGATGAAAAGTGGATTTATTTTGAGAATCCCAAGCGCAAAAAATCATGGGTAGACCCAGGCGCACCATCCACATCGACCGCAAGACCGAATCGCTTTGGCAGAAAGACGATGCTCTGTGTTTGGTGGGACCAGAGGGGCGTGGTCTATTACGAGCTGTTAAAATATGGGGAAACGGTTAATACTAAACGTTACCAACAACAATTGACCGATCTGAACCGTTTCGCTGCTTGAAAAAAGACCAGAATACCGAAAGAGGTAACACAAAGTCATTTTTTCTTCATGGCAATGCTCCATCACATACGGCAAAACCAGTTTGCGACACGTTGGAAGCACTCAGCTGGGAAGTTCTACCCCATGCGGCTTACTCACCAGACTTGGCTCCTTCCGATTACCACTTGTTTGCATCAATGGGTCACGCACTTGCTGAGCAGCGCTTTGGTTCGTACGAAGATGTAAAAAAACGGCTCGATGAATGGTTCGCAGAAAAAGGGGAAAATTTTTACTGGCGTGGTATTCACAAATTGCCCGAAAGATGGGAAAAATGCATAACAAGCGATGGAGCATACTTTGAATAAAGCACTTTTTAACATTTTTTTTCGAATTTAACATGTTTTTTTAGAAAAAAATCCGCATTTCATACTTGTACACCTGGTAAATTTAGCATACCAGCAAATGATGAATGATTTTCCAGGGGCAGAGTCCCCGTAATATGTATCAAGCCATTGCTTTGCTTGAACGGTATTTTTTCCCATCAAAAAACAGCGTTTAATCAACACACTAAATTCGAGTTTTTCCATTGTTTTGAAAATATCAAAAGTAGTGTCACTAAAACCATTGTAACTTGTAAACTAATCGTCGAAATGTCATAAAATTTTGACACGTATCGTTTAAAGGTTGGTACTTCCTAAAAATCATACCGATTTTTTGAAAAGGGTGACGTCTATGTGTTAGACCAAAAACTTTTCAGCCTACATATATACATATATATATATATATATATATATATATATATATATATATATATATATATATATATATATATATATATATATATATATAACATAACCCCCGGAAGTTCACTGACCTTACCCTAATATTTCACAGTGATTCACGGTATCCGATTTCTCCAATAAGAAGAATCAAAGCTAGATCATTAGTAATAGTATGTTATTTAAATTTCTCCTAATAAGGGTGATCACATGGTGAAATCCACGAAAAAACATCATGTGTGATATTGAAGACTGAACTTTCAGAAGGGCAGATATCTCGCCCATTAACATAAATTTTTGCAGTATTGTATATATGCGTTTATCAGAATGATCTATTTTTCCAGGTACTCAAGAAATTCTTTCGTGATTAATCCACATTCCAATGTGACCACTGGGATAACTTGTGCCTGTTTCAGGCAATGTGTCGTTTTAAATTCCTCGCATATGAGGATTTATATTTATTAATGCAGTATCCACTTTGACCCCTCCCTTATAAACCCTTATATATTTGACTATAAAACTTAAGATGTGTTCATTATCTCCACAGAAAGTAGGAAAAACTCTCATAACATCATTGTAACTGTAAAAAATTTATCGACCCCCACTCCTTTCACTCCTTTTCCCTGAAGCGATATCTCTTAAAAACTGTAGCCGCCTTTCATACTTCGAGTATTACATGCGTACCAAATAGGAAATCGATAAATCATTTCATTCGGAAGTTATCGTACCAACAGACACATCAATGGAAATTGGATACTAATACGGGCAAAAAATGTAAAATTCTCGTACCGTAATTTCTATACAAAAAAAGCACTTCACAAGAGAAGTAAAAAATGTTGTCCCTTTTAGTAAATAACACAGGTATACAAAAAAAAATTCTCAGTCTTTTAAGACACGTGTTTTCTTAAGTATCTTTTTATGCTGAATCCAACAAAATCAAAAATAAAGATATCCACAGCGAAGTTTTTTCAGAAAACAGACTTAAAGTTGCCGAAAAACTATTAAATTGAAAAAAATCAATTTAATAAATAATGAAAAAAACTGTATAATCCTTAAAATTATGGAATAAAATTATTATTTTGGATATATTTAAATGTTCTGAATATACATTTATCATAAAAAATATTGGGTTTTAATGTTCATGCTTAACAAAAAACACGCAGACACCAGTTTTAACTAAGCTACGTAGGAAAAATGCTGTTTAAAATAAAGATGAGCAACAGCTAAATTAAAAAATTGTTTTTAATTTTTATTAATATTGAACAAAACTATTATTTCCTTGCATTTATTTACTTAAATAACCGGTTAAGTGCAAGTTGAACTTGCGCAATTAGTGTTCCGTACGTTGATTGCTTTTCAAATAAAAAATTTTGTTACAGAGGTATAAAATGATCAGTGACTTCACAAAACACACCCCAAATGAGTTTTCAACAAAGTTTGTTTCCAATCTTTACTGAAATCTGATGACCTTGAAATTTTATTTTTATATATACCAGATAAATTATTAAAGGTAATGCACTCGTTCAATCTACACCCTGTGGAGAATATTCCAGAATTTTTTCAAAATTTTTTGATAAGCAATTTCCGAGATAAGGCCGGTGGACAGCGATTTTTTGACATATGACTATGACAAATAGTTTCGGAGAAAATCGGGTGTGACAGACGGACAGTCAGACACCGAAGTGATCTTATAAGTGTTCCGTACGGAACACTAAAAAGCCTTTTGCCAACCACATAGCACCCTTGAAGTGTTAAAAGCGAGTTTTTTGTTGAAACTGAACATAAAACTTTATTTTTTGATGTCAAGAAAGGGTTAAGGACTTCAAAAAACACTCAAAATAATAATTTTGTTCAATAATAATAAAAAAAAATTAATTTAGGGGTTGCACATATTTCTTTTTAAACAGCATTTTGCTACGTAGCTTAGTTAAAGGTGGTGTATGCATGTGTTTTGTTAAACATGAACACTAAAACCTAATATTTTTCATAAATGTAGATCCAGAACATTTAAAGATGTCCGAAATAATAGTTGTATTTCATAATTTTAATAATTTTACAGTTTTACATTATTTATTAAAACGTATTTTTTAAATTTAATAGTTTTCTGGTAACTATAAGTGTGTTTTTTGAAAAAACCTCAGAGGATGTCTTTTTTAATGATTTTTTTGGATTCAGCATAAAAAAATACTTAAGAAAACACGTGTCTCACTTAAAAGAATTTTTTTTGAGTAGCTGTGTAATCCATGGTTGTATTCCATTAACTGCAGATCTTAAATCATTGTTCTTTCGATCAATAAGGGTAATCTTTACAATTTCATTCATATAATATTTTCTTTAATCATAACTTGTAGGTTAATGACATTACAATTTTCCGCAACGTTACTGAGGTATAATTTTCATTTTGACAATCACAATTTAGTTGAACAAAGTGAAAATAATGTCATTTCCTGTATTTTATAAGCCGGACAAGCAATTAAGAAAGACAGACAAATGGAAAGTTAAATTGCAACGGAACACAGGAAAACAGTAATGCTAATTTTCTCGAAAGGCACGATAATTTGTAGTATAAAATGTATTTATAAAAAAGTTAATCGAATCACATTTAGGCCAGTCGCAGGGGTTTTGAGTTCTCATTAAACGTTAACAGGCTGTATTTTGGCACACAGGTAGTTTTCTGAACGTACGATACGATTAAAGAAAGGTTTGCTAAAATCTGATGTACGCTAAGCCCACGAAGTCCAAAATAAAATATAAAATTCAGTTTTTCGGTAATATCTCGAAAAATAAATAACCGGTCAAATGCAAGTTGAAATTGCGCAATTAGTGTTTCGTACGTTGATTGCTTCTGAAATAAAAGTTTTTGTTACGGTGGTATAAAATCATCAGTGACTTCACAAAACACACCCCAAATGAGTTTTCAACAAAGTTTGTTTCTGATCTTTACTGAAAACTGATGACCTTCAAATTTTCGTTTTTTTTTATATACCAGATAAATTATTACAGCTAATGCACTCGTGATAATTTTCGTTCAATCTACACCCCATGAAGAATTATCCAGAATTTTTTCCAAATTTTTGGATCAGTACTTTTCGAGATAGAGGGAGAGACAGCGATTTTTCGCGATTTTTTTAAAATAATACAAAGAAAAAATGTGCGCATGTAAGACACTATATATATATATATATATATATATATATATATATATATATATATATATATATATATATATATATTTGAACTTGTGTTTTTACAAGTTTTCATTTTTCACTTCCGATTTCACCCCCTAAAACTAACCCCTTAAGTTAAAATTTAACTTTCAAAACTACTACTACTATTTATTAAAAATTCGAATAGCTGATTCAAAAAGTGTAGCGCGCCAAACGGATTAATTTCAAAGTCTACGCGCACCGCTCGAAGTTTAATCGACGTAACCATACTTGTTTTCAGAGTGTAAAAAAACATTAAAAGATAATTTTCTAAAGAGGAAACTTTCAACTTTCCAATGGTATTAATAGTTTTTATTTTTGTTGCTTTATAATTTGTAAAACTTAAAACGAAATTTTTGTTCGCATAATTTACAAATATTTAATAAAATATAGTATTGAAAAAAAATCCCTGCGCAAATTAGAAATATCTACACTATTTGTATTATTTAAAAATTGAATTTTAAGATATGAAAATTTGCCTGCTGTATTGCGCCGCCGAAAATTTTTCCTTCAAAGCAGTACAAAATTGTAAAAAAAAGTCGGACAATTTTTATTTTTTTTTAGTTTAAAGTATACTTGATATTACAGAATCATTAGAAACTTTCTCGTTTTTTGTAATTTTACTCTTAAAAAAGTGTTCATAATAAACGTATTTTTTGCTTGTTATTAATCATACAACTTAAACTTAAAATAAAAAAAATATTTAAAGGTAGAAAATGAAAGATAAAAGTCTAAGTATCTGCATTTCATTTAAACATCAAGGTACAAAGAAAATACAAAAATTCTAAATTACTCGAAGGAATTTTGTTAATGGCGATCGGAGAAGAAAAGCGCTACTGGCCCGATCTGTTTTCTGTGCGACGCTCACGTAGTTTGTATACTTGTATGTATGTATGTATGTATGTATTTATATATATATATATATATATATATATATATATATATATATATATATATATATATATATATATATATCTATATATATATATATATATATATATATATATATATATATATATATATATATAATATACTTGTAAAATACAAATATATTGATTTTTTTATATAAATAAAAATAATTTTAATTTTTTTTATATACACTGACTGCCATTTTGGATTACCCATTTTGAATTTTTTTAATCTGTCCTTAGATTCCTAATCAGCATCCCAAAAAACCCCTTAGTAGATACTTTAAAAAGGAAATTGGAAAATTATATGCATTACGTACTCTCTGGCCGCCATATTGGATCAGCCATTTTGATTTCCTCAAATTTGTCATCGGATTCTTAATAAGCACCCCGAGAAACCTCTTAATAGCCAATTTCAAAATATTTAGCATTATACAGAAACGTTAATTTAATCATAAATGAGGTTGGAAGCATCATTCCCGCTACAACTGAAGGGGTTAAACCAGCCACTTACAGTACAGTAAAACTAAAAAAATATTCTATATACTATTTTGTTGTAAAATTACCCATTCTTTCACGTGGTGGCTATTAGTTTTTCGATATCTTTTTTATTTTTCGAGATATTTGCAAAAAATCGAATTTTTCATTTTATTTTCGATTTTGTAGGCTTAGCGTACACTTTAAAGCAACAAATTTTTTTTATCGTATTCTACGTCCAACTACCTATATACCAAAATGCAGCCTATTAACATTTAATGAGAGCTTTTCGTCAAAATATGTCTCTGACGAATGGCTCTTTATCAGGGTTAATCGGTAGCTTATAACACAATTTAATGTCAGATTTTAAAATGCCAACGGTTAAATGACACATAAACCGTCTTGCAATGGAGATATCAATTTAAAAAGGCAAATTGCTACATAGTGACAGACAACTAATAAAAACATAATTTCACCAATATAATTACAGTCTCAATTTTTGAGGTAAAAATCATTACTATTTGTTTATATAAAGTATTAAATACTTTGATCATATAAAACGTACGCAATCAAAGTTTTAAAAGAATAAAGAAAAGACACGATACGCTTTTTTAAGTTCGTTTACTCTTGGTACTGCATCTTTTCAATAATCTTGCAAAGCCACGTATTATAACAATGAAATTACTCTATTTATCTTAAAATTTAGCAGCCGGAACTATTCAACACCAGGCCCATGCTATCATTTCCTATTTCCGAAGCTGTATTACCAAACTTTATAAAATAAAGTTGCTGAACTATCCAGCCACGAAGCTAAGCAAGCCCAAATGAACAGAATACCAAACAGTATTGTTCGAAAACTTTATAATACTTGGTAATAGGTAAAAGATATTAATTACAGACATATTTTTTCAGCGTTCCTAATGTACAGGGTTAGTCAACGATAGAATAAAGTTCAAATACAATAGTTTTAGGGAATGTTAAGACGCACAGTTTAAAATTATTTTTGAGTATCAAAAAAGTGTAGCCGATATAATATATGTTTTTTTAAATGGAACATCCTATTTTTTATAACTTTTTTTATTAATAATGTTATATACCTAAGCCTAGTAGTTTTTCTAATATTTCAATTTTTTTTAAAAAATACTAGTTTTCAGTTTTGTAAAAAATTGCCAGTAGCTCTATTGTTTCTGAAGGTGGAATACTCATAATTGGTACGAGCATTCTATAGAGATGAAAAAAAGATATATGTAAAGAAATTTGATTTAGATGCTACAGGGTGTTCAAAATAAATTTATACATTTCGACTATTTTAAATTGAACAATCTCAAATTTTTTAAATGGCACACCCTGTATATTATTATTTTTTCTGATAGATTTTACAAAACCTTCTAACTTTTATTAAGTATTTCATATACCTATTTCTAATGGTTTTCGATTTATTTTGAATTTGTCAATTTTTTTACCCTTGTTTTTAATACACTTACGCTATAACATCATAGTAGCCAAGACAAAACAAAAATGTTGGCATTGTCAAATTTGACATGCCTATTAAGCAAGTAAAAATAGTTTAATTTGTTGTAGTAAGTGACGTATAAAGGTAATAGTTATGGATTTTCTTAAAAATAAATTAATTGATATGGTTTATATACTGGGCGAGGCGGAAAAAAATTGTCTTTTGGCAGTAAGGCTTTACAGAGCGAAGTACACTAATAGACGTATACCATCTAGAAAATATTTTCAGTGCTTAATGGAACGGTTAGATGATAGTGGTAGCCTTGAGTATACGAAACGAAAAGTAATAAACCAGAAATCTACCAATGAGGAAAAAGAAATGGAGATTTTACTTCTAAGATAATCCCCAGGTCAGCAGCCGTCAACTAGCTGACTTATCTGACACATCCCAATCTACAGGTAATCGCACCACGAGAAAATACAAGTATCATCCCTTTCATATGGAACTACATCAAGAACTTCAAAACCGTGGTTTTGAAAGACGAGTAAACTTTTGTACCACGATGAATGGAGCAATAGAGGCCGATCCAAATTTCTTATCCAAAATAATGTTTTCTGATGAAGCTACTTTTCGCAGTAATGGAGCAGCCATAACATGCATTATTATTCAATAGTTAATCCATTTTGGGTCCGGGAAGTTCAAAACCAATACCTTTGGTCGCTTAATGTATGGTATGGAATATTAAATTTTCGAATTATTGGTCCATATTATTCTTGCGAACCGCTTAACAGGCCTAGATATCTAAATTTTTTGCAAAACGAATTACCCCAGCTTCTTGAAGAAGTTAATAACTTTGAAAGGGAACAAATGTGGATTCAACAAGATGGAGCTCCGGCTCATTACCACCGGGAAATTCGGGAATTTTTAAACAATCGTTATCCACAAAAATGGATAGGTAGGGGTGGATTTATTCAGTGCCCCCCTCGATCATGTGACTAACACCTTTAGACTTCTTTTTGTGGGACTACATTAAAGATCGATCGTGTTTATGTGAATCCCCCTACAACACCAGTAGATATGGAAAATAGGATACAGGATGCGTGCAGGACAATAACGCTTTTTATGCTAAAGAAAGTGAAGGAAAATATAGTAAAATGACTAAACATGTGTATTCAAGTAGACGGGCATATTTTTGAACATTTATTACGCCATAATAATTAATCATTAGATAAGTTAAACTATATTAAAATCATCAACTATTTGTTTATGTTTTCACAATAGCGTAAGTGTATTAAAAACAAAGGTAAAATTCAAAATAAATCGAAAACTATCACAAATGGGTATATTACATACTTAATAAAAGTTTCTAAAATCTATCAGAAAAAATAATAATATACAGGGTGCGCCATTGAAAAAATTTGAGATTTTCCAATTTAAAATAGTCAATTTATTTTGAACACCCTGTAACATCTAACTCAAATTTCTTGACATATATCTTTTTTTCATCTCTATAGAACGCTCGTACTAATTATTAGTATTCCACCTTCAGAAGCAATGGCGTTACAGGCAATTTTTTTTCAAAACTGAAAACTAGTATTTTTTTAGAAAAATTGAAATATTAGAAAAACTACTAGGTTTAGGTATATAACAGTATTAATAAAAAAGTTATAAAATTTTACGCAAAATTTAAAAATAAATTAGAAAAAAATATACTATATCGGCCACACTTTTTGAAGTACCCTGTATCCTCAAAAATAATTTTAAATTGTGCACCTTAACATTCCCTAAAACTATTGTATTTATCATTTTTTCGTCATTACCGAAACAAATGAGACAATGAACTTTACTCTATCGTTGACTCACCCTGTACAGAACATTGATAAAGATAGATAACGAAAAACGAAGGATAACAGAAAAGACGACTAAATTACACAAAACCGGCCCAGTGCAAGTCTGACTTGCGCAATTAGTGTTCCGTACCATGATTGCTTAAGTATTCTATGAAATTCAGTCACATATTCATTTTCAATACAAGAATCACCAAGCATATACATAAAGCAAGACATATTTGTAGTAAAAGTTTAAAACAAATATTTATTACTTATATTTAATTATAAACAAATGAAATAAAATTATTTTACCTCGGTACCTATCCGTTGGTCACCAGCCATCACAGAAATTTATTTTATCTGTAATTGACCAAATGGTAAAGCAGCAATGTACTGAAAAGTATATGAATATGAGAAACGCGTCCGTATTGATATTTCACAGCTGTTGGTCCCGGTTAAATTCACAGCTCTCCAGGAAACCCCACCATATTGTAAAGCAAAATATTTTTTTTATATACCGGATAAATTATCAAAGGTAATGCACTCGTGATAATTTCCGTTCAATCTACACCTTATGGAGAATATTCTAGAATTTTTTCAAAAATTTTTGATTGATACTCTTAAAGATAGGGTGGGAGGACAGTGATTTTAGGCAATTTTTTTAAAATAATTTAAAGGAAAGTTTTCGCGAGTATTACATTATATATATTTTTGAACTCGTGTTTTCATCAGCTTTCATTTTACACCTCACTCGATGACCTGGTAAAAATTTTTTTTTTTGTGTGTTTCGATTTCAACCCCCAAAAGTAAGTCAAAATTTAACTTTCAAAACAACACGGTTCTGATTGTAACAGAAAAACAGATGGACACCGAAGTGATTTCATACGTGTTCTGTACGGAACACTAAAAACGACCGGCTCGTTCTCCATCTGTCACAAACTATTTGCTTAAAAATTACTTAAGCTGTATATGGTCTGGATATTAGGATAGGTGACAGTTTGAAAACATTTTTTGCTCTGTGAAAAATTTCGGATAAAATTGCTATACATTATGCTCTTAAAAATAAATTTTTTTAATGTATCAATTTCGGTAACAATTTCAAATAAAAACTAATTAAGATTTGCAAACTTTTTTCAACCATTCAGTACGTACATACTTATGTGATACGATATTAGAACTGAATCGAATACTTCGAAAATATGTAAATTCTATAGCAGATGGTAAAGATATATGCTCTACTTATCAAATATTTAACAATAAGGAATCTACTACCATAAAAATGTTGCCTAATTTAAATAGTGAATTGTAAAAATACATTTATTCATAATTTAACAGCAAAAATGTTGGTGAAGAAATTAGTCATAAAAACCGACACTAATTAAAATTATAAACAAGGTATGAAAAAATAATATGTATGCTTAATTGATTTCAAAAATAATTATGGTTTTTAATACATTTAAACATTTACCTGCACTAATATAGGGGCAACAACACATAAAAGGTGTTTTGGAAAGTTGTAATTAAGGGTATATTTTAACGCCTAAATACTTATTTAAGTGAAGTGTATTTGGTCATTTGGTCACTGCTGTAATGACAGATTGTAGGTCAAAAGCCGTTCGGACAATATCCTATAGCATTCTCGGGTAGGACGTATATCTGATGTCAGATTGGACGTAGGGAGAAAGCCGACTCCAACGGAAATTTCCGACTACCTGTTATTGGCGGGGGACGGTTTGAACCAGAGTTGCGCTCGAGTCGGACATACAGGGGAAGTCGAACTGGATGGATTAATGCCGTGACCAACAAAACGTCCATAGGTAATAGGTTTCCTCCTGATGAGCTTTAAAGTAATTAGGAAGTGTTAGACACGATTATAAATCAGCGGGCGGAGAATACCATCTGACGATCACGTCCTACGGGCTCCAAATTACGCTGTAGATCCCGTTCGGCCGACATAAGCAGATATTAAATAAGGCTGGCAAAAAAGATCTCACTAGTTTCTTTGCCTGAGTTCAAGCCTCCCTAATCATAAAAGGATATGAAAAGAAAGTTAGAAGTATAAATAGTGTTATCTCAGTAAAAAGTACTTCCGAAAAAACTGGAAAATCACCTTGTATAGTATTTCGCAAAGTTGTATGTACCAAAACTTTCTCGTGTCTCGTCTAGATTTTTGTACTTCTTCGCCTTTAAAGATCTCTAATTCACGACAAACATAATTTCCAATTTTCGTCGAACTGTTGGTCAGTCGTCGAACTGTTGCCGAGATAACTCCTAAATAGAGTGAGTAAATAGTACCCATATAGTACTTAAACAAGGAAAAGAACCTATAGTTTTGGAGCGATATTGCTTCAAGAGGAGACAGTGAATGGAGCGAGGTAGGAATTTACCGGTAACATTTGAATTCTACCGGTAACTTTAAAACCTTGGTTTGAGATTTTTGTATTTCTTCAGGTTTGAGAGTCCCTAGATAACAAAAAGCAGTTATAATTACCACCGTTTTGCCGATTTGCCACGATAACTACCGATTAAGATGAAGAGATGATTTCAAATTTCGCATACAAATAAAACTTAATGTGGAAAAGGAACATATAGTCTTTCAGCAATATCGCTTCAGAAAAAGAGGGTCAATAAATTTTGTTTAGTTTCAATGGTATTACAGAAATGATTCCTAATTGTTGAATGATAGAATAGACAAATTGTAACCATAATTAAATGTAATCAATCAGTTACGGATAGGTTAGCTTCTAATATATCATGGTACATGTCCTTTTCTAGGTTCCTAAAACCCCGAAATCTTGTCATTTCTACTTTAATTACTAAAAGAAAATATATAATTCGGGAAAAAAATTACCCTGAGAGATGTTTGCATTTCTCGATGTTTCAGACTCTCTAGATCACAAAAAACATTGCCCCTTATTTCCATTGGTATACCTGTCTGTCTGTTGGTCCGATAACTTTAGAACGAAATCATTTCAAATACCAGAAATAGAGATGGAGCCTATAATTTTTGGGCGATACCATTTAAAGAGAAGGGGGTGAAAAGGGTGGAAGTCAATAAATTTTGTTTTATTATCAATAGGACATTCTTTTCTTGGTTTGTAGTTGGGATTATAAATAAATTCTAAGTATAATTATTTATAGTCAAACATATAAAAGTTTAAAGGGGTAGAGAAGACTATTAGAGGGGTTGATTAGTATATATCGAGTTATACCTCCTCTTTAGGGTTCTTGGAGTCATGAAATTTTCAATTATTTCATTATTTCCAGTTAAATGTATGAGGGGTTAATGAGGGGGGAATCCTGGAAAAGTTACTTTGCCAATTTTTTATTATTTATATATAGACTAGCTGTGTCCGCGCCGCCACTCGCGTAGACTTGACTCACTATTATTGTTACTGCTTATTCCTTATGTTACCTAACGTAATAAAATATATCCTATAACCTGGCCAGAGAACATATGTATGAATTAAGAAAAAACACGTAAATTGGATAAATGGTTCTCGAGTGATAAGCGCACTAACGGACAGACAGACAGAGAGACGTTGCGTTTTATATATATTATAGATTTTTTTCTGATAAATAATAAGTCAAGAATTTTTTAAAAAATACGTAAATTGGATAAGTTGGTCTCGAGTGATAAGCACACTAACGGACAGACAGACAGAGATACGTCGCGTTTTATATATTATATAGATTATTATTATTATTATTATATAAGCCAAAGAATATATTTGAGAATTTAAAATAACTGGTCAAGTTGAACTTGTACAATTAGTGTTCAGTACGTCGATTGCTTTAAAAAAAAAATAAAATTCACGAAACTCCCCAAATAAGCTTTCAACAAAGTTTGTTTCCAATCTTTACTGAAAATTGATGACCTTGAATTTTTTTTTCATATACCAAATAAATTATTAAAGGTAATGCACTCGTGATAATTTTCATTCAATCTACACCCCCTGGAGAATATTCCAGAATTTTTTCAAAATTTTTTGAACAGTACTTTTCGAGATAAGGTGGGGAGACAGCGATTTTTCGTGATTTTTTTCAAATAATACAAAGAAAAGTGTGCGCAAGTATTACATTATATATATATTTTTTACTCGTGTTTTCACAAGCTTTCATTTGACACCACACTCGATGACCTACAATTTTTTTTTTTCACTTCCGATTTCACCCACTAAAACTAACCCCTTAAGTCAAAATTTGACTTTCAAAACTACACGGCTTTGAGGAGGCCATCAATTCCTATATTATTACCAAATTTCAACTTTCTATGACAAATAGTTTCGGAGAAAATCGGGTGTGACAGACAGACAGACACCGAAGTGATCTTATAAGTGTTCCGTACGGAACAATAAAAAGCACGTAAATCGGATAAGTGGTTCTCGAGTAATAAGCGTACTAACGGACAGACAGACAGAGAGATGTTGCAATTTATGTATTATATTCTTTGCTACATGATATTGTTTTTGATTCACTATTTCTTATGTTACCTAATAAATGGTTCCCGAGTGATAAGCGCACTAACTGACAGACAGGCAGAGACGTTGCAGTTTATATATATATTATAGAGGAAACTGATATGGGTTAGAGACTGGCCTCAACAAATCACACACTCTTGTTTATTTTTTGAAAACATCTCTCTGTACTGATCATTTAGGATATTGAGTTGTAATTTTTATTGTTTAATGTTGTAATTGTAATTTATAGTTGTAAGAAAAGCAACGGGTTATTACTTTTACGATTATTTTTTTTTACCGTCCTTCAACCAGTAAATGTATCTTATTTCCGACTGAATCATAAATTGCTAAAAAATTAGTACGCTTAAGGTTAGAATCTTTCAACAGACAAAAGTAATAAAATACGAACGGTTTACTAAATTGTGTATGTCTGGAGTGCCAGACAAAATGTTAAACACACTTTTTATTAACTTCGGAACTCTTAATTGGTTCTAAGGACCAGCTTGAAATGAGCTTTCAACATTATCTTCAATCAATCGGTAACTTATACTGCTCAAAACACTGGAAGCCTTTATAAATAAACCGTGATCTGGTTGAACGTAGAATGAACAGTTATATTAATTACACATGATAAATTTTGGAAAATTATGCGATTATGAAACACTTGATCCTGGCAACGGTTGTAATTAAATTTTAAAAAATTCAAGTCGTATCTCTTCTGTTTCTCTCCCTCCCCCTTTTTATTTATGTATATATATATATATATATATATATATATATATATATATATATATATATATATATATATATATATATATTGTAACATTCATTTTTTCCTAGATTTTAAGACCATATAATGTTACTGATTTTTCACTTTATAATGTACTTCTTTTCATTTTTGTATCGAGCGGTATATTAATCAGAAATTCCTAGCCGCTCGTTATGTAGTGTGCTGTGCGGGTTTGCGACCGAATCTATCGATACGCCGGGATTGGTCAAATGTTTGTATCCGGAGTTTTGGTTCCGGCGTCGCCATATTACAGACAGAGTGCCCACGGCTTATTTAAGGGTCCGGAGGACGCGAATCTTGGCTTAGTAACATCGAGCCGCCGCCAGGCAGTAACATCAAGCCGCTGCCAGGCTTAGTACCAGCAAGCCGCTGCCAGGCTTAGTAACACCGAGCCGCCGCCAGGCAGTAACATCAAGCCGCCGCCAGGCTTAGTACCATCAAGCCGCCGAGAGGCTTAGTACCATCAAGCCGCAGCCAGGCTAATTTCCACCGAGCCGCCAAGTGGCGATTTTCCACCGAGCCGCAGTAGAGGCTTACGACAATATCTACGAGAGCCAAGTTAAGCACGAGTTTTTTATCATAAAGCCGTAGTGGGCTTTGTGTGTTTTCTAAATGGAGTAGCTAAAGTAGGCTCTTCTCAAAAGTGTGAAATCGGTTTTGTGTTCCATTGAAGGCCTAGAAGCCCGTAGGAAAACCGTAAGTTACCAGAACATACATCAATAAATATATTCCCCGCAAATAAGTGTTTTAACAGCAATTTGAACTGAAAAATCGCGAAGTGAATATCACGACTCTTCGATATCGGGTGTAGTCAAGATTTAGAAGTAAAATCTCTGATTTAGGGACTCTAATTTATAAGAACTACTTTTAGGCTAGAATTTTTCTGTATTCCTTAAAACTGCAAAGGTTGGAACTTTTATTTTAAATCATGAATAAATTTTCTTTTTTTTGATTAAAGCTAGTGTCTCACTGAATACCTATTTTTCTTTTCAGGATAAGAAAAGTTGTACTAGAATAATTCCTTTTAGTAATAACCGTTAAACACTTCAGTATTTTTTCATTTTTTAACTGAAGTTAGATCCTTTCTATTTTAAAATGAATGGTGCCCAAAATTTGTACAACTGAAGCTTTTTAAAAAAATAGAAAATAATTCCAAAAAGACGTATAACAATTATCTCTTACCCATATTTCTCTACCAAGGAAAACTGAGCTAGTGTGTGTTTAATTTCTTTAGTTCTTTTAAAATCAGGATTCACTCAATTCATTATCAGAAATTAAAAAGAGGTTGCAAGAAAATTGCGCCCAAGCGTGGGAAAAACAAATTTCAAACGGTACAAAATAGCCGCCACAAAGTGCGAACAATTTGCACAGGGTAAGAGAAGACGCCGCAAAAAGTAGGGCAAGTAAACATGGTACAAAATAGCGCTGTCAACGCGGGGCTTTTGGAATTTTATTTTTTAAAGGGTTCAGTGTACTAGCTTTCGAACAAGGTAAAAGCTCTAACTTTTCAGATATTTTTATTTCATAATATTTAATTAAACGAAACTACACTATAGCAATAAGACAAAAGCAGGAAATTTGTAGAATTATTTATTTCAATTTATCTGATGGTGGTTTAGATATTTGAATTTTGTTAATCGACTCTAAGATAAGAGATTCCTACTTTTTTCTTAAAAGCTACTTTTATAGTTCAGATTAGCAGATGTGCTGGTTTACTTTAATTTCTGCAGTGTTAGTTTTATTTTGCGGTTAACCGAAGAAAAAACTGTACTTTTTTCTCACCGATGTTTTGCATGAATATTAAAAATACTTTGCTGATATGAAACGATATTTGGAGATTTTTTTGTTGAAAATTCTTAACATATTTGGTAAAAGAATTTTAATACAAGGCAATACTTAGAAATATTTTTGAAATTGTTGAAGATTTTTTAAATGTTTGGTAAAGAAGTTTACATATTTTAAGTGCCTTTACATATTTTTTATTTTGACTATTGGGAGCACAGGAGAAATATTTTCACGACCTTTTAAACAATTCTTTTAAATTGTATTCATTTATCATGGAAGCTTTCAATTTTAAAGTCACCTACTGGAATATGAGTTAGACTATGAAATGAAAATCCGTCGTATTTTCTCAGAACGTCCGGTCGCGGATAAAAGAAAGATTCCAACGAGGATCTTAAGTAAAGAAATAATCCAATAGATCAGATTGGACTAAATAGTTACAAAAGTTTCTGATTTTTTTTAAGTCTAATAAAAATCCTCCTTCTCAAGTTAAAACTCCTGCTTCTCCAAATGGTCACATATCTCCTTTATTCGTGCATAAATATTTAGATAATAGACCGCATATAAAGATAAATCTATTAAGTGTCCATTTCTCGGCTTTATTTGACTCCCGTGCAAATACCTCAGTAGGTCAGAATGGTATTAAAATTTTAAGTCGTTTAAGAATAAAAATATGCCATATCGAAAATAGAAGTGTTACCACTGCAGATGGCAGCCGTCTAAAAGTTTTAGGTACGGTTGAGTTGCCGCTAGTCTGCAATAGTCATTGTTTAGTAATCTCTGCTCTAGTAGTACCTTCTCTATCACATACTTTGGTTTTAGGATGTGATTTTGCACAAAAATTCGGAATTTTAGTAAATTTTAATTTCACCGACGTGCGTAGTAGGATACATAAGGCTTATGAACGGAACAGTAAGTCTTACAACCTTAGAAAAAGGGATTTTGCCTTTAATATAGGTGATCACGTTTGGCGAAAAAATAAAATTCTTTCCAGTGCAGCCGATAAATTCACATCTAAGTTGGTACCTAAGTATGTGCATTGCGTGATAAGAGAAAAGATTTGAGATTTAGTTTATGTTTTGGTTAATTTAGATGGGACTAAAATAGGACGATGGCATATTAAAGACTTAAAACCATTCAATGAACCTAACCCTAATGAAAGTTTGTCAGAAGAAGAATAATTTATATTTACATTATCTTAATTGCTTTACTTTATTTTTTTTGATGTTGCTCTGTAGAGGTGACGACCTCGTTTTTTCTGACTGTTATAAAAGTTGAGCAGAGAATAGCTTACTTTTATTGTTTAATGCTAAGGTTTTGGGTATTGGCCATATCCATATTAGGTTGATTGTGGTTGATGTTTAGCATCGACTCAGTTTTAGCGAGCTTGCGAAGGAGTCACACTCAGGATATATCATAAGACTGGTATGTCGGTGGTCGCGGGATTTGATTTGCTTATGACCCCAAATAATATCCAGTTCTTGACACTTGGAAGCAAAATTTTGATTAGAGGCAATCCAAGGGGATCTTGAGTTAGGACAAGCGCAAGATGTAGCTCGTGTAGTGTGATGTAGAGTCAAAATTTTTATGAGCAATTTCAAAGTTTGTTACCCGAGTGGGTGGATTTCTATTACCTTAGTGGTATATGTTGGGTGCAATTAAGAGTAAATTGATTTTGGTTTATCCAGTAAGTCTAAGACTTGGATTATTTTGATTTAGATCTTCTTCTGAATTGACAAACTGAGGGTATACTCTATTCTTTTCAGGGCCGTTTAAACGTTACCTTTGAGTCACTAATTTTTTAAATTTTTTTTTTTGCATAGACTCATAGGCGTATGATGAGTTTTTTCGGTTTAATATCAGATTGATAGGAAATTGAAGTCCTGCAGGAGAACTAAAGGCTGATCATTTACAAGAGATGAGAGCAGAATAAGACAGTCGTTTCACAAAGAAAGGATCAAAATCTGATACCGAGATGAGAACCTTGTCAAGAGTGGCTAAGCGCAGTGAAGGAAGATTCCTAACCGAATTTTTAGATTTCCAAGTGGTAATCTAGAAGTTTGGGCTGACAGAAAACGGTTATGCCTGATACCTGTAGCAGTTTCTTCTAGAGGCTATTGTCTAGGGAGACGATTAACACCATGATCGAATATTTTAGCTGTCAACGATGTTTTCTTCTTGTTTCTGATTAAGCTGGAAAAGCTCTTGTCGTTTTCAAAAGTTTTGTTGCGTTGCCACCGGAAAAATTGAGAAATTTTTGCTTCAAGTAGTTTTTTAAGCTCATTTTCGTAGTTTGGAAATTTCCGTTAGAAGCTTGGTTAAGTCAACCTTGTAAACCTTTTAGGTTGTATCCCATAAGTTATTTTTTACAGGCTGTGATGCACCGGGTGCTAACAGATGCCGTTGCGACGTTTGGCAGGAAATTAGTCTTCCTGAGGAACAGACTGATTGGAAGGGTAGTCTATGGGGGGCGAACGTTTGACCTTTGGGACCTTTAGAGGTTTTGTTACTCAATGGTTATTTCTATTAGAGCCAAAGGAGAGCCTAGCTACTGTAGTCAACCTCAGCTCCAATTAGCCTATTAGTGGTGACAGGCTGTTGGCAGTAGTGTGTTTCGGAACACCCTATTGATTAAATTTTTTTTTGACTTATGGTGGTGTGGTAGACACCGTTTTAGTTTAGTGGATGCTATAATCTACTCCCTTTTGTTGGTGGACACCAGGGTCACCATTTCCGTATTTTATTGTCTCCACCTTTCAGTATATCGTGGTGAGGTGTTTGTCTCCTGTTATGTGGGATGGATTGAATGTTTTTCGTTGTTGTTCTAGGGCGAGACCAGTACACGAGGGTTCTTCATGCAATTTGGAGAAGCGCAATGCTGGTTAAATTTTATATCTCTGTGTAGCCACCCTGAAGAATGACGGAGGGCGTTTTTTCTGGCTCATGTTTCTAGGCAGATTTACCACTTTGGTGCGATGTGCCGAAGATTCGTTTAGCTTTTGCTAAGAGCTTTCGCCAAGCTCGATATGGAGTTATCATAACCAAGAGTTTGGGATTTGAACTCCTGTATATATTTCTGTATATATTTCTGTATATATTTCTGTATATATTTCAGTGTATGTTGGTTGCCTGAGGGCATGTGCTCAAAATGTGTGATTTTGAGTCGTTTTGTTTATGGACTCCTATATACAGGATTATGACTTTAGGGAGGTCCTATTTAGAGACTAGCTGTCTCACATAGTTATGCTAGGAATGTTTCCTTGAATGTTAGTTGCGCGTGGACTAATCATTCTGTTCTTTGTGAACATTGCTTTTTGAAGCAGGATCATTCAGTTGGGTGAATTTTAGCTTTTATAGCTATTCACTGTGCCTATAGTGATAATGTTAGCTTTTATAGCTGCTCACTATGTTAATGGCGAGATTGTTCTTTTAGAACGCAGACTTTGTGTAGTCGAGGACTATTTACAGAGTGTTTTCTTGGCGAGGAGCCGAGGTTTTTTCTGGCGATATACCAGAGTGTTTTCTTGGCGAGGAGCCGAAGTTTTTTCTGGCGATATACCAGAGTGTTTTCTTGGCGAGGAGCCGAGGTTTTTTCTGGCGATATACCAGAGTGTTTAGTTGGCGATGAGCTGACGTGTTTTCTGGCGATCAACCAGAGCGTTTTCCCTGGCGACTTTAGCATGTCTGGATGTCTTAGGACGTCGACATTGCGTTATAGAGTGCGATTATCTGGCGATCAACCAGAGCGTTTTCCCTGGCGATTTTAGCATGTCTAGATGTCTTAGGACGTCGACATTGCGCGATAGAGTGCGATTATTTTCTGATGCGACTAGTAGTGATACTAGATTTAGAATGTTCTCTTAGCGGTGAGCTAGAGCATTGATGGCGATTTTTTTTCGAGCGTTTGTCTGGATTTTCATCCAGGTGTTTTTCTTGGCCTTGTGCTAAATGGTCTTACAAGACTTTCTCCTTTTAGTGTTAGTGTTTGCACTAGAATCATTTATTTTTTTTGTTTTCTTTATTTAAGAATTTTTATAAATTTCTTTTGCTGAAATAGAAAATTTTCAGACAATCCTTAAAATATTTTAAGGGGGGTGTTCATACTTTGTTTCAGTTCATTTTTTTTGATTTAGACAAGAGTCTAGACAAAGTTATATTTTTTTTTGTTTTGGTAACAATAACAGAGCTGATTCTTTTATATAAGAAGACCGCGATTGTTACTTTGAACAGGTATTTCTTATGTTCATGCAAGGATTTTTATTTACTTTTTGATGTACTTAACCTTAGTGCTTAATTAAGTTAAGTCTAGTTATAAGATTCTTGTGTACATGCAAAGATTTTCATTTGGTTTTCATTGTACTTAATATTAGTGCTTAATTGAATTAAGTCTAGTAGTAAGGTCCGAAGTTTGTAATTTTGTTTTAAGTTCTGACCTTAGTATTAAGTGATAGTGTACCACATTGTACCTTTTCATAAGTAGCCTTAGTTTAATAGACTAGTGTAGTCTATTTCTTTTTGGAAGGGGGTAATGTAACATTCATTTTTTCCTAGATTTTAAGACCATATAATGTTACTGATTTTTCACTTTATAATGTACTTCTTTTCATTTTTGTATCGAGCGGTATATTAATCAGAAATTCCTAGCCGCTCGTTATATAGTGTGCCGAATCTATCGATACGCCGGGATTGGTCAAATGTTTGTATCCGGAGTTTTAGTTCCGGCGTCGCCATATTACAGACAGAGTGCCCACGGCTTATTTAAGGGTCCGGAGGACGCGAATCTTGGCTTAGTAATATCGAGCCGCCGCCAGGCAGTAACATCAAGCCGCTGCCAGGCTTAGTACCAGCAAGCCGCTGCCAGGCTTAGTAACACCGAGCCGCCGCCAGGCAGTAACATCAAGCCGCCGCCAGGCTTAGTACCATCAAGCCGCCGAGAGGCTTAGTACCATCAAGCCGCAGCCAGGCTAATTTCCACCGAGCCGCCAAGTGGCGATTTTCCACTGAGCCGCAGTAGAGGCTTACGACAATATCTACGAGAGCCAAGTTAAGCACGAGTTTTTTTTATCATAAAGCCGTAGTGGGCGTTGTGTGTTTTCTAAATGGAGTAGCTAAAGTAGGCTCTTCTCAAAAGTGTGAAATCGGTTTTGTGTTCCATTGAAGGCCTAGAAGCCCGTAGGAAAACCGTAAGTTACCAGAACATACATCAATAAATATATTCCCCGCAAATAAGTGTTTTAACAGCAATTTGAACTGAAAAATCGCGAAGTGAATATCACGACTCTTCGATTTCGGGTGTAGTCAAGATTTAGAAGTAAAATCTCTGATTTAGGGACTCGTAATTTATAAGAACTACTTTTAGGCTAGAATTTTTCTGTATTCCTTAAAACTGCAAAGGTTGGAACTTTTATTTTAAATCATGAATAAATTTTCTTTTTTTTTGATTAAAGCTAGTGTCTCACTGAATACCTATTTTTCTTTTCAGGATAAGAAAAGTTGTACTAGAATAATTCCTTTTAGTAATAACCGTAAAACACTTCAGTATTTTTTCATTTTTTAACTGAAGTTAGATCCTTTCTATTTTAAAATGAATGGTGCCCAAAATTTGTATAACTGAAGCTTTTTAAAAAAATAGAAAATAATTCCAAAAAGACGTATAACAATTATCTCTTACCCATATTTCTCTACCAAGGAAAACTGAGCTAGTGTGTGTTTAATTTCTTTAGTTCTTTTAAAATCAGGATTCACTCAATTCATTATCAGAAATTAAAAAGAGGTTGCAAGAAAATTGCGCCCAAGCGTGGGAAAAACAAATTTCAAACGGTACAAAATAGCCGCCACAAAGTGCGAACAATTTGCACAGGGTAAAAGAAGACGCCTCAAAAAGCGGGCAAGTTCTCATGTTACAATATATATATATATATATATATATATATATATATATATATATATATATATATATATATATATATATATATATATATATAATTCATTGCATATATCGGAACAACCATTTTACAAATAGGTCTGTGTGTGTCCAAATGGTGACAATACTCTTAGAAGGTGTGCTATATTCCAATTCAGGATTCTGTCTCATTCCATAAGCAATGGCGGCACAAACTGTCCAGCCACACTGGCATAACACAAAGTTGTATTAACTCTTCTCTAATTGCGCCGATTTGTTTCTTCCTTTTTAATCCTAAGACCTCTTGTGTCTTTTCCTAAACGGTGGAAAATCCACTTTCATCAATGTTAAATGTTTTTGTAGACGAGAATGTATTTCTTATCTACGATTTTTTCAAGCTGTGGGTCGATTTGTCCTACTCTCCTCTACTTGAAAATCAGTTGTTAAGCGGCAATGATCCAGTTGTTCTCATGCATTACCAACGAATTATTCTCAATGTCAACCTTTCATGGGAGGGTTAATTTTGTAAACGATTCAGTAAAATGCAGTTTGGCGCCTTTTTTTAATTTTTCAAAAATGTTCGAATTAAAAAAAAGTATTGAATATGCTTCTACATAGAACAATGAGTCACCCATATATAATTAGTTAGCATCGATAATGCCGAATGAGACTTTAGCGAAGTTAAAACAACACTGATCAACAGATGCAATCTCATATTTACAAGGAAACACATTTCGTCATCCATGAATCCCTACGCATCCACATCCATTTTCGTCACATTATCAAGACCTAGTTCAAATTTTTACGGGTAGTAGTTATTGGAGGGATACAATAACGTCTATGGTAGCACTTCGGCGTTGTCTTCAAAGCTCCCTGAAATACCAATGCATGTTTCGGCACTGGAACAACGTTGATCTATATTATGACATTTACACTGGTTTAGATATATAGAAAGTATGAAATATTATTTCGTATATCGCTTTTTCCGCACACGTGTCACACCTATAAAAAAAATCAAGAATTTCGTCATTCTGAAAGCATATCCTATCCATGAATTTATGGGATCAAAGGATATCATTTTTGACGACCAATATATTTCGATCTTAAAAGAATTTAATTTCGCAATGTTTTTCGGTTGTTTCGAATATGATTACTTGCCGCGAATATCTGTATTTTCTTTACTTTAATTGTACTAATTATTTACCTGTTTTAATGTTGGTATTCTATATGTTATATTTCGTATTGCATTTTATTTTATTCTTGTTTAGTTTACACTACTGAATATAATACACCAAACACCTTATTTTTGCACCCTACGCGCGTTTCACTAACCATATTAGCTTCATCAAGAGCGATGATTGACTCATCAAGTCATCAGTCAATCATCGTTCTTGATGAAGCTAACATGGTTAACGAAACGCGCGTCGAGTGCCAAAATAAAGTGTTTGATACAGTGGTGATATATGCTGAGTAGTGCCAAAAATTCCACATTCACAAAATAGTTGTTTAGTTTACATTATTTTATTTTATTATACTTGATTCATATTCTTGACATTTGTAAACACTGTATGTAAAAAGCATGATATAAAATATATATATATACCTGCATACATACATACATACAGATGATGAGAGATTGACTATAACGACAATAAAATTTTAGCTCATGACAACTTTAAAGGGAGACTTTTTTAAAGAAACGTATTATAAAACAGGGACCCCAACCCAATCGACTATAAGTCAGACCCTAATCAAGTTAGTAATATCTACAAAAACATAATCAATGCTTATTAATCATTTACAATTACAACATTAAGTTGCTACCTCTTGGTATAAAATGATTAAATAAAGACTTTTTCTTTTGCTGATGTTTCTGTTCATTTGGAATTCACCTCAGTACATATGCATCGAGGCTGGTTACTCTCAATTTGTGCAGAAAAGTTCAGTTTTGATTTCGAGGACTAACATTCTCGTACTTTGTTTTATTTATTTATTCGTTTGTTCATATTTATTTGTTTTATATTTCAACATTTTAATATCTAGACGAAAAATAACATTGTTTTTAATATATAATTTTTAATCCGTGTATTAATATTGTAGTTACTCCCCAAGAAGTTATCAAATGATAATGAAATATTGAGTGTTAAAGAAGAAAAGTGTTTTATTTACAGTCCAGACGGATTCCCGATAATCAAACACGCATCTGTATATATATATATATATATATATATATATATATATATATATATATATATATATATATATATATATATATATATGATAGTACTGTTTAGAATCCGACCGGGTATCCGGCAATATTATATTCAGTTCGTTACATTTTATTAACATTTTCTGCAAACTTCACGTAATTTTTTATGATTTAGCAATATTATTAAGCCGATAAATTAGTTCTTAAGCAACTACGCGTTTTGTTGCTTTGTGTGAAACCTCGTATTTTAGCGGTAATACGATGAATTCCCAAGCGAAATTAAAATCTTAGTCCGGTATTTTCTATGGTAGAAAGAAAATCAACAACTGTTGATTTTCTTTCATTTTTAATAAATATGTGTACATCTGACGTAAATAACAAGAGCTTTATAAATTTGACAGCACATTGGCTAACTAAATGCCTTCAATCGGTTGCTCGAAGAAAACACAAGATACCATCTATCTATTAGAGACAGTAGAGCTAACATTAAAAAAGCTACAAGAAACTGGGGAGTAAATAATAAATTATGTTTTATCCATACCCAACAACTGATAGTAATCGAGTCTTTAAAAGTGCAAAGATCTGTTTTGGACGTTATAAGTGTCGGAAGAAAGATCATAACTCACTTAAACCACTCATCTCTTTCCAGAATGAACAAATCCAGAGAGACTTAAACACTGGAGTAAAGAAAATGGTACAACATGTACTTACATGCTAGAATTCTTTTTAAAAAAGAAAGAGCTATCTTCTTTCTAGCTCCTAAATATAATTTCCTTTTTTCTTTGACAGCAAATTAATGGGGCTTAATTAAAATGTTACTGAAGCTTTTACAATCATTTTAACAAATTACCAAACATTTCTGTAGTTCCCTGTTTATATTATCCAAACTGATTCCAACAATTTTGTCATTAAATAAATATTTAATGGAAATCGAGGTTACTGATTTTGGATCTATGCGGGATAATTTACTTGAAGTTTTGAGCCAGATATTCGCAAATATTGAAACCAATAACAAATATATAATTGCTACGTTCCTGGATCCAAGATTTAAAGAAGCATATTTCACTAACAAAGAAAACGTTAAAAAAAGACATTTTAAAATACATCAAACAATACCATTAAAAGTAAATATTGAACCCGATGACGACGTGGCATCAGTACCGAAATCAGACTCCTCGGACGATGTTCCACTTAGTATTTAAAAAAAACGTAAGAAACAGAAGCAGACATTTTGGGATGTATTCCCTAATATTAGTCGAACGAGAGATAGAGAAATAAAAAAGTCTTCTATGGAATAAAAGAGGTAGAAACAAATTCAGTTCTTATTTAAATTTTCCATTGATAGATCATAAATAACTCCGTTTTTATGGTGACAGATTAATTTCAAGGTTAAGAGAACTTGCTCTTAAGTTTCTTTCAGCACCAGCTTCTCCAATGTTTAGTGAAAGGCTATTTTCTGAGGTTGAAAATAAATGTAAAGAAAAAAGAAACAGTCATCGTCTGAAAATGGTGAAATACTGAAATTCAAATGATTTTGGTATTACTGGAGACAGTCAAAAATCAGCATTCTAATGATACCAAAAATAATATCACTGTTTGAAAATGAAATTCAAGGATCGGTTTTAAATGAAGCAAAATCGCTTGAGTCGATTTTTTTTGCTGACCAGTATATATATATATATATATATATATATATATATATATATATATATATATATATATATATATATACTTTTTTTTGGTTTCTTAAACTGAAATATATTCTTTTAAACAATTTTCTTTGGTTTTTTAAGACTTGTTTGGTATTAGCACTGGAGGATATCCGTACCCACAAAGTCCCGGGTATCCGACTCCTTCCATTCCATTCGGGCTATCCTTAGCCTGGTGGATATCCTTATCTTCCGCCAGGAGGTTATCAATAACCTCAATACCCTGGATATCCAGGTTATCCCTCACAACGGGATCCTCCACGACGGAATGCATTTGACCTAAATTTTAACAATTTAAGAGCGATTTTAGATTAAGTATATTTTTTGGAATAATCAGTAAATTTTTTGAATGGCAAAGGAACCTTTAAAAATTGAATACCTATTCTTACCTCAGTTGAATAACAAGCTAAGCATGGTTCGCGATTCGAATAGTAATCGAAGTAAAACCATTTAACAATTAATTTAAAGGCCTCTAAGAAATATTAACTATTTATTAATAAACATAGACGCTAAATACCAAATTCAAATATAAATGTCTATGTAAAATGTCCCATGTACGGTTTTAGTTTAATGTGTATGTGTACAGTATTTTGGAATAAATAACAGCGTAAACAACTGATGAAGAGTGCATGGTTGGAACGTTTTGACAAAAATATATACTATGATATAAAACCAGTCTTTAAATTGGTGAACATTAACCCCAAGAAAATTGTAAAACGTATGTACACTACCGTCAGAAAGTATTTGCTACCTAGTTATTTCAGTCCCAAGACAACAAAAACCTAGATATATTTTTTTTAATCTTAACGAATTATTATTTATTTTCACATTATTTACAGCCTGATTTTCCAGGACTTTTCTCATCTATGTGATCTTTGTTTTTAATTACCGCTTTACAGAGTTTCGACATTCTGTCCAGTAGTTTCTTCAGAGTTTCTTCGGTTATTTTAACCCATTCTGCTTGTAAAAGTTCCCACAAGTAATTTTCTGGTGTTGAATTGAGTTTTGAACACACCTGTCCAAATGGTCCCACAGCAATTCGATGGGGTTCAAGTCGGATGATTGTGGAGGCCAAGTCATCACTTTCAGGACGTCATCGGATTTCCAGTAGTCCAAAAGTTCTCTAATTTGTTTAGCAGAATGTTTAGGGTTGTTGTCATGCTGAAAAATAAATTTCCCCTGAAAATATCTCTTCCAGAAGGAAGCATTTGAGTCAGCAAAATTTCTTGATACTGTTCTTTTCGCATGATTCCTTCTATCCTAACGATTTTTTCCAACTTTACTGTTGCCAAAACAACCCCAAACCATTACTGATCCTCCACCATGTTTTACTGCAGGCAACTGACAGGCTTCCAACATCCTCTCTCCAGCTGACCGCCGCACGTAAACACGATTTGAACCGAAAATTTCGAATTTAGATTCGTCGCTCCAAAGGATGGAATTCCATCGTTCTGATGTCCAATTATCATATTCTCGGCCTATTCTAATCGTTTACGTTTATTCACTTGCCTAAGAACTGGTTTCCTCACTGCAACCCTCCCGTGTAGTCCACTTTCTGCTAACCTGTTCCTCACAGTTGTCACGCTGATGGGGATGGGCCGCTCCAGGTTTACTTGAGCTGTGATTTCTGGTGCGGTTAGGCGGCGATTACGTCTGCAGGAGATTGTTATAGCTCTGTCTTCAGCGGGAGTCGTTTTTCGAGGCCTTCCTGAACTTTTTGGTTGAGAATTTCATGTCCCGCAGAACATTTTTTTACGATATAGTCCACCGTTCTCCTTGGCATCCGCATATCACTCGCGATTTGTCGACTCGAGTGACCATTTTGATGTCTCGCAATTATCAGAGCCCGATTTTCAACGGAAACTTCTTTCGTTTTTGGCATTTCACAAAACAATTGAGCCTGTATCAATGACAAAGTACTGTTTGCGAATGGTTAATTTCCAAAAGGGCAATGGTATTTATAGCATAGTTTTTATCATAATCCCTAGAAACTTGAAATGAGTTCTTACTTCAACTGGAATTCTCAGAAATGGCCTCAAAACAATTATCATGCAAAACTGGGAAATTTGTTCTAATTAGTTTTTAATTTGTGATTTCACCAAAAAGGCTTATCTAAACAATTTTATCATGGACACTTGTTAAGAACAATTAAATTTACCTTATATAATAATTTAATTAGGTATTAAATTTTGGCAGTTACGTTGAAATTTCTAGATGGGCAAATACTTTCTGACGGTAGTGTACATATCCAGTATACAACTCTAAAAACTTTAGAAAGACTCATTAAGTATCATAAAAATTAACATTTATTAAAGGATTTTTCTAATAGAATCCAATATGCCTATACGAAACCATAAAATAAGAAAATGCAGAGACAATCTATACTATCACTTCATTTTGTTCGACAGCAGGGTAACACAACGAAGTTAATGAGAGAACATCTGCGTTTTACGATGTCTTGCCTAATCAGCTGTAGGCGATAAATTGGTTCTAAAATAACATGATTATTGTAACTGATTTTCTAAACATTCTGTTTTATTGAATCATCTAGTTAATTTGGAAAACGTGTAAAGGAAAGGGTCAATTTATACAAATGTATGTTAAGTATAAAATTTGTCTAAATATTTTATATACACAGTAACTAAAACAACTTCGCTTATGTTAAGTTCACTTGCCGGCAAACATTTTTAAAACTATGCTATATAAGATTTGTATAATATATTTATTCACTACTATAGTTTTATAATACGAGGCCCACCTTTTAAGTTTTTACAGAAGATCACCAGATTGTAGAATTTGACATTTGTTACTGTTAAAACAGTGGCAGCTCAAAAATTGCCCGAGTAGCTTGCTTGCAGTGAGCGTTTAAAAAGAAAAGTTCTGTCAACAAATGGAAATTTGACATGAAGGTTTTCGTTGGATGATTTTTTACGATTTTAGTAAAGACAACTTTTGGTAATGAATCACCATTAGAATAGACTGTTTACAATTGGTTAGCAGAATTTGGTAATGGTCGTGCTTCGGTCAGCGATGAATTACGTGAAGGTTAACCAAAATCGGTTGTTGTTCCAAAAAAACAACAACGCTGTGGGCAACATGATTGAAATGATCGGCATGTGACTTACCGCGAGATAAAGGCATCCTTAAGCATGTGGAAGACTGCAGTACATTCGATTTTGAATGAACATTCAGCTGTGATAAAGATCTGTTCCCGATGGATTCCGCATAATTTGACCAAAACTCAAAAACAGGCTCGTGTTAATTGGTGTAAGAAAATGCTGAAAAATTCGACCGAGGACATGCAAAATCTGTATACAACATCGTAACAGGAGATAAAACTTGGCTATATTCGTACGAGCCGGAAACTAAGCAACAATCAACTGTTTGGGTGTTCCAAGATAAACCGAATTCAACAAAAGTTGTTCTTTCGCGAAGCACTTCCAAGAAAATGAACGCTTGTTTCTTTGGTTGTACTGGATATGTTGCAACCACTGCTTTAGAGGATCGAAGAACAGTTAATGCTGAATGATATACAACAGTCTGTTTGCCAGAAGTTATCGATGAAATCAGGAAAAACAACCGAAAACGTCTCATCATGACACTGCCAGCTTTCACACAACACGTCAAACAACGTATGCAAAAGTATATAAATCTAAAGGCGAATATTTTGAGGAACAATAAAATGATTTTCGCCAAAAAATGTTTGTCTTTCTTTGTTTTTGTACAAATTTAACGGATAGCCCTCGTACAAATTATGTAATCCCTTCTATGGGAGTTGATAAGCGTATGGAAATTGTTAATTTTGTAAACTACAAAAACATCAACATCACAAGTTGTGTGGTTCCTAAACATTGAAAAAACAAACATCAATGTGTTTACATATTAGAGAGAGTGAAATATAGTTTAATATTGGGCTGTCGAAAAACTATTGAGCCGTTTCTCGTTAGGTAGCTTTAATGTCACATAACTCAGGTAATATAAGTCGCATCAGATCATATTGAGCGTCAGTTGAATGCTGACATTTGACAGTAGTAGACGTGCAAAAACTCTTGGAATTCGTTTATTCAGAGATAATTTAGAGCACCTTAAAGGCGTACGCAATTTTATTTTTATAAAGATACAAGTGCTTCGCAGGCCCGTGAAGAAATTTGTGCTGTGTATGGTCAAGATACGTTGTCAAAAGCAACAGCCAAATGATGAGTCACTCGCTTTAAAGCGCCTCGTATTAGTCCACCAATAACAGAAAAAGTTGAGAGAATTGTGGCAAAACTTGAGCAACACCAGCATGTAAGTAACCATCACATTGCGAAGGACCCAAACATCCATCAGCAAACGGTTTGAAACTAGTAAGCTGGCTACATGATTTGACGCTAAAAAATTGACTTGATCGAATTTCCATCTGAGAATCTTTATAAAAACGTAACGCAATCTAGCCATTTTTGAAGCAGTTGACTACAAACCATGAAAAGTTAATCACGAACGATAATAATGTGAGAAAAAGATGGTGGTCGAAAAAGGATGAAGCTCCACAAACAATGACAAAGCCCGGATTGATGCCAAAAAAGGTGATGCTGTGTTTGGTGGAATTAGAAAGGAATCGTGCATCATGAGCCGCTACAGTTTGGCTAAACGATTGATTCTGTACTGTACTGTCAGCAACTGACGAGATTCGAGCAAATGATTGATACAAACTAATCAGAACTAATCAACAGAAAGAATATCGTGTTCCCGAACAGAACTCTCTAAATGGTGTTAAGTTAGTTTGAAGAGAGGCCTGTGAAAATCACTTTTCTCAATTTTTTGCCCAGAAATCACTGAAATTCTACAGTGACGGGATATGGTTTTCGAGAAAAATCGCCGAAGGTCATAGAATAAAATGTGCAAAAGTTTCCGGCCACATAATATACATTGACGCAGTAGGACGTTCAAAGACGTATTTACGAATAATAGCGCGTTGAATGTTCACATTTAGTTCATAAAAGGTCATGGGAGCATAAAAATGGCTCGGCATATGCAAATCCAAATTCGTGAGAGAGTAATAAAATTTTCAAAAGAAGGAAAGTCTTCTCGTGAGATTTCTTCATTATTATCGACAGGTAAATTAACCGTGAACGATATTATTGTAAAATACCGTTGTGGATATGGTTTAAAAGATCGTCCGCGTAGTGAAAGACCAAGAAAAATGTCTAAAGAAGTAGATCGTATCATTAAACGCAAATCAACTGCGAATGTCAAGAAAACTGCTGCCGAAATTGCACGCGAGCTAAAGGATGAAAACCTAGCTAATGTTAGTCGTAGTACTGTGACACGAAGACTACATAATGTGGGTATTAAAAAACCCATTAATCAGTAAGAAGAATAAGAAGGCCCGATTACAATTTGCCAAAGATCACCTAAATTGGACAATCAAAGATTGGAAAAAAATAGCTTTCTCAGGCGAATCTAAATTTAATCTTTTTGGAAGCGATGATAGACAACATGTACGACGTCCTATTGGCACAAGAAATGATGTTCAATACCAAATTCCTACTGTAAAACACGGTGGAGGAAGTGTGGTGGCTTGGGGAATTTTCTCTGCATAAGGAGTCCGTCCATTGATCCGAGCTCAACGGAATTATGAACGCTGATATTTACAAGGACATTTTTAGAAAACAATTTGTTATATGCTGAAGAAACATTGCCGCAGAATTGGATATTTCAGCAGGATAATGACCCCAAACATACATCCAAGTTGTTAAAATAGTGGTTTTGTGCTTCAACGCTAGATCGTCAAGTTCTAAAGCGTACATATTCAAATAAAGCCGCATTATTCAAATCATTGAAGGAAGAATGCGATTAAATTTCACCTGCTTGCATTAATCGATTAATTGAGTCAATGCCACATCCATAATATTCACAAACATAAATAATATTCTTTTACTATATTATTTTGCTTCCTATATCTCATACTCACATCTCATAATGATTAAAAATCATTAGTCTTTTTTTTTAATAAATTAAAGTACGAAATGTTACTGGCCGGAAACTTTTGCACGCCACTGTATATTTATTTATTAAACAGCGCTACAGGCCTTGTAGGCCTCATTTACATTTCATATTCACAATAATGTTCAAAATTGCTCACAACCACTCTCCACCGGGCTCTCTCCATTGCCTCCCTTTTCCACTCGCCGACACCCATACTTCTAAGATCCTTCTCCACCATCTCCATCCACCTTGTCCTCGGTCTTCCCCTCCGTCTTCTTCCGATAGGTTTTCTATGTAGTACCATATTCGGCATTCTCTCTTTCGACATCCGCTGTATATGTCCCAGTCATCTTAGACGTTGTGCCTTCACATATGTTGTTATTCTTGGTTCCTTATAGAGTGCATAAACCTCCAGGTTCGTTCTTCTCATCCATCCTTCTTCCGTCCTTATTCCTCCCAGGATAATTCTCAACATTTTTCGTTCCCATGTTTCCAGTTGCTCTTCTTTTTTGTTAAACACCCAGGTATCACAAGCATACGTCACCGTTGGTCTTATTATAATTTGATATATTCGCATTTTGGTCTTTCTAGATAGGTGTTTATTTTTCATCAACATTCTCAAGCTCCCAAATTATTGACTTCCTTTAGCTATTCTCGCTCAAAATTTGATCTGTTGTCTTGATATTCCCCCACTATCTGTATGTATATTTTAAAGGTTATTAAGTGATAAAAAATATAACCTTATTTTTTATCGGGTTAAATGGACCACTGGCTGAAGCTATGGCGCTTCCTTGTCTGCAGAATAACTTCAATAAAAATTAATCTTGTAAAATAATGTAGAAGGTAAAAATTGAAGACGGTTTTCTTTCAAAAATAAAAAATTTATGGTGTTTCAAACTTTAGTATGCAATTTTCGCCCAAAAAATTTATGTTTAATTATTCAAAAAAAAAAATTCTATTGGAAAAATTTAAAAAAAACCTCTTGATACTTTGTAGGAAAAGTTAAAAAACATTAAAAATTGACTGAGTAATGAAGACAGGTAGCTGTCCCAATCCGACGCCAGGTCACATTTAATGCTACAACTTTGTAACTGAATGGAAATTTCTTAAAATATTTTTGAATAATTTTTAGAAGTATAGAGAATAATAATCCGTAAAAAATCGAATTTTCGAAATTTCAAGGTGTATGTAACCCCTTAAACAAAAAAAGGTCGTTTGAATATTATAAAGCCTGTTTTATCATTATGTTTAAACCAAACCCTTGATATAAACAATACCTTTCCCCTTACTTTCTTCTGTAATCTATTTTTTTTTCTTATCTGTTCCGTTATTATCCATCTTTTTGGGGATTAAAATAAGACAGTATTTCCTTATTTTAACAGCTTTTTTGATTGAGTACAATATTATGTGCCACGCATTTTGCAGCCTGAAATATGGGCAAATGTCGACGAGCATATTTCTTTTACAGTAAAAATAATTGCCTTATTTCCAGAAATTGCTTTTTATATTGTATAAAAGTAGATGGTGACTATATTATATTTACTAAGTACAGGTTAAAGTAGAAAGAGACAGGTACATACAAGTTGCCTGAAAAGAGCTAAGACATCCTTGTATCTTTAAAAACGATTAAATACTAGAAGAAAATGTTACATCGGCGTCTGTAATAAACGTCATTTTACAACACTGTAAACAAAAGAGCGCGGGGGAGATGTTTAGAATAACGAGAATTTAGCGAGGTTTGACAATTGTAATCAAAACAAACAATATAATTTGGCGGGATTAATTTTCTGTTTTGGTATTGTTAAATCCGCCAAATTCTCGTTGCTATAAACATCTTCCCCGCTTTTTTTGTTTACAGTATTGTAAAATTGTTTCGTTCGTTGTATGAGGAGTAACAAGCTTAACCTCATACGAATGTAAAGTATCAGCGCGACGTGTATTTCTAACACGCACCGCTCTGGGAGGAATTACAATTACACCACATACAAAAGTAGACCGAAATCAACAATCATTTTCATTTTATACTATTTTTGTCTCTAGAGGATATCCCAGCACCAAAATTCAAGAAAGTTTTATATTAGGGTATAATAATACAACAAATCTGACAAAAATTTTCATGATGTTTGCTTTATTGAGTTCGAAATAAGGCAAAGAGCAGTCACTGCCTTTTAAATAAAAATGTTTGTTATGGAGGTATAAAATAATCAATGACTTCACAAAACACACCCCAACTGAGTTTTCAGTAATGTATAATAATTATAGCATCTTAGCTACCTAATAACCAATAAATCAATCTAGCTCAATCTAAAATCTAGTAATAAAAGTACAAAACAAATATTTATTGCCTAAATATTTGTTTAATTATAAACAAATAAAATAAAATTATTTTGTCTCTAAAGGCGCGCTGCGTGGTACTAAAAATATATTAACTTCCACCATACTGTCGTGAAACATAGTTTTTAGTGTTTTTTTCTATACCAGATAAATTATCAAACGTAACGTACTCGTAATAATTATTTTCACTCAATCTACAATTTATGAAGAATATTCTGGAATTTTTTCAAAATTTTTTGAACAGTACATTTTTTTAAAATACTACAAAGAAAAGTGTTTTTTCACTTCCGATTTCACCCTCCATATACCAGATAAATCATCAAACATAATGCATTCGTGATAATTTCGCTCAATGTACACTTCATGAAGAATATTCCAGAATTTTTGAAAATTTTTTGATCAGTACTTTTCGAGATAGGGTGGAGGAACAGAATTTTTTGACCATTTTTTTAAAAATAATATCAAGAATATATATATATATATATATATATATATATATATATATATATATATATATATATATATATATATATATATATATATATATTTTTGAACTCATGTTTTCACAAACTTTCATTTGACATCCCACTCGATGACCTGATAAAAAAAAATTTCCCCCAACAAAACTGACCTCTTAAGTCAAAATTTAATTTTGGAAACTACACGGCTCTGATTGGGCCATCAAGTCCTATATTTGTGCCAATTTTGAACTTTATATGTCAAATATTTTCGGAGATAATTGGGTATGATAGACGGACAGATAGACACCGAAGTGATCCCATAAGTGTTCCGTACAGAATACTAACAAGCCAATAAAAGTAAATATTGTACCTGATTCAGTATTGGAATCAAGACTCCTCGGGTAATGTTCTATTTAGTACCTTAAAATTTAACTTAACAGTACCCAAAATAAGTAAGCAACAGAAGTGCACATTTTGGGATGTATTCTCCAATATTTGTCAAACCACAGATAGAATAAAAAGGTATCTCATGGAATAGAAGCGGTAGAAACAAAGCTCACTTCTTATTTAAGTTTGTCACTGATAAATCATAAAGCAAGTCTGTTTTTTGTGGTGGTAGATTACTTTCAAGAATTCATTATCAATTCAAGAAAATTAGGAGAATTTGCTCTTAAACTTCTTATAAAAGTATGAAAATTATAATATGTAAGTAGTTTAAATAAAGACAGAGGGCCTATTCCTTACCTTCCCTCTACTAGTTACTTGACCACAACTGATGGCCTCACCCATATAATTGGTTCCACCTGAGTAATTCAGATGCTAGGCTAAGTATAAATAAAGTAGATTTATAGTTTAGCTTTAATCAATCATCACTCCTGATGAAGCTAACATGGTGAATGCAAAAATAAAGTGTTTGATGTAGTGGTGATATATACTGAGTAGTGTCATTGTGCCAAAGAATCCACATTCCCCATAGTTTAGGTACTATGTTCTTAACAAATTTATATGTATAGATCTAGGAAGCCCCTACAAAAATAACTTCCTATAAGTAAAGACCAGTTTTGAAAATAGAATAATCTAGTAATTTTTATGTCCTCGAGTAAAAATTAAAACTTCTATTTGAATTTACTCATAGTTGTACATTCTGCTACTATCTTGTTAACAAGTCCATAAATGTAATAATAACTGTGAAACTTTAATTTAGTTAGCAAATATTTTTTGGCAAATATTAGATTAGATTATTTTATTATATATTTATTTATACACCAAGCATTGAAGTTTTTAGTTTTTTATTTTAATTCGATATACATGTACTGGATACATTCATTATTCTATCTTAAAAATTGAATGTCTCAGCCTAATTAAGAAAGAAAGATGTATATGTAGCCGAGTTTTAATATAAAAACAAACTGCCAGAATGCTTTAAAAACAAAAAACAAATAAATGAGAAAATATGTGTGATGTGTTGTTGTTACCCTTGCGTAACAAGAAGTAATAAAATATTAGTAGTAAACTTAAAATAATCCTTCAAGCCATATTACCTTTAGTTATTCAATTTCAACCCTAATTTCAATGCTAGCCTTTTTTTTTGAAAATGATGGTATATACTCGTAAATTTAAAGCTGAATATAAAAAAATAAGTAAATACATAAATAGGATACCTGATTCTAGTATTGACAGCATGAGTAAAATTAAAAACTGGTCAGACACATTCAAATTCACTTTAAATACTTCAAAAACAAAATATACAGCATTCTCCATCACTTTTGCTAAATGACCAAACTAATCTTAAGGATGATATTCTGGAAGTGGACTCTATAAAATATTTAGGAGTAATTATACATAGTAACCTTAAGTGGGATTGTCATGTTCTCAGACTTGTGAGGAACACAAAGGGGTTGATTCATAGGTTTTATATCCTCAAAGAGATACTTAGAAGGAATCAGTGTGTATAGGGCTCTTGTGGAGTCTCTGTTGACGTACAGCAGGATTGTGTGGGGTGGTATTTACCTGAATTCCATATATCCCTTAAAGGTGGTACAAAATTACCTTGTCAAGATAATATTTTGTAAAAATCAATGTTTTCCTGCTGACCTATTATATTCTGGGGATGTTTTAGATGTGTATACTTTTTACTGTCTCACAACGGGCTTGTATATTCATAAAACAAACAAATTAAAACAATTTGTATGCCTATAAGTAGGACATTAAAGAAACAGATCTTTTTCTTATTTAGCTCCCAGGACGTATCACATGCTCCTCTCTTGAAATTAGGTCCTTAATAAGATTGTATACATTTAACAGTGCCTGTAGGGTATTTGTTTGCAAAAATTTAGCTATGTTCAAAGAGACTTTCTGATCTTCCATTGGTTAATAGGATTATTTTGTGAAAGTGTAATGATATCTATGTACCTATTGTGGGTACTCTTTAGTTATTATATTTTTACATAATTCATAATGATTTTTAAGTTTTGTATTTTTTTTTAGATTATATCTAGCATATACAGGTGTTCACTCACCTAGATACAGTACAAAATTCTGACATTCAATTACTCTAGTATGTTGTAAATTAATATTGTAAACTATTGATATATTATAGACTACGAATGAATAAATAAATTCTGTTTAATGCAAGGGACCTAACAGCAGAGCACTCATCCCTATCAAGTCTTTCATAGTTACCAAGGAAGAAATGTATATTATGATGGCAGTATACAAAATTATGGTAAAAGTACTTCCTCTTGTAGTATCTTCAAAAAGGCTGTACTTACTAAAAATATTTTAGCAGCAGGGCGTAAAGGTATAAAGGAGCATTCTTTTGATAAGTATGCATGCCTAAAATAATTTAGGTTGTATCAAATTGAAATATATTTAAAATTCCCGCTTCACTTCAAGAAAATTGTGAATAGCGATGCCGGTAGCCAAGGTAACAGAATTTGACAACTGAAAATGAACTCCAATGACTGGTCTTCAAAGCTCATTGAAATCTTCTTAAGGGCGGAGTTTCGACTGGACCTTTTACCCTAATTCATGACACAAATACATCAAAAAAATAAATTATAAGGTATATTTGAAGTTAAAGATTTTTTCTCAAAAGTTAAACTTTTGGCAGAAGAATCAATAAAGCTCCAAGTATTCAAGTAACATCGGCCGATAGCGCCGTTGAATGCGCGCCTGTCAGTGCCTTACCTGTGGTAAATTTGCTGCGATTTGTCTCTGGAGAGAGTCCCGTTCCTTTTCTACTTCCGACAGTTTTATTTCCGTCTCCCCCAGCCTCTCCTGAGTCTCCCGCAAACTGTCCATCAATTTATCTCTTTCGTCAAGCATAGAAACCATTAACTGTTCAAAATTTGCATCTTCGCCAGAGAATTGCGAGCTCCTCTGGCTGATGCTGTCCTCCGATATAGTCGGCATCACATCACACATCATATTCCACATTTTGTTTATTTATTTTTATACTATTCACGTGAAAAATCCCAAATTAACGACTTAATTCTCTAATCCTTAGGTTAACCGTCCGATACTTTTTTAGTCAAACAGCGGTCGTAAACACTGAAACCGAGCTTTATATTCACATAAGCACATTGTCTTTAATAGTTTATTTACAAATATAAACATTATTTTCACTTATTTACAACGACACACCTTTAAATTCCATCCCCCAATCTCTAGCTACATACACAAGATACATAAACTTGCTCTGCTTGACAGCCATATTAAAATCCATGTCAAACAAGCCCTTTCCAGCCGATAATAGAGAACTAGGCTTTTCTGGAATTGTAAATCTATCATCGGTGGGAAGATGGCAGCAAATAATGAGGGCGATTTTATATCATATAGTGAATAATTATTGGTTATGCTGAAAATTAGGTGGTAACAAGGCTAATTAATAGGTCTTTGTTTTAATTTGTTAATTAATAAAAATTGGTGTTTCTAAAACACAAGACATAAATCATTTGTAGCATTAGTTAGCACGACTTTTACTTGTTTAAAATTCTACTGCTTAATGCCAAAAACTGTACAATTTAAAACCCCCCAGCTGATTTTGATGGCTGTCAGCTGACACGCACGATGTCAGTCCATCATGGCTGACGAAAGCGGTGGTCTCAAGTTTTTCAAATCTTCATGTATTTATTTTATTTTTCTTTTAAGATGTTGGAAAAATTATGTTTTATAGTTAATCTAGGACTGTTAGTTTTTATTTTATCATGCCACCCAAAAAGTCTGGGAAAAAAAGTTACGCAAAGAGTTTAGGCGGTAAGTTCGTTAATTTTAGGAGTTAGGGAGATAACAGGGAGCGCTATAGTTTTAGAATTTAATTAGGTACTAAATTTGCAGTAATATAATATTAAATTTTTAGAGCTGTTAGTCTCGGCAAAATTATCAGAAAAATGTGACATTGTCTAAACAAAAGTGTAGATTCTAGAAATTTCCCATTTATATACTTGCTCAGTTCTAGAATCTACTGCTTTTTATGGCACAATTATTTTAAAATGTTAGAAGAAATATTACATTATTAGGTTTCAAAAAACACATACACTATTTAACTTTGAATTATTTGCATAACTTCATTATTCTTGGTAATGTAATAAGCATGATATAAAGAAAATCCATGGAGCCATTCAGTCTTTGCTAAAACATTAAGGAGTATGGTGTAATAATTTTTCCTTTTTGCAATGAGTGCACTTTTTTTTGTAAAATATTATTTCACAATAATATTTTATAACCCTTAGATTCTATCTGATGAGTAGAGATTAAAATGATAAATGGTTTAATTTTTGCAGATATAACCCTAAATGATTTTGCTAATTCTTCAGTGCCGAAGAATCGGCTTAGGAAATCATCAAACAATGTCAACACTGTGCTAAAAGAGAAGTTACTAAAACATGGGAAGAAAAAGATGAGGAGGATTTTGAGGGTGAATTTATAGCACAGGAAAATGAAGATGGTACTGTCTCATATATCATACAGAAAATTGAACCTAGAGTGAGGAAGAAAACTATCTCCTCTAGTGACAAAAGCCATGAGAAGGGGTGTGAAAAGGGTAATGACTACCCTATAGATATATGGTTCCTAATATCAGAGCACATTCGACCAGAGGATGTTGGTACATTTGCCTCTATTTGTAAGACATCTTTTGAAGTTGTATGTACTGCAAGGTCAGTCTCATTTTCTTTTCTTATAATTCATTACTTAAGTACTTTCTAAACAATCTCAGCCAAAAATGTGGAAATCAATGTATGTACAAATAGTCAGTTTAGCTTAGCATCATAGTAAGTTGCAGATACCAGCATACTCACAAGCCAACGTTACTGTAATGGCATGTCACAGGCAGGAGGATGGTCAAACTACTTAAGTAGAATACATATCAAATTAGATGGAACAAGGATCAATTCTAAAAAAAATTACTGTCAGCATGTTGTTGGTGGGGATCAGAAAATCAGAAAAGAAATAATCAAGAGCCTTAATTGACAAAAAACATGCTTCACCTCAATTCCACAAATATATTCATAGGTGGTAGGCTAAGGGTGGCTGTAAGCCTCCCCCCCCCCCAGAAAAAACAACTTTAAATTTAGCTGGAGACCTTGAGAAAGACACCTTGTATTGTATTCTACCAATTGATATGGATTTTAAAAGAACCTTTTTGTTTTACAACTGGTTCTAATCATTTTGGTTTTTTAGCAGGGCAAATAAAAACTTGCTTATAAAAAGTTAGGACCAAACTTTTAATACATGGGAATTAATTAAACATGGACGGTAACTGTATTGTAAAGTTTTTATTGTTAGTTACCCTACTTGTACTTTTGGTTACAAATTACTTAGTTATTATTTAAGTATAGTTTTACAATAACTGAAAAGAAACTGTTATTTGGAGAATTTATCTTTTATTAAAATTTTTAGCTTGTTTTTTTAAAAAAAAAAAAATTTCCTTTAGAATTGTAATTTTCTGTTTAAAGCAAAAAAAATATTATCTCTATGTTGTTTTTCTATGTTTAATTATTTAATTAATGTAATACTTTTCCAAGGTTTTGGTTTGGCCTCTATCGTCGTTACTACAAAAGTGTACCCAACATACCAGAATCCTTACAACCTGAAAGCCTAATACGACGATATGGACTAAGAGCGAATGTTATCCGGGCATTGTACTACATGTACCAACCTCTCATGGATCGTATAAAACCTATTACAACCTTCGAAGAACATCCAGATTCATTGAAGAAATATGAGTGTTATGTATTATGGTACACTATGAAAAACACCAATTATATTTATTATTTTAAAATGAAACAGAAAATTTTGAGCACTTTGTCACATTCCAGAGATAAACCCCATGGTCCAGATTTGTTGACTATCTTGGATGATGTGTCTGCCAATCCAGATGAACATTGTCGAATTTTGGAAGTTTCTTGTTTACATTTCAATCATGTTCCTCCAGTTATTGGTAAGTATGATGCAAAAAGAAAATAACTAAATAATCCATCAAGTGCAAGTTGAACTGGTGAAATCAGTGTTCCGTACGTTGATTGCTTTTAGAATAAAAATTTTTGTTACGGAGGTAAAGTTTGTTTCTGATCTTACTAAAAACTGATGACCTGAAGTTTTTTTTTTTTGTATATGCACTTGTGATAATTTTCGTTCAATCTACACCCTGTGGTGAATATTCCATAATTTTTTCCAAGTTTTTTGATTAGTACTTCGAGATAAGGGGGGACAGCAATTTTTCGCGATTTTTTAAAAATAATACAAAGAAAGTGTGTGCAAGTATTACATTATATATATTTTTGAACTTGAGTTTACAAACTTTCAGTTAACACCCCACTCGATTATCTAGTAAAAAATTTTTTTTTCACTTCTGATTTCACCCCCAAAACTAACCTTTTAAGTCAAAATTTAACTTTCAAAACTACATGGCTCTGATGAGGCTATCAATTCCTGTATTATTACCAAATTTCAACTTTCTATGTCAAATAGTTTCGGTGAAAATCGGGTGTGACAGATGGACGGACAGACACCGAACTGATCTTATAAGTGCTCCATATGGAACACTAAAAATTCTAGGTGTTTTTATGTTAGATTTTTATAATAAATCCATAAAATGGGGTTTTTATGTTATTAGTAAAATTCCATTCTTTAGAAATTATAGTACTTACCTATAAGTATTAAATTTTTTTTTTCTATTAAATAATTTTCTTTTAATCCACAAATCAAATTCATAAGCTCTTTATTATTTACAATTATGTACATTGTACTTGTTTTTACATGCTCTTAGGACTCGTACAGATACAATATGTTATGTTACATATTCATTTACAGGAAAACATGTGGCTGATGTTCTGCCATATGGTAATTCCTAGTACAGTTTAGTGTTTTGGTTACATCATTTCCATGATAATGATGCTTTAGATTTGCTTTCTTTTTGAAGTATTTTTCTTGTTTCTGGTTTGTACTTATTTTTTTTTTTGTTTTATTGAGAAAAATTATTCAAAGAAACTCAACTTGATATATACAGGTACTAAGGTGTGCCATAGGTTTTATTATACTATACTAGCTTTCATTCCTTCTCACTTTTACGCATCCATTCTTCTTTTCTCTCACTCTTCACTGCATTCCTTTGTGTATTTTTTTTATTTTCCTATGTAAATTGGACCGAGGTCTTCAGAATACATTGACAGTTTTGCGTAAAGAGACTTATGTTTAGGATTATGTGTTTCACGCGTTGCTGTCAAGTTGCGTGTTAGTGTTGATGTATATATTTTGTATCTGTAAAGTTTGTCTGAAATGTCTGTTATGTACTGTTTAGTTTTTTGTATATTTGTTACGTCGTGTAAATCGTCAACTCTTGTGTATCATCCCGCGGAGGCGGTGTTGTAACGGTTCGCAGCTTCGTCCACGTGTACCTACTATATTTCCCGCTTACAGTCACTGTTTTCGGCGTGAAAATAATGACGAGTTTAGTTCCGATCTATTTAAAACATATATTTCAGATTCTTTCATCTTCTTGTTGAGAAAAACAAGTACCATTTTTGGTCAATATCTTATGCACGATTTAATTCAGAACTATATATACATGTTAGTATGTTTAGAATATATTGCATAGGGTTAACTGTGTTGAGTCAGTTAAATGTTCTTTAAATAAACTTATCGTTAAATTTATTGGATTCTACAAATTAATTGTTTAATACCAACTAAATGTAATTTCATCATTTAAGTCATTTTTTTGTTTAATTATATATATTAATAAGGAAAACATTAAAAAGAAAATTCTAGAAAACTAACTAATTCCTTTCTTAAATGTAATATTAAATAAACATACACCGACGTTTTTAGTTGGTGCCAATCTATAAGATGGTAATTTATTTTTTAGAACTAATACTAGGCTATTGATTCAGCTTCCTTTTCCTACGTTATTTCATAGCTTATTTTAGGGATTCAGCTAATAGGAAAATCAATACATACTCCCCTTTCCACTAATTATTTTTCTCTTTTTCCAGGACTTACACTGACATCTGTCTCTCTGACTTTATCATCAGCTCCGAAATTTCGTTATCACAGGTTACAGTTAGGATTCGGGTCTGGAATAACCTCCACTTCAAATTATAAAATTACCGCTGACGTCACTACTATCATTCTGGATCCTGTAATCAATATAAGAGTTCTCGACTGGTGGCACCCTCTATATCCACACAGCCGTAGTATGGAGGAATTGATGAGTTTGCAGGAAAAAATGGTTTAGTTTACTCTAATTACTTTAGTTTTTTTTCATGTTAAATTGCATAACTGCACAATAGAGGCAGCCTAAAATAAATATGATGAAAGTAGTTGAAGTAAAATGTATTGATTGGGGGCGTAGATGATAGAATATTCACACTATCAACAAATAAGAATATTTAAATTATTTTACGAAAGAAAAATGACTTTTTGATCACATAACTAAATAATAGGATGGGATATTTAAGAAAAAAACACGTACATTTGGGAATCTCATTCAGAATACCAATCGTCCTGCTGTCCACAATCAATATTTTTTTGCAACAACTTTCGTTTCTTATTCTGTTTCTATATTTTATGGGATAGAGTTCGATGCTCCATAGTGATGTCGGTTATAACTAACAAAATAGCTAGTCTTCTGACTAACATCCAGAAATGTGCTTTAAGGTCCTAACTTGGTTATGTTCTATTGATGAAGACCAAAATTTCCGAAACGTACTTTGACAGCATTCCACTAATTAATTATTGTACATTTTTGTACTATCGTCATCTCCTTTTTATACTGTGCTTTGAAAATCATGAGAGATCTGACTGTTGTTGACAATGCAATCAATTGCTATAGGAAAACTCCAAGACAAATGATTCTCTTCTGCATAAGGCTCTCAGTATTATAGACAGGGTGTAGATTTCTTGAGATTTGCTCTCTGATTCAATACCCAGCTGCCACAAAGGATCTTTTAAATCCCAAAGACAACATACTAAGTCAGAAGTAAACTACTCTAGACTATTTATGCTGTAACTTTATTATGATTCTTTTGGTATATAAATCTTATAAAATTACACTTCTTTTTGATAATCCATTTCTCTCATTGACTGAAAAATCTTAAATTATGAATTTAAATTGAAACTAATGAAAGTGAAATAAAAAAATAGTTTTTTTGTATGATTAGCTGCTATTGTTTTTGATAGTTTTAGCATGTGAATATTCTATCCGTAACTTATTGCTATTTCTTTTATATTTAGGAAGTATGGTTGTTCTTAGAGTGATCTACAATTATGACATAATTCTAATTACGTTGAATTGAGAGAAATATAACAAAAAGCAGGTCTTATAGAGGAGACAGCTGAAGCCCTTTTTTAGACTGACATTACCTGGCATTCCATATAGTCCTCAATATGACTAAAACTAAAAAAAAAACAGAGAACTCCATGACGTAATTGTAATTACTCTTAAAAAAAATCATATTCATACGTTTGCTTTCCTTAAGGCCATTTAATTTTTTTAAAAAATATTGTGATAAATATGGGATTTTATATTTTATAATTATTTTACGTCTAAATATTTTTTTAGGTTAAGTTACAGTCATGTAAATTTTGAGATAACAATGTATAGTTTTTAAAATAAAATTTTAGTTTTTTTCTTTAAAGCAACCAAATAAATATAACAGTATTTTAATGGACATTTTTTTAAGTATATAGTTACCGTTAAACATCTAATCGTCGCATTGCCACACTAAACCCAATACAGTAGCAAAACCATATAGGAAAATCAGGTCTCAGTTTTCAAGAGGTCACGTGGCAATTCGCCATGTTAAACAGGGGCCCAGCGGGGGATTTTAAATAGAAATAATGTTATTGTGCAAAGTTTTATCACTCAAAATCAAGATATACAAATGTTTGAAAATTTTTGATTTATTAAAACGTCAGGTTAATGCAGCATGAATAATATTTAAAAAAAAAAATGGAGCCCTTTGTTAGATGATGATGATGTTATTGAGTCCGGGCGCATCGACTACAGAGGTCATTTAGCGCCCCCACAAAGTATTATGTTATGTTTTAAACTTTGAAATGAATTTCTTGGAGGAAATTGTTAATGTTGCCTTTGATGTGTTCGTAGGAATCTATGACACTTTTTAGCTTTGAGGGTAAGTTGTGTTTGTCTCTCATACTCTTGTAGTGCGCGGACTCAAAAATGTGTCGAACGGTTAGTGGCGCGTGGCTGCCTGAGCATATAGGTGATGGTTCCCTATTTATGAGATGGGAGTGGGTGGCGTGCGTATGACCTATCGGTAGTCTTCTTCTGTGCACGTTGTCCCTTCTTCCCATGTTGGTAAAGTCAAGTGGAGGGTAGACTTCAGGCTTAATGGGTCATAGCTTGTTATTTGGATCTTGTAAGTCCCAGTCTAATTGAAACAGAGTTTTGTGGAAGGAAACAAGATACTTGTTGAAGTCTGAGTAGTGGTTTTTGTTAGAAAAGAGACAAATACAAGTAAAAAACTTGACAGGAAGGAATTTTCGAAAAAAATGTGAAGCGCATATTTTATAATTTTTGCATAAAATTTCAAGTAGACAATTGATGACCCGTTTGCTTACTGCAAGCTAAATCTTTGCTCTATAATCAAAAAAATGTCATAAGAGCCTCTCCGAATTATTCAATTTATTCGCGTACTATTTCTTACGCAATTAATATTCTTTAATTAAATTACTTACCTTTCAACATATCGGGGGAAGAAGAAGAAGCTTACTCCTGGCGTACTTTTTGAAATATTTTTATAATTGTCACCGGTACAACAATAACCTCCTGTCTCCATGATTATATAAATTGTTTGTCAACATTTTCGATTCTCTTTATTTACAAACGTTAATTCTCTTTTTATACAAACTCTCTCTTTCTGTCTTTAAATTCATATAAACTGCAGTCACATCAAGAAGCGATCAACAATACGTTTCAAAAGATACGTTCCGAGATCAGAAGTAAACTTTGAGCGGCCATTTTTGAAAGCGGTACCCGTCGACGCACGCGCCGTTAAAAATCTTTGTCACCAACTTGAAGGTCACTTTCGCTACTGTATTGGGTTTACTATGGTATTGCAGTCTATATTTTACAGTTACTGCTATTCATCTAATAGCGGTATTAGTACTCTGTTCCTTTATGAAGGTACTAAATTTTACTTTACCTGTGCGCTTTGTTCTCAAGTCAGAAATTTCGGCCGTTTCACACCGAATGCTGCTGAGGTTTATTGATTGCTGTTGGGTAAATATTCCTTATATCTCATCTCCCGAAACTGTGTTTGCGATTACCTCTTTACCTACCTAGCTGATGAGCTCTGGTAAATGGCATGCCATATTTTTGAACGCCTGTACTTTTCAGCATAGTCAGGTTTACGAGCGCTTCTTCAAGGAAAAAATGAAACACTAAAAGTGGAGCTGCTTAAAGAGGGAGGGGACGTCAGATACCATTTGATGATAAAATATAGACCCTTTCTCACTGGAAACTGTTCAGAAATAAGAACCCCTTACCCACAATGGAACTCTACAAGTTCGATTTAAAAAAGAAAACGAAAAAAACCGTTTAAACATTAAAATATACTCGGGCAGCTGCACCGACAAACTAAGGTTTGAGGTTTTTTTTATACTACACTCCCAAATTGTGAGTTTCTCCTGGTTACAACTTAAAGTTGCCGGCAGGATAATTGGCAAATTCAAACGTGTGGAGCGTTTATACGTGGTAATTTGTTTGGCATCTCGACCAAAACTCAAAATTCTCATAATATTATCAATATACAAAATTTACCCAACTCAAACGCTTTTCGCCACCTACTCTTGAAGTGATAACTCTCAAAAACAATGTATTCCTTTTCTACTTTAAGTAGTATTCATGTACCAGGTTTGAAAACGAAATCTCATTTCCTTCGAGTGTTGTCGTGCCCGACATCCCGAATGAGATTGGAAGCTATGTTTTTTCGGGATCTAACAGCCACGTGAAGAAATGCACAAATCTCGGAGTGGGATTTTTTTACCAATACTATATGTATTTATGTTTAGACCGATATACATGGAGTATGGCGTAAAACACTCAAAACTGTTATATTTCTACCTGTTCCAAGACTATCATTTTTAATTTTTATTAATTTTATTTTATTTGAAATGAAACGACAAAAGTCATGTAGACAACTACTAGATATTTCTACCAGAGGAGATTAGATGAAAAATTAGAGGCAATCGATATGACAAGCAGCACGATGGAAATATATAGAGAAACCATTGCTGCAATACATGATGCAGCAAAGGAAGCCTTTGGTGTGTGTGAAGGCTCGGAAAAGGTGAGAAACGACACATTAACGTGGAACAAAGACTAGGAGGAAAAAAAGCAGAATAAACAGAAAGCATACGATCTGTGGCTTACGACGAAAAAATATACAGACAGAGAAAAATACAGAGAGACACAAAGAAACTACAAAAAAATGACCAAACAAAATAGAGACGAAACGTGGGAGAAGAAATGCTATGAGATAGAAAATTATCTTGGAGGAAGCCGATCATCAGAGGCTTGGAAACTCGTTAGAGCACTAAATAACTCAAAAAACACCATTACCCATTATAAGCATGAAAACGTGGAAAGACCATTACCAACACGAAATGGCTGAACATCGATCAGAATTTATTACCCAGTCTCCATCCACTCACAAAGTTCAGGGACTAAGTATAAAAATAAATAGCGATATGATATCAAAAGCAATCAAAACAATGAAGAACGGTAGAGCTAATGGACCAGAGGGAATTCCTGCAGAATTATTAAAATCTGGATCTAACAAACTAAAGGACATGTTCACCAATCTTTTCGAAACATTTATAAATGGCGACCAAATTCCTGAAGAATGGAAAATGGCATGGATAACGAACGCCACTTCACAAAAGGGAAGGAAGGATAAATGTGAGAACTACAGGTGCTTATCGGTCACCAGCTCCTTAAGCAGACTTTATGGAAAACTGATTAGAGCAATAATTGAACAAGAATATGCTCCGAACGAAACTGAACAGCAAGCGGGATTCAGAGCAGGAAGAACTTGTATGGATAATATTTTTAGCCTTAATCAACTAACCGAAAAGAAAGTAGCAACCAACAGAGAACTCCATCTAATCTTTATTGATTTAACAAAGGCCTACTATAATTTACCAATAAAGAAACTGTGGCAGGTATTACCGTTACCACCATACAAGCGATAAAACAACTATATTCAAATTGTCAATCAAGAATAAAGATTGGTAAAGAAATATCTGAAAAATTTCACATCCCAAAAGGTCTTGGACAAGGATGTTGCTTGTCCCCAACGTTGTTCAAAGTATATATTGATGCGGCCCTTGATCATTGGAGGAAGAGTTGTCGAGGAATGGGTATCAAAATAGACGATGAGACAATACTCTATACGCTACATTTTGCCGATGAACAGGTGGTTATCGCTCAAAATCCAGAAGATCTGGAATATATGACAAGGAAGCTCATAGACCAATATAACAATTGGGGACTCACAGTAAACATGAGCAAAACAAAGTACTTGCGGATCGGTGGGGATAGGCAGAACCTGAAACTGGACAATAACATCGAAAGCATGCGACCAATATACTTACCTGCGAACTAGAATAGACAGCACTGGAAGAACAGAAAATGAAGTGGGAGAGATGATAGCAAAGGGGAAAGGACTGATCGGTGCCATGAATTCCATTCTGTGGTCAAAAATTGTCAGTACGCAAAGAAAGCAACATATTTACAACGTCATCTTCAAAAGTGTAGTTCTATATGGATGCGAAACATGGCAACTAAACAAAACTCTTGAAAGAAGGTTAAATGCTCTGGAAATGGATTTTTGGCGAAGATCGGGAGAATTTCCAAGCTCGATAGGATATCAAATGAAAGGGTCCGGTCAAAAATGAAAATGGAAAGAACACTGATAGAGGACGTACAGGAGAGACAATTAAAATAGTACGGCCATGTCCAAAGGATGCAACACCATAGAATCCCAAAACAAATCCTACAGTGGACACCTACAGAAAGAAAGAAAAAGGAAAATAACCTGGTCTATAGGCATAACAAACGCAATGTCCGAACGAAACCTACGACCAAGTGACTGGGATGATCGGCGAGAATGGAAGCTAGGAACCGGAAGGCGCAGAGTGACGCTATAAAACCGGAGATATATATATATATATATATATATATATATATATATATATATATATATATATATATATATATATATATATATATATATATATATATATATATATTATTATTTGCAATGAAAAGACAAAAGTCATGTAGACAGCTAGAAGTTTTAGATTCCACGGCAACTGATCCGGGTCAGACTTTTAGACTCTTAGTGAATCTGGCTGTGGATAAATTTAATTGGCATTTTCAATAGATCTCGCCATTGTCTCTGGTCATTCTTTTATCAAAGCCTGGGTGCGTTATCAATCATATTTAGAATGTTTTGTGAAACCCTAGCTTCATGAACTAAGAATAAGCGACATCTGTAAGTTATTACAGGTACGTTCTGAAAACTAAATACATGGACTTTGCACTTTAACAGGTTTGACTTTAGAGAGGCCTTCCATACCTTGTAATTCGTATAGTACAAATGTTAAAATTTCTTAAAATTATTTTTAGTTTTTTATGTGATTAAAGCAAGGTCTTTCCAGAAGTGTATTTTGAAAAAAAAAATTTCTATACAATAAAATGTTTTGTTGATTGTGATAGCATTAGCTGTAGAATATTTGATTATAATAATTAATAAAATTAGCGATATAATATTTGATGATAATAATTATTCTTGTGATTATTTCATACTTATGGTACACTTGTCACTTATACGTATCAAAAATAAATTCGTTGGTCAAAAATAATAAAAATTTTACCATCGTCTAAAATTAATGACGGGTGGATTTACAAAAAAAAGAACTCTATTTTATAATACAATTTTACTGCCTTCTCAAAGTAATGACAGGTGAAGGGAGAACACTTCCAAAAAAAGAACCCTCTCTTATAATAGAAAGTTTATCGCCAACAACCTATTTCCATAAAGAAAATTCTTTAATATACAGTCTGTCAAATAAGAACGTGACCGCTCGTATTCTTGAAAAAATATGTGTTTTCGAGAAAATATTTTCCCGTCAATGTATTCTTTGGTGTCAATAATCGCGTGGCATCTTCGAGGCATGCTGTCGACGAGATTTCTGCAATGACCTCCAAATTTTTCGCATCTCATGAAAGTCGAAGTCCTCAGTCTTTCCTCTGAGCTTTCTCGTTACAAGGGACCAAACGTTTTCAATAGGCGTCCGGCGATTGTGAGGACCACTCTAGTATCTTATCGTAGGCCCAAGCGAGCCGCTTCGCTACGATATTTTCACCTAGCAAAGGTTTCTTCAACGTACTTCGGAATTTGACATCATCAGCACGAAGATATCGAATGGTTTCATGGGACACGTTCAAACCCGATTTTCTTAATTTTGCCGCTCCTTGACGCAGCGTCATTTTCAGGTCCCGTGAAAACCAAAACACGATTCATTTTTCGACTTTCGGAGTGACTTTTCCTACCGAGCCACGTTTTTGGCAAGTCGTCGACATTTTTCGTCTCGTTAAAATGTTTTACCCAATTCTTCACAAACAATACCAACTTCTTAATATATTTAGCGGCCGCAGAATGTGTCATTTTATGCCCCTTTGGATGGGAACAATTAATGATTGCCTCGAACCGATGCGCAAACAAATGACTCATTTTGAGTTTTACGTGATTTCGACGAAAATTCGGAATCGGCTGATACTTTTACTAAAATGCGTCGTAGATGAAGGTTCCCTCTACCGTTTTTTTGTTGAATCATTAGAATCGCATCTACCAAAAATGAATTATCGCGAACACGTTCTTACTTGACCGATATATAATCCAATAATTTTTACAACAAAATGTTATCAAATCCCTTCTCCAAGCGTCCCTATAATATGCAGTTTCTTCTCATCATTGATTTTCGAATAACCTCCTTACCTGTTTTACGTGGCAATTAGTATTTAATAGAACTTCAAGTGTAGTTTCTGCTCTAAAACTACATGTTTAGGTTTCGTGTTAACTTTATCATATTGTGCGTATTCATATATAAGTATGTTAACATAAGTTCTAGGTCAGCAGCGTCTTGGACTAGTACTTACTGATCACTATAAAAGCTAAATGTAAATACATTACTATTTTGAATTGAAACATCCATTCCATTCCATTTTTTGAAAACCTATTGTACCGCTATATGGTAATATTTGGGCACTAAAGCTCTTGAATTATACGAGTCAAGTGAGTGTATATCGCATCTCTCAGTACTGACTCTTCAAACATGGCGAGTCAGAAAAAAGAATGTGTCTTATTTTTTTTTTTTTGCTGGGATTTTGTAGACTATCTACAATAATCAGGAAATTGGCGCATAATGGCGCAGAAGTACAGCTTCTAACGCCAGGTGGTGGAAACAAGTTTTTCTTCTTGTAAATGCCTAATATTTCATTATCAGTTATTTAAAGTATTTGTTTTTCCAATTAACGTAAATATACAATTTAGAATTAGCTCTGATTGTTGTAAAAAAATTGGTAAAGTGAGTTACCCATTACTTCCCTCGTAAACATGGAGTCTAAATTAAATACTATATATATTCCAATAAACTTCTCCAACCGTCTTCCTCCCTCTTTTACTAACCCGAATTAACTCGCTTCCCCACTCCTCCCATCCCTTATATGTTTGAATGTAAATAATTATGCAACCAAAATCTAGGAAAATTCTCAAAATGCTATTGAAACTATTAAAAATGTATTCACCTTCGCCCCTTTCACACTACCGTCTTAAAGTGAGACAGTTCAATACCTACAGGTTTCTTTCCTAGTCCAAGTTTTATATTTAAAATCAATATCCCATTTTGTTCTCGACTTATCCTATAAAACAAAAAGACAGAGGTCCCGACGGCAATTCAGAGCCATGTTTTTCGTGATCTAGAATCCCTTACATGCGAAAAATGAAAGAATCTCCGGCTAGTAAGTTTTTTACGAATTGATTACTCACTTAGACAGCTAAAAGCAGTCAATTGCTGATTTTACACTTCACCCTCACGTACAGGGTGAGTCAACGATAGAGTAAAGTTCATTATCTTTTATTAAGTATGTCATATACCTATTTCTAATAGTTTTCGATTTATTTTGAACTTTCCAATTTTTACCCTTTGTTTTTAATACACTTACGCTATTGTGAAAACATAAACAAACAGTTAATAATAATTTTAATATAGTTTAACTTATCTAATGATTAATTATTATGACGTAATAAATGTTCAAAAATGCCCGTCTACTTGAATACACATGTTTAGTCGTTTTACTATATTTTCCTTCACTTTCCTTAGCATAAGGTCGTTATTGTCTTGCACGCATCCCGTATCCTATTTTCCATATCTACGGGTGTTGTAGGGTGATTAACATAAACACGATCTTTAATGTAGCCCCACAAAAAAAGTCTAAAGGTGTTAAGTCACATGATCGAGGGGGTCACTGAATGAATCCATCCCTATCGATCCATTTTTGGTGGGTAATGATCGTTTAAAACTTCCCGAACTTCCCGGATATCTGGGCCTGTTAAGCAGTTCGCGGAAAAAATATGGACCAATAATTCGAAAATTTAATATTCCATACCATACATTAAGCGACCAATGGTTTTGGTTTTGAACTTCCCGGACCCAAAATGGATTAAATGTTGAATAATAATGCATGTTATGGCTGTTAACTGCTCCATTACAAAATTGTCTATTAGTGTACTTCGCTCCGTAAAGCGTTACTGCCAAAAGACAATTTTTTCCCGCCTCACCCAGTATATAAACCAAATCAATTAATTCATTTTTAGGAAAATTCGTAACTATTACCTTAATACGTCACTTACTACAACAAATTAAACTATTTTTACTTGCTTAATAGACTTGTCAAAATTTGACAATGGTAACATTTTTGTTTTGTCTTGGCAACTATGATATTATAGCGTAAGTGTATTAAAAACAAGGGTAAAAAATTGAAAAAATCAAAATAAATCGAAAACTATTAAAAATAGGTATATGACATACTTAATAAAAGTTGGAGGGTTTTGTAAAATCTATCAGAAAAAATAATAATATATAGGGTGTGCTATTTAAAAAAATTTGAGATTTTTCAATTTAAAATAGTCGAAATGCATAAATTTATTTTGAACACCCTGTAGCGTCTAACTCAAATTGCGTTATATATCTTTTTTTTTCATCTTTATAGTGCGCTCGTAGCAATTATGAGTATTCCATCTTCAGAAACAATGGCGCTACTGGCAATTTTTTACAAAACTGAAAACTAGTATTTTTTTAAAAAAAAAAAAAAATCTAAAAAAACAAAAAGTTTAGGTATATCACATTATTAATAAAAAAAGTTATAAAATTTTACGCAGAATTTAAAAATAAATTAGAAAATAGGATGTTCCATTTAAAAAAAAACATATGTTATATCGGCCACACTTTTTTGAAGTACCCTGTATACTCAAAAATAATTTTAAAACCGTGCACCTTAACATTCCTTAAAACCATTGTATTTAAAATTTTTCGTCATTCCCGAAACAAATGAGATAATGAACTTTACTCTATCATTTACTCATCCTGTACACACAAATACACGGCAGTAGAGGACTGTTTTTTCGTAAATATCATCTGCATGAAGACAAAAAGCCAAAAGCCTCTTCGGTCTTTTTGCCGAGTGTTTTATTTAAATCTCGAATGAATTATCCCTGATATCAAGACTCATTTTTACGTATGCTATTATCACTTTACTGTTAATTACATTGCGATACCAAGTAATTGTCTTCAAAAAGCAATTTGTATAAAGTAAAGACCTCAAGCTTAAAGCAAACCAAACACCTTGTTTATTTCTTTGTGGCAAAAACAACAGTTAAGAGTAAAATAAATAATTTTATTTAATTTGCATTTTCTGGGGTTTAAAGTTTTGGCCCTGTTAATAATTTATACCGGTGTTATTTCGGTAGTGAAATTTATTTATCTACAAATTGAAAGTTTAATTACACTTTAGTCATTTTAACATTGCCATCGGGTAATTTTTTTATCGTGTCGAAAATATCCAGTTTAAAACTGTTATTCCTAGATATTTCTACTATCTTTAATTGCTTATAGAAATAAACAAGTTGTTTAAATTTTGTTAGTGTTTCGTACGGAACACTTATAAGATCACTTCGGTGTCTGTCCGTCTGGCACACCCAATTTTCTCCGAAACTGTTTGACATAGAAAGTTCGAATTTGGTACTGACATAGGAACTGATGGCCTCATTATAACCGTATAGTTTTTAAAGTTAAATTTTGACTTAAGAGGTTAGTTTTGGGGGTGAAATCGGTAGTGAAAAAAGAGTTTTTTTTTTCCAGGTCATCGAGTGGGGTGTCAAATGAAAGCTTGTAAAAGCACAAGTTCAAAAATGTATATAATGTAATACTTGCGTACACTTTTCTTTGTATTATTTTTAAATAATTGCGAAAAATCGCTGCCCCCCTTATCTCGAAATATACTGATCAAAAAATTTTGAAAAAATTCTGAAATGTTCTCCATAGGGTGTACATTGAACGAAAATTATCACGAGTGCATTACCTTTAATAATTTATCTGGTATATAAAGAAAAAACAAAAATTTCAAGGTCACCAGTTTTCACTAAAAATCGGAAAAACTTTGTTGAAAACTCATTGATCATTTCATACCTCCGTAACAAAAATTTTAAAAATTAATCAACGTATGGAACACTAATTGCGCAAATCCGGCTTGCACTTGGTCGGTTTTTTTATTTTATTATTGTATGAATGCTAAATTCATCAGTAGCTACCAGGTGTACAAGTATGAAATGCGGATTTTTTTTCAAAGTATTCAAAGTATGCTCCATCGCTTGTCATACATTTTTCCCAGCTTTCGGGCAATTTGTGGACACCACGCCAGTACAAATCTTCCCCTTTTGCTGCGAACCATTCATCGAGCCATTTTTTCACATCTTCGTACGAACCAAAGCGCTCCTCAGCAAGTGCGTGACCCATCGATGCAAACAAGTGGTAATCGGAAGGAGCCAAGTCTGATGAGTAAGCGGCATGGGGTAGAACTTCCCAGCTGAGTGCTTCCAACGTGTCGCGAACTGGTTTTGCCGTATGTGATGGAGCATTGTCGTGAAGAAAAATAACTTTGTTGCCTCTTTCGGTATTCTGGCCTTTTTTCAAGCAGCAAAACGGTTCAAATCGGTCAATTGTTGTTGGTAACGTTTAGTATTAACCGTTTCCTCAGGTTTTAACAGCTCATAATAGACCACGCCCCTCTGGTCCCACCAAACACAGAGCATCATCTTTCTGCCACAGCGATTCGGTCTTGCGGTCGATGTGGATGGTGCGCCTGGGTCTACCTATGATTTTTTTGCCCTTGGGATTCTCAAAATAAATCCACTTTTCATCCCCTGTAACTATACGATGCAAAAACGACTTCTTTTTGTACCGAGTGAGCAAAATGTCACACGTGTTTTTGCGCTCTCCATTTGCCTGTCGTTCAACTGATGTGATACCCATCTACCGGCTTCTGAATCTTTCCCATCTCTCGTAGCCGATTGGAAACAATAATTCAGGTTAGGTGATTTATTTTTTCTTAATGTGAGATTAGGAGATGAACGGCAGGTGATTGTACTTAGTTTGTTTTTAACTAGAGCAAATTTCCTGAAATGAAATTTACTTACGTATACAGGATGTCTCGAACGGTATGGTTAATAATTTAGATTGGGTCAAAATAAGGTCAAAAGTTCACATAAAATTCTCCTATGTCCCCTAATAACCGAACTACAGCCCAAAGAGGGCACCAGGAAAATCGTCTTTATTCTTTATTTGCGAAACCGTCGTGGATTGAAACATGAAGCTTAGGTACTATCCTAAGCTGCATACACTGATTCAAATCGGGAAACAAAAATTTGTCAGCATTTTAACAGGGACTTTAAAAACAAGGAAAGGCGGGTAAAAATAGATCTAACTTTTTTGGTCATTGAAATTTACATTTTTCTATGTCAAATTATAAAAAGTTAACATTTTTTAAAAAAGCTGGCTTTTATTAAACTCGTTTGGATGAGCCATTTTCGAAATAAACTGAATTAAAGATTACCTTGCACGGCAAAAAATGCACATCGTTACAAAGGATGTTTTATTAATTTCATTCAATCAAATTTTTTATGATTACTGTTAGTTATGTTTCTTTTTACTAAAGAATTATAATTGGTAAAAAAACATAGCAATAACCATAAAAAATTTTATTGGGCGAAATTAATGAAACCTTCTGTGTAACACAAGTAATATGTTTGCAAGGTAATCTTTAACTCAGTTTATCTCGAAACCGGCTCATCTAATCGTGTTCAGTAAGTTGAACTGTTTTTTTCGTTTTTATAATTTGACATCGAAAAATATAAATTTCAATGTACAAAAAGGTTAGGGCCATTTATAACTCACCTTTCCCTACTTTTGAAGTCTCTGTTGAAATTTCGACCATTTTAGTATCACAGTTCGAAGCAGTGCATGCAGTTTAGGACACTATCTAAATTTCAAGTTTCAATGTACAACGGTTTCGCAAATAATGAATATCAACCATTTTCCAGGTGCTCGGTAATAAGGAGATATAAGACAAACGTTTATATGATCTTCTAATCTTATCTTCACTCAATCTACTCGGTCCTAAATTACACAGGCCAACATTTTTCAAATCCTGATACCACACTATACTTCTTCCAAGGTTTTTGGTGCGCTGAATCCAAATCCGACCTCAGATTTGCTCCATCACATCAGGTTTTCGAGATATCCTAACCTAGAAATGCAAAAAACACGGTTTTTTGCATTTTTAGGTTAGGAGATCTCGAAATATTACACCGCAAATTAATTTTTCTCCACAAAACTCAATACAAAATCTGAAAGTACTACTCTTCCCCTTTAATATGCACTTTGAATTTTTCAGATATTTCAGTTCTTCTCGGAGAAATCGCCCGTTAAAATTAACTAGTTTGGCATTTTCATTACAATCATACCAAAAAAAAAGTTGATCCCCTAACATTTTGATAAGAAATAGAAGTAATTTCATTCGAATTAGTTCTAAAGAGTACCAGGTGTACAAGTAAGAAATGCGGATTTCAGACAACAGATGGTGCACCAATGCAGTTTGTGCTATAAAGATTTGATACTGCGCCATTTTGTTGTGTCATCAACAAGTGTCAGACGCGCACAAGTGATAAATTGGAAAAGTGTGTGCATAGTGTTGTGTTGTGTTCAATATGTCGAAATTTATACTGAACAAATAGCATTCGCGGAAAGCATTAATTTTTTGTTTTCATTTGAAGAAAACTGCTGTCGAATCATACCGATTACTTCGAGAAGATTAGAGAAGAGCATACTTTGAATAAAGCACTTTTTATCATTCTTCCGAATTTAACATACTTTTTTAGAAAAAAAATCCGCATTTCATACTTGTACAACTGGTAAGAAAAAATTCATAGAAAAAAATCATAAAAAAAAAATCGTTTCTTGACTCTGGGTTCGGCTGAGAGCGGTAATATGCTATCGTTCATATAAAGAAATTTGTCAAGGTTGCGGGAAAAAATATAACAAATATCGAGTTTTATAGTAAATTAGACTCTTTAGAATTCCGACCCGGCATATCGGATCCACCATTTTGAATTTCTTAGTTAGGGACAAACCATGATTTGGTGGAGTTAAATCGACCACGAATTCGGATTCGTCCCAAAAATCATATAAAACTACTCTCCCCTGCTGGATCAACTTTTATTTGGTATGGTTGTAACGAAAACGCCAAACTAATTAATTTCAACTGACGATTTCTCCGAGAAGAAATAAAATATCGGAAAAATTCATGCATTTTGAAGGGGAAGAGTAGTACTTTCAGATGCCGCAGCGATTTTTGTCGAGAAAAATTAATTGGCGGTATAATATAATCCCAAATCTAGTGAAAACCGTGTTCTTTTGCATTTCTAGGTTAGGATATCTCGAAAACGTAATGTGATGGAGCAATTTTGCGATCGGATTCGGATTGAGCGTCGAAAAGTATACTCTGGTCTAAGGGTCTGGAGTTTCATCCAATTTTGTCGGCCTGTGTTATTGACCATACCTTTTGGGACATCCTGTATAGATTTAACGTAACAACTACGTTATTATTAAAAAAACTTTTCACTCATTATGTTTCCTAATTCTTTCCGAATGCAACAGGGATAACGAAGTGGGTATTTTACAGATTTTAGACATCTGAGTTATAAATTATAGTGTATAATTCTCCATAGGCTCATTTTAGAATGTCACACAATTCAATCCAATTAAATTACGATACACATGCGGTTCTAATTAAAAGCACCCCTGGCGTATATGAACGTGGATAAAGCTCGGTTAACAAATACATTTTTATTTCATATCCCCTGATTTTCAAAGAAAAAGATCTGAGACATATTAAATTATTAATTATCCTTTTTGGAGGCTTTAATCAACCTTTATTCCAAGATCAAAAAAGTCCCGTCTTAAAAAAGGTAATATCGTATCATTCTAAAGATCTTTTTTAAAATAATACACTCAAGAATTAGATCCAAACATTAATTCATTCTGAACGATACACAAACGAAAGCACATTTATTGATTACGAAAAAGTTTATTTATTTTTTATAAAATTAGACACACTCTTTCATCAAGACAATGCACCGTGTCACAAGTCAATGGTTACCATGGCCAAATGGCATAATTTGAAGTTCGAATTGCTTCCTCATCTACTGTATTCTCCAGATTTGGCCCCCAGCAACTATTATCTATTCGCAGACCTCAAAAAAAATGCTCGCAGGAAAGAGATTTGGCTCAAATAAAGAACTTATCGCCGAAACTGAGGCCTATTTTGAAGGTAAAGACAAATCCTTCTACGAGAAAAGTAATTGCATATTATTTATTGCTCTTTTAAGAGTAAGAAAAAAATTGTTGACAAAATTTTTATCATAAATTATAGGTGTTAATTCGAATTTTTTAGGCCACTGTTGAAAAAACGCCGCTTCAAGGTCTGCGTGATTTCTTGTGTGTGTAACACGTAGGCTCAAAAGTTTTTGGTCTGACACATAGATTTCGCCCTTTTCAAAAAATCCATATGATTTTTAGGAAATACCAACTTTCAAAGGATATGGGTCAAAATTTCATGACATTTCGACAATTAATTTACAAGTTACAGTGGTTTTAGTGACGCTACTTTTGATATTTTTAAAACAATCGAAAAAATCGAATTTCGTATATTGAATAAATACTGTTTTTTGATAGGAAAAAATGCCATTCAAGCAAAGCAATGGCTTGATAAGTATTACGAGAACTCTGCCCCTGGAAAACTGTTCATCATTTACTGGTATGCTGAATTTAAACCCGTCGTACAGACACAAATGACTCTGAACGCTCCGGACACCCAAATGAGGTGGTTACACCGAAAAACATCAAAAAAAATCCACTAAATTGTTTTTGATAATCGTTAAAGTGAAATTGCGTGAGATAGCTGACACCCTAAAGATATCAAAAGAACGTATTGATCATATTTTGCATGCACATTTGGGCATCAGAAAGCTCTGTTCAAAATGGGTACCGCGTTTGCTTATAGTGGACCAAAAACGACAACGTGTGGATGATTCTGAGCGCTGTTTGGACCTGTTTAAGCACAATAAAAAGGATTTTTTCATGCGATATGTGACAATGGATGAAACATGGATGCACCACTACACATCGGAATTAAATTCGCATCTCTTCATGATAAGCAGCGGAAATGTGTGTTAATAGTAAGTAAGTATCAAATCTCCCTAATAAGTATTCAAAGATATGTACGCCAAATAAAAATAAAACAGTATACAGACAGGTGTGAAAATCAAGAGAGTTTAATAATATGAAATGTGTAGTCAATACACACACACAATAGTTTTCAGGGATAATATTAAAGGTCTTTAATGATTTTTAATCGGAATCTGTACAGTTATTGACCAAACGGGATTAAATATAAATACACAGAAGACTGAAATATGCATTGAAATGGAATACTTTCGAACTTTCCCTTGGATGGACGTTTGTTTTCGATCCGATAACCCATCTGACTGCGCCAGGGAGGTCTCCGATGTTATTTTGGCTGGTATGGAAGCTTACATCCCTTTTTCGAAGAAATGCTCCTCCAACGGCAAGCCTTGGTTCGACCGAAAATGCAAAGAAGCTGTTGCTTCTAAACATATTGCCTACCGACAATGGCGTGAAAATCCTAACACCTTAAATCGAAACATCTTTGTTCATGCCCGGAACAGATGCAAGGGAATTATCGACGAAACCAAGGAGGCACACAATCAACGAATTAGAAACAAACTTCTCGCTTGTCCCAACAATTCCAGGTCCTTTTGGGCAGTCGCTAAGGGAGTTAGTCAAAATTTTACCAAATCCACCATACCACCACTCACACGGCCAGATAATTCCATTGCAACCACACCTGTTGAGAGAGCGAACTTGTTGGCTGAACTCTTTGCTTCACATTCTACTGTCGATTTCCAAGGAGAAACACCACCTACTATTCCTATATTGCAGTCAAGGATGCCCGATGTTGTCTTCAGACAGCGCATCATAAAGCGTATTTTAATGAAGCTAGACACCAAGAAGGCTTCTGGCGCTGACGGAATACCTGCCATAGTTCTCAAAAACTGTGCAAGGGAACTAACACCAGTTTTCTGTAGACTTTTTAACCTATCCTACAGAAAGGGAATATTTCCGTCCTGCTGGAAATGTGCCACGGTTCAGCCGATACCTAAAAAAGGTAAGAAGACCTTGCCAAATAACTATCGACCAGTTGCACTGCTTTCAATAATATCGAAAGTCATGGAAAAGGTTATCAATGAGCATCTTCTAAAATATCTTGAACGATTCAATATTATTAGCGATCACCAATATGGTTTTCGTAAACATAGATCAACAGGAGATCTTCTGACTTATGTAACACATGTTTGGAACAACGCAATTGAACACTTTGGAGAATCTCGAGCGGTTGCTCTTGACATATCCAAGGCATTCGACCGTGTTTGGCACGATGGACTGTTGGCTAAGTTGCGCTCTTATGGTATGTCTGAAAGGTTCTGTTTGTGGCTCTCATGTTTCCTCAGAGAGCGTCCTTTACGAGTGGCGGTCGACGGATTTCTTTCTAACACCCTCACTATCAACGCCGGTGTGCCCCAGGGCTCCATACTGTCTCCTACTCTCTTTCTCATTTACATTAACGATCTGCTGGAAAAGACCGGGAATCCAATCTATAGCTTTGCAGATGACAGTACGCTTGTCTCTTCATTCACCTTGAACGCTCGGACATCGGCTGCTTAGGCGAATATCCGCAGACAGCAGGAGGTCGTTCAACTTAACAAAGACCTGGAAGAAATTCTATCTTGGGGTGACAGTAACCAAGTGGAATTTAACGCTACAAAAACCCAAGCGGCAGTTTTTTTCTAAAAAAGTTAACGTTGCTGAACCCGACATAGTTATGTCGGGGCACTCCATTCCCATAGCATCGTCGCTCAATTTGTTGGGCGTTAGTTTGGGAGCAAATATGTCCTGGCATGAGCATGTTGCAGGCATAGTAAGGAGAGCTTCTCAAAAGTTGGGAATATTATTTAGAACCAGAAAGCTTTACACCCCACAGCAACTGTTAATTCTTTATAAAGCCCAAATTCGACCAACTATGGAATACTGCTCCCACGTTTGGGGCTCCGCTCCCAAACATACACTGCATTTGTTGGATTCTGTTCAGAGAAGAGCGGTCCGTCTGATTGGGGACCCGGAATTGACCGGCGGCCTTGATTCGCTGGAACATCCAAGAACGGTTGGCGACTTGAGTCTGTTCTACAAGTATTTTCATGGAAAGTGTTCGAAGGATGTAGCCCGCTTAATTCCTCCCAAAGCGGTGCATGTTAGAAATACACGTCGCGCTGGTGCTTCGCATCCGTATGAGGTTCAGCTTGTTACTCCGCGTACGACGCTTTTCAAGCAATCTTTTATATGGAGAACGTCATCCCTTTGGAATAATTTGCCCAGCGCTGTGTTTCCCACCGAGTACAATTTACAGCGATTCAAGAACAACGTGAATCGCTTTTTCCGCACTCGTGCCGCTCCTGGAGCGCTTTAGGGACTTCCCTGCAGCACGTGTGCTAGACCAATAAAAAAAAAAAAAAAAAAAAAAAAATTGAAAGCCCTACTAAATAAATGTCTCTTTGAGAGAAAAATACCAATAAAATGGTGTAAATCGGAGGTTATACTTCTCTTTAAGAAAAGCGATAATATTGATATTAAAAATTATGGACCCATATTTCTTCTGTTGCACTTATACAAACTCTTCACTAAAATCTTAATCAATCGCCTAACAGCAAAACTAGATTTCTATCAACGTGTGGAACAGGCCGGCTTCAGAAAGGGATTTAACATGATCGACCACCTCTTCACAATACCTGCTGTAATAGAAAAACGTACAGAATATAAGAAACCCTTCATTGATTTTCATTAGGCTTTGATACATTGAAATCTGGCCAGTTTTAAAATCCCCAGCGAATACAAGAATAGATTTCAGATATATAAAAATAATAGAGAATATCTATAAAGAAGCAGACCTTTCACATTAAATATCTCGGAGGGCAAATCAACAGATTTTTAAAATCATATTATTATATTAACAAGAAATGCAGATAAGTGTTATAGCAGTTTCAAAAATCAAAAAATATTGTTTAAATAAATGACCTCAGAGAAAAACAAATTAATGTTTTACTCTAACTTCTTCAATTTCTTAATACACGTGTTTGGGGTGGAACATAAATCTCATTTAGTAAAATTAAATGTAAGCCAGAAAATCTTCATAAAATAATATACGAGGCTGGTTTGAAAAGTCCGTGCAAAAATAAAAACTACTTATGTGTTTGGGGTAAACTTTTTTTATTTTTCGACATAGTCTCCTTTTAGGCTTATACACTTCGTCCAACGATGTTCTAGTTTGTTGATCCCTTCCGAATAATAGGATTTGTCCAAGTCTGCAAAATATCCATTAGTGTCTGCAATCACCTCCTTGTTTGAATAAAATCTTTGTCCCGCCAGCCATTTCTTCAAATTGGGGAACAAACAGTAGTCCGAGGGAGCCAAGTCTGGAGAATAGGGGGGATGTGAAACGAGTTGGAATCCTATTTCCATTAATTTTGCAATCACAACTGCTGAGGTGTGTGCTAGTGCGTTGTCGTGATGGAAAAGGACTTTCTTGTGGGCCAATCGCGGGCGTTTTTTCTTGCAGCTCGGTTTTCAAACGGTCCAATAACGATAAATAATATTCACCTGTAATAGTTTTAACCCTTTTCCAGATAGTCGATGAGGATTATCCCTTGCGAATCCCAAAGACAGTCGCCATAACCTTTCCGGCCGAAGGAACGGTCTTCGCCTTTTTTGGTGCAGATTCCCCCTTGGTAACCCATTATTTAGATTGTTGTTTGGTCTCAGGAGTATAGTAAATGTATCCATGTTTCTTCCACAGTGACGAAACGACGCTTACAGTCCTCCGATTCTTCTGGAACAGCTGCAAACCATCCTTGCAACACTTCACACGATTCCGTTTTTGGTCAAGCGTGAGCAATCGCGGCACCCATCTTGCGGATAGCTTTCTCATGTCTAAATGTTTATGCAAAATATTATGTACCCGTTCAGTCGAGATGCCCACAGCACTAGCAATCTCACGCACCTTAACTCTTCTGTCATTAATCACCATATCATGGATTTGATCAATGATTTCTGGAGTCGTAACCTCCACAGGCCGTCCAGAACGTTCAGCGACACTTGTGCCCATATGGCCAGTCCGAAAATTTTGAAACCACTTATAAACTGTTCTAATCGAAGGTGCAGAGTCACCATAATGTTTATCAAGCTTCTCTTTAGTCTCCTGAGGCGTTTTGCCTTTCATAAAGTAATGTTTAATCACCACACGAAATTCTTTTTTCGTCCATTTCTTGAAAATCACTCGACTTCCTTGATTACCATGAATGCCAAACACAAAGAAATATACCAATATGGCTGAAACTTGGTGTGCGTTCATTCAAGAGATGCTACTAACTAAACATGTCCTCGATACGCGCCGGTGGTGCAATCTCTCGGACTTTGCACGGACTTTTCAAACCAGCCTCGTATAGCAGAAATATATACTATTCTATTGATTTAGTTTTCCAGAAAAGTGGATTAATCGACCTTAATCAGATTTATAACTTTAAAGGGGCTTGTATACAACAATAAAAAATCGATTAGAGGAAACTACTCATGATCGTAATACCAGATACGAAAACACGAAACATACTAAGACTATTAAAGCCAAAAAATGGGGCAAAAATTTATATAATATTAAACGAAAATCTTCCAAAAAAATTATTTTCTCTCACCCTCAGACAGGTCATACTTCTTATACGTACGTACACACACACACACACACACACACACACACATATATATATATATATATATATATATATATATATATATATATATATATATATAATACGCTTATTATTGCAGATTTTTTGTACAAAGGAAGAAGGCCTTATCTAGGAAGTTGGTGGGATAATCCTTTAGAACTTTTTATCCTAAAGTCTACAAACCTTTTACACGTACACAGTCCTATAAAATTCTTTTAAATCAATAGTGGAAAAAATGGAACGAAAAATCCAAAAAGGTATATTTGTGATGAGTATAAAAATATTAAAAATACTAACTCAAGAAAGGCGATTTGTTTCAATTGCATAGATACCTCTGACTGGAAAAAAATTTTAATATCACGCTGTTATTGTAGAACCTTAAAATCCCGATTTTTCCAACGGATTCTTTTTAGCAGGAAATTGGTTTCCGATTCCCCTGACAAAACTTTACGAAACCGGTTTTATTTGTTAAACAAAAAAAGAAAGAAGCTGTCTGTTGAACTTCACATTGGTGCTGATCGAATTAGCTATTTCAGCGTCTGCCGTGTGCAAACTTCTTTGGATATTTTCAGCTTTAGAGAAAAAACATCAAATCAGATATTTAATTTGTAGCGGATAATTAATAAAAATACAGTGTCTGGACTTACAGGTTGTTATTTTTAAAGGAAAAATCGTTTTCAAAGTAAAAAAAAAAAACCGGTCAAGTGCAAGTTGAACTTGCACAATTAGTGTTCCGTACGTTGATTGTTTTTAAAATAAAAATTTTTGTTAGGGTGGTATAAAGTGATCAGTGACTTCACAAAACACACCCCAAATGAATTTTCAACAAAGTTTGTTTCCAATCTTTACTGAAAACTGGTGACCTTGAAATTTTGTTTTTTTTTTTATACACCAAATAAATTATTAAAGGTAATGCACTCGTGATAATTTTCGTTCAATCTATACCCCGTGGAGAATATTCCAGAATTTTTTCAAAATTTTTTGATCAGTATTTTTCGAGATAAGGTAGGGGACAGCGATTTTTTAAAAGTAATACGAAGAAAAGTGTGCGCAAGTATTACATTATATATATATATATATATATATATATATATATATATATATATATATATATATATATATATATATATTTTACTCGTGTTTTCACAAGCTTTCATTTGACACCACACTCGATGACCTAGTAAAAAAATTTTTTTTCACTTCCGATTTCACCCCTCAAAACGAACCTCTTAAGTCAAAATTTATGTTACGGTGGTATAAAATGATCAGTGACTTCACAAAACACACCCCAAATGAGTTTTCAACAAAGTTTGTGTCCAATCTTTACTGAAATCTGATGACCTTGAAATTTTTGTTTTTTTATATATACCATATAAATTATTAAAGGTAATGCGCTCGTGATAATTTTCGTTCAATCTACACCCCGTGGAGAATATTCCAGAATTTTTTCGAAATTTTTTGATAAGTACTTTTCGAGATAAGGCCCGGGACAGCGATTTTTTCGCGAATTTTTAAAAATAATACAAAGAAAAGTGCGCGCAAGTATAATATTATATATATATTTTTTACTCGTGTTTTCACAAGCTTTCATTTGACACCACACTCGATGACTTAGTAAAAAAATTTTTTTTTTCACTTCCGACTTCACCCCCCAAAACTAACCCCTTAAGTCAAAATTTAATTCTCAAAACTACATGGCTCTGATGAGGCCATCAATTCCTATATTATTACCAAATTTCACCTTTCTATGTCAAACAGTTTCCGAGAAAATCGGGTGTGACAGACAGACAGACAGACAGACAGACAGACAGACAGACAGACAGACAGACAGACAGACAGACAGACAGACAGACAGACAGACAGACAGACAGACAGACAGACAGACAGACAGACAGACAGACAGACAGACAGACAGACAGACAGACAGACAGACAGACAGACAGACAGACAGACAGACAGACAGACAGACAGACAGACAGACAGACAGACAGACAGACAGACAGACAGACAGACAGACAGACAGACAGACAGACAGACAGACAGACAGACAGACAGACAGACAGACAGACAGACAGACAGACAGACAGACAGACAGACAGACAGACAGACAGACAGACAGACAGACAGACAGACAGACAGACAGACAGACAGACAGACAGACAGACAGACAGACAGACAGACAGACAGACAGACAGACAGACAGACAGACAGACAGACAGACAGACAGACAGACAGACAGACAGACAGACAGACAGACAGACAGACAGACAGACAGACAGACAGACAGACAGACAGACAGACAGACAGACAGACAGACAGACAGACAGACAGACAGACAGACAGACAGACAGACAGACAGACAGACAGACAGACAGACAGACAGACAGACAGACAGACAGACAGACAGACAGACAGACAGACAGACAGACAGACAGACAGACAGACAGACAGACAGACAGACAGACAGACACCGAAGTGATCTTATAAGTGTGTTCCGTACGGAACACTAAAAAATGTCGCCATTATATGGAATCCCGTTTTGATATTAATTTTGTACATTTGTTGCTTGAATAAAATATTTATTTACCTTTTTTTAGGTCTAGTTCTATAGAAATAGGCCCATTGTAAAGATAATAGACATAAATCTATTGCAGAGAATATTTTGAAGAATCTCAAGTTGTTCTTGATATACTCGAGGCGCTCGTTCGTGCTTGGTATGTTCGACTATTGCCTAAGCTTTGCTTTTATGGCGTGTCAAAAAATTTACTTAGAGATCGTTCTTTGCTAGTGGAAATTGTAGATTTCTTGTCGAGACCTTTACCATCAACGTCGATCGATTCCAGGAAACCAGTATTGATTTCTTCTTCTTCGTTAATGATGATCTCGAAACCCCAAAAATATCTTCTTTTCAAAATGAACTATATATATATATATATATATATATATATATATATATATATATATATATATATATATATATATATATATATATATATGGTTGTGGGACGTAATGAAATGTATTGACAAACTAGAGGTAGTATTTCTTAACAGATTAAATTTTACATAGGCAAGGATACTTTGGGTCAGTGTCCATGTTAACACCATTGTTAAAAGTATGCTAACTTTACATACAAGTTTGTTATAGGATACATCCCTGGAGTCTTTAATTAATTTTTGAAAGATACTGAAATATTTAAGAAAGATCTTCACACTGCATAGTGGATAAAATTTAAAAAATACGTAGGCATAGAATGTGTCACACCTAGCATTAGCAGTTCCTAAAAAACTACTGATTCAATATAACTAAATAAATTATAAACTAATAGAAATATAAGGAGTGAAACATAAATATGTAATGACTACAAAATTTCTACACACTTCGTAATTACTGCTGGTAAGCTCTATTTTGTAAAATTTGTTAATGTGATATTTTAGTATGATATATATATATATATATATATATATATATATATATATATATATATATATATATATATATATATATATATATATATGTATATATGTATATATATATATATATATATATATATATATATATATATATATATATATATATATATATATGTGTATATATATATATATATATATATATATATATATATATATATATATATTTGTTATATTTCTACGGCTGTCGGAAACAAATATGGCGATTGATCAGATCACAAAAGAAGGGGGTTAATGAGCTGGTTGAAACGAATCAAATACCCAAGGAAAACTGGATCAACTATCTAATTGATCTATATAAGGCAGAAGATACAGAAGCAACACTAGATACACCAGAAATAGTGATTAATGAGAACGCTGAAATTATAATGTTCGACATACAGCAAGCCTTACAGAAGCTCAAGAATAGAAAGAGCCCCGGACCAGACAGTATTCCGAATGAACTTCAGAAATATGGGGGAGAAAGCCTTGAACAGCAACTGACGAAATTAATTCAGAAGATTTTCTACCACCACCGAATTCCAAATGAATGGCGAACAAGTACCACCATTCTTATATTTAAAAAAGGAGACAAGAAAATACCTTCAAATTATAGAGGAATAAATTTGCTTGACCACCACATTAAAACTCACAACAAAGATCATAACGAATAAAATTAACAGTCTCACCTCCCTAGAAGATGAACAACAAGGATTCAGATCAGGCAGATCTTGCACGGACACCATTTTTGTCCTAAGACAAATATCGGAGAAGTCTATTGAATACAACAAGCCCGCTTACATATGTCTTATTGACTTAGAAATGGCATTTGACCGTGTCCAGTTGAAAGACGTTATACATCTCCTCTACAATAGACAAATCCCACACAATCTGATCAAAACTATAGGAAATATATACACGATAAATAAAATCTAAGCTAGAATAAACGGAGAACTGACCAATCCGATACCAGCCGGGAATGGTATTCGTCAAGGGGACTCACTGAACCCCCTCCTCTTCAACATCGTCATGGACGAAGTAATAAGGAAAGTGAGCCCAATGAAAGGATATAAAATTACCATATTGTGCTACGCTAACGACACGGTATTATTAGCGGAACATAAAAATGATCGACAACGACTCCTACATCAAGTTAATCACATAGCCAAATCCTTCAATATGGTTATATCCGCCGGTAAAACAAAATGTTTAACAACATCTAAGACACCTTTAAGATGTAAACTTGAGGTGGGCGGACAAGTTATCCAAAAGGAAATGAAACTGGCTTGGGCATAGAGATATAGAGTTGTGGCGATGTTGAAGCAGAGGTGAGGGAACAAACAACGAGAGCTATAAAAATAGCAGGATGCCTAAATGACACAATATGGCGTAACAAAAGTATAGGAATTGAGACCAAATCGAGAATTTACAAAACAGCTGTAAGACCTGTTATGACATACATCGCAAAGACCAGGAAACATCCAAGACAAAAAGACTGTTGGAAACAACAGAGATGAGGGTACTTCGTAGAATATCTGGGAAAACACTGTTGGATGGAGAAAGAAGTAGGGATATAAGAAATACGTGTGAAGTCGACGATATCAACGATTTGGTATTAAAAAGGAAAAAAGAGTGGAATGAGCACATTGGTCGGATGGAGGGCTGAAGAATGGTAAGAGTGACCCGAGATAAGTCACCAGTTGGGCATACGAGCGTGGGCCGCTACCGAAAGAGGTGGAGCGATCACTTTGAATGTAGAGGAGTAGTAGGCAGGTGGATGAAGAATAAACAGGCGGACACCTAAAGAAAAAGTATATATATATATATATATATATATATATATATATATATATATATATATATATATATATATATATATATATATATATGTATATATATATATGTTCTTCTTCCCCTAACCATTCTCTATCTTCTGGACATAGGCCCTTCTCATGGATTTCAACATGTCCCTGTTTTGAGCAATTTGATACCAAATGAGCCTCGCTGATTTTTTAATATCGACGTACCAACGTTGTTGAGGTCTACCAGTATTTTATTTTTTTCCTTTTTCTGGTACGGGTATCAATATTTCCTGCCATATGGCCAATCCAGTTCCATTCAATTATCCTGGAGTCTTGTTTTATTCCTTATCCAATCGTTTAGTTTGTGGTCCCTGAGTGATTAGTTTTCGATTGCTCTCTGGTGGACTTGTACTCTTCTAATAACTTTCCTTGTCGGAACTCATGTTTCACTACCGCTATATTGTTACTGGGAGAATGCATTCATTATATACTGTACTTTTAAGTTTTAAAGGCAGTTTGGACTGAAAGATTTGCTTCATTTTACCGTATATATATATATATATATATATATATATATATATATATATATATATATATATATATATATATATATATATACATATATATATTTTATCTTTTATACTTTATATTGTTATAAATTAAATTATTGTTATTATTTTGTTTACAACTATCTGATTTTAATAAAGATGTCACTTTCGATTTTGTATTCACAAAATAATTCCCTAATTTGTTGTACACCATATGGGATATTAATTATTTTCATATTTTGTTCTAGGCAAATTAGTAGAGAAATAATCTTGCTAATATCTTATTTATCTCTATCAAATATTTTAATAATGAATTATAACCCTTCAGATTGATTTAATTATATTTTATAATTATTAGTTGTTAATGACAAAAAAGTAATATCAGATACAGTAATATGTACATATTGGTACTTACGTAGATATTTTAGCATGTAGAAGTTCCCGAAAATGAACCTCCAAAATGTTACTTATTCTAGGTCAGGGGTGCTCAAACTTGAACTGCTGGCGATCTACCTCAATATTGTTAGACTACGATCGATCGACTCTGAGAGGCTGCAAGTAAGTGTGATGCAGGATTGTTGTCTAGGTAGGGTGTATCGTGGCATAGATATTAGTTTTCCGCACAATATGCATTTTTTTAGTCAAGGTAAGTGTAGGTCTGCTCTAAAATGTCAATGAAAAAACTCAAATTCAAAATTGCGAGTTTATTGGTTCTTACAAAACAAACGAGTTCTAGTGTCTAAACTTAACTAAAGAGTGACTTTGGATGTTGAAGTGTGACACTGCATGTCCTTAGCATACTTTTCATAAGATGGTACATAATTACCGAGTGCTAATCGCAAGCATGATGACATATGTTCGTCAGTTAGTCGATTGCGATATTTTGACTTAATTATCTTTATTTCAGAAAATGCAGACTCGCACAAGTAAGTTGACACAAACATTGCCGTCAGTTGAAGGGCGATTTGCCTTAGATTCGGATATTTATCGTCAGATATAAAACACCAGAATTTTGTATCAGATGCTGTGGCTTTGACATGTATATCTGATATAATCTGCACTAACTCATTTTCAACAGAACATGAGTCCATGTTAAACTGACTTGCTATTTCAGTAGCTAATTCCTCAATGTTTTTACACGAAAAAGGATAACTCATAAATGATGCGATATTTGCCAATTTACTGAAATCATAAAAACGTATTTCGAATTGGCCCAAAATATTTGATAATTCTGCCTCATAAATATCGTAATTCAACTGAGGAATCCTTGCTTTCAAATAGGGAAAATTTTTCAGATCCTTTCTTTTCAGTTGATCTATCATAAGTTGCAATTTACTTTTGAATGCGTTTATTGCGCTAATCATTTCAATAATAGTTTTTTCCTTTACCTTGAAGCTCCAAATTAATGGTGTTTAAATGCATTGTGATATCTGTCAAAAATGCCAAACCAGTCAGTCATTTTCCGTTTTTCAGCATCTGAGTGTCATCACCTCTTTCGTCCAGAAAAGCTGTTATTTCGGGCAATAATTCTTGAAACCTTTCTAGGAATTTTCCGCGACTCAATCACCTGACGTCCGTGTGAAGAACTAAATCAGTGTGTTCAGCTGACTCACTATCGTCCAACTGCAATTTAAAGAGCCGTCGTTGCTAGCTACGTGCACGGATAGAATTCACGATTCTTATTGCAATGCCCATAATCTCCTCCATGTTTAGAACTTTTGAACACAAAACTCGTTGATGTATAATGCAATGGAAGGAGAAAAATGAAGGGAAATCATCATTAGCTCGACACAATGCCACAAAACCGTTTTTGTTTCCAGTCATTGCTGGTGCTCCATCGGTTGTAATGCACACTAGTTTATATATTGGTTAGTTACAAAATTGAAGAAAACCTGATATATATTTTCGCCACGGGTCTTTCCTTTCAGAGGAATCATTGTCAAAAACTCTTCCTTAGCCGACATGTCATTGAATACCATTCGAATAAAAATACACAGCTGGGCAGTGTCTGTCATATCGGTGGATTCGTCGAACTGTAAAGAAAAGTATGTACATTCCATGATATCATGTTTTATTTTATCTGCCATGTCCTGACTCATGACTTCAACACGCCTTGTGACAGTCGGACGAGATAACTGAAGTTCTCTAATAGCAGACATAATCTCTGTTTTATTTTTAAAATCTCCAAATAAAGTCTCACCCGCTTCAATAAATGCTTCCTTCACAACCAGTCCATCATCAAATGGTTTCTTGTGTTTCGCCAATATATGAGATATTTTAAATGACGCGATCGTTGCAGCTTTTGATTGTTTGGCTGGTCTTGTGAACATGGTTTGTTCTTTTTTCAAACAAGTTATCAAATCTTTTCATAGTTTTTTTATGAACCGTTTTATGATGCCTCTCTAAGTTCCCACGCTTAAGTATTGCAACTGACGCACGGCAAATGATACAAATGCACTTATCCTTTACCATACAAAAGAAAAATTCTTCCTCCCAATTGTTATTAAAATGATAAGTTTTACTTTTCTTCGCCGCACTCATTTTGTACTATTTATTAGTAAACTTTGTTTCGATGTATCGCCTTCAAGTTACAACTCAGACTGACTCCTATTCCTGCAGGCGCAACATTTATATCGGCGCGAACGAAGTCTCGAATGTTCCCGTCGAACACGCCGCCCGAAGTTTCTAGAAAAATCGGCGGGAATCAAAAACGCGGCTTTTCTTTGACAAGTACCGCGCGTTCCTTTGATAAAGCCGCCTTTTGCCGCTAGCAGGGAGTTATTACGTTAAAAGTAAGTGATGAGGGGGTTATTCTGGCCTAATTGTGGATCGAATAAATTTTAGTAGTTTATTCATTACATTTTGTTTTAGTTACCTAAAATAAAATCTGTGAATAGTTCTATATAGGAATTTTTTTCTCGAGATCGACTCAAAAAGCACTCGCGATCGACTTGTCGATCGCGATCGACCGTTTGAGCACCCCTGTTCTAGGTGAAATATCAAAAAGTAATTTTTGACCACAAAAACGCAAAGTTTTTCTTGCAAGAAAGCGATGGTTTTTTTGAGTGTTTATTTTAAAATAACAACCTTTTCATCGTACTACGTAAAATGTCAGTCAGCCACCAGCGTAAATTTATGTACAGTAATATTGAAATTATAATTTGCGAAACTCATTCAAGTGCCTCATATTAAATTACAATATCAGAAATATTATAAACGTTGCTCTGCTAGTATATAACTATGATATTCTTAGGGTTAATTTTACGAGTGTAGACATTAATAACTGGGTATTAAAATTCAATCACCGCAGTGTAAATATTTGGTCAAATAATTGCCAACCTTTTGCCGAGATTTACGCAAATAAATACAATATTAAGTACTAATACATTAATAGATATTTTCAAAGGGGTATAACCACAAATATAGTGCGTTGATGCTATAGCAAATACATACATTTTAATTTTTAAGGTCCTGATGAAGTTGCGCTTTCACCATTTTGTTTTTTATTTATTTCTTAGAAATTTTTAAGAAATAAAAATTTATTAATTTATTAAAACCTACGAACGTCACTCATCAGTAATGAAGTTCGCAAAATTCATAAACATAAACAATGTTTTTACTACATTAAAAAAATGAAAAATATGATAATTACCACAAAATTTAGACCCTTAACGTACTGTCTTATAACTTTTAAACAAGTATATTTTTTCTAAGAGTAACCTACTAATATTATTATTAATTTACCTTAATCTGAGAGAAAGATAAGAACATGCAAATCTAATTTGCACGCCTATTTGTCTGAGAAAACATTTTTTTATTATAGCAGTTCCTATCTCCTACTTCTTGTAGTGTCATATCCGATACGGACGTCGGCAACACCCTCCCCTTTGCCTATGGTTGGTTTTTTTGTTATAGGTCTAGCACATGTGCTACAGGGAAGCTCCTAAAGTGCTCCAGGAGCACCATGTGTGTCTTGTGTGGTGCTTTTTTAAGTGTCCCACAGACAAAGGGCACCTACAGTTTAATACCGATTCCGAACGGACAAAGTGAAAGGGCTTTAGTAAGTATGGTACTACGGGTGGTTTACCATTGCCTTCCCAAGAGAGGTGACCGTCACGATGTAAAGGTGAGTCGAGATACGAACCCGGGTCGTAGACATAGAAAGCAGACACTTTCCTCACTACGCTATGGCCGCCTCCTGTCATCTGATTTAATTCACGCGGGACTCAAATTGACACAATTAAAAATTCTATGACGCAATTCTATAATTGTAGATTACAAAGCTCCATGTATTTACATCAAAACGCGCTCACACATCTTACCTGGCCAGAAAAGTTATTCACTGGATAACATGTGAATTAATCGGTAAAATGTATAGTGTTGCCATACGTACAAAATTTTAAAAAATCCTTTGTTCGCTGGCTTTCTCAATGCCATTGAAAGTCCAATCTAATCAAGTGCATACTTTTGTTAGTAGGGACTAATGTAAATAATATATGTATTGATTAAGAATAGCTGAATATTTTTTAAATTTATACTTTAATGGATTATATATAACTACATATTTGTATAACCTGCTATTAAAATAACATATATAAGTGATAAGACCGGTACATATCCAGGCCAAGTGCGATCATTCAATTTTAGCGGTGTTGAACCGAAGCGTAGTAGGGCATTTTTTGCGTAAGAACGGTGGTGTTGCAACTCTGTCCAGTGTTTTCTGCTTGTCCTGAGTGTTTTATTGTTTTTTTTTTTTAGAAAACGACAAAATTTTGATATTTCGGCTTCTAATCTGGAAGGAAGAAGGAATGGAAATTAAAAATTGTTATATTATCTGTGTCAAGAAAAAAAAGACCAAAAAACTTTTAAGGGATTACATACACCTGGGCGCTGCTATAAGTATGTTTTTTTTACAAAAAATATTTTAAAGGTTATTAAGTGAATAATACAAAAGAATGGCGATTATATAGTTTTATTGTACTTTAAATTATAACATTTTTTTTAAAATATGTTTTAAATGTTAACATTATTTTTTATCGGGTTAAACAGACCAATGACGAAAAATATGGCTCCTCCTTGTCTGCAGGATAACTTCCCAAAGAAAAATTCAATATACAAAAATAAAAATTAATCTTGTAAAACAATGTAACATTTAAAAATTGTCGAAGGTTTTTTTTTTCAAAAATATAAAAAATTTACGATATTTCAAGTATGCAATTTTCGAGTAAAAAATTATGTTTAATTATTTATAAAAAATTGTCTGAAAGAAAAATTAAAAAAAAAAACCTCTGGACATTTTATAGAAAAAGTAATTATTAAAATTTGAAAAAAAAAGTTTAAAAATGTTAAAAATTGACGAAGTAATATTGCAGACAGTGCAATGAAAGAGGTAGCGGTCCCTATCCGACCCCAGGTCACATTTAATGCTATAACTTTTTAATGGAATGAAATTTTCTTAAAATTTTTTTTTTGAATAATTCTTAGAAGTATAGAGAATAAAAATCCGTAAAAAAATCGAATTTTTGAAAATTCCAGGTGCATTAATTATTTGGTATTCTTGGTTTTTCATTAAAAAAGTAGAGAAGTATTGATGTTTCTCGATGAGACTCTGAATAAAAATGATTTAACTATAAATAATTTCCATATCTTTCATATCTTCCTTTTATAAATCTACTCAACAACGAACATTTTTAAAGGCTTATTTTAAGAATCATGCTGCCAAGACTGAAAATAATCAGGCAACGCGATATTTTCTGTCAAGGTTATTTTGTTCATTTTTTGTTTTCATAAGTGTCTCTGTCTATACACCTTGGGTTAAAATCAAGATGGTGGGGCATTAAGCTGTACTTGGAGAAGTATCTTGGACATCTTCCTGAAAATTTATGTATAAGGGTATGTAAGTAAATTATCTCGAATGAAGATGATGGTGAGATTTTAAAACTTCCGGTTAAATTCGAGGTAGAGGGCAAACTCACTAGTTTTAATGGAATATACGATATATTAGTACTACTGTTGTAGTTTTATATATGGGTTGCGATTTTATTTTTAAGATTTCGCTCGATGTAAATTTTTACCAATACAATAAGGTAAAGGTCCTAGTTATTGACTGTAGCCAAGTTTCTGACCTTTTCAGCTTTATTCTGAATTAAAAAAAAAACTTTAGCTTTAATAATTAATTAAATTTTATTAAAATATAAAGTAATTTATTCTGTGCCTAATTAATGGCAATTACAAATACATGTATTAATAATAAAATTGAAGTGATTGTGGAAGCCATTTTTTAGTTATAGTCTAAGCAGTTTGTGTAAGAGTGTACGACGATTAACTCGGCTGATTTTTAGTGTTTCGTACGGAACACTTATAAGATCACTTTGGTGTCTGTCTGTCTGTCACACCCGATTTTCTCATAGAAAGTTGAAATTTGGTAATCATATAGGAATTGATGGCCTTATCAGAGCCATGTAGTTTTGAAAGTTAAATTTTGACTTAAGGGGATAGTTTTGGGCGGTGAAATCGGAAGTGAAAAAAAATTTTTTTTTTTACTAGGTTATCGAGTGTGATGTCAAATGAAAGGTTGTGAAAACACGAGTAAAATATATATATATATATATATATATATATATATATATATATATATATATATATAATGTAATACTTGCGAGCACTTTTCTTTGTATTATTTTTAAAAAATCGCGAAAAAATCGCTGTTCCTTATCTCGGAAAGTACTTATCAAAAAATTTTGAAAAAAATCTGGAATATTCTCCACGGGGTGTAGATTGAACGAAAATTATCACGAATGCATTACCTTTAATAATTTATCTGGTATATAAAAAAAACAAAAATTTCAAGGTCATCAATTTTCAGTAAAGATTGGCAACAAACTTTGTTGAAAACTCATTTAGAGTATGTTTTGTGAAGTCGCTGATCATTTTATACCTCCGTAACAATTTTTTTTTTATTTTAAAAGCAATCAACGTACGGAACAATAATTGCGCAGGTGCAACTTGCACTTGACCGGTTTTTTATCATGTAAGTATGAAAATGGAATGAAAAATATATGGATAGGTCAATAATTGGTTATAGTTTAAAATTTTTATAAAACATATTAAAAAAAATTTTATTGTTAAAATATGGGAGTCGATAACTAGGCCCAATTTTGCAGGTATGTTGTAGTTGTTGACCCTCAAATTCTAACCTATTACAAGGTTATCTGTTTATTGACATATCGATAAAACGTCAAAATGTAAATATTTATTATAATTATTTATGATTTTTGACTACTTATTTTTTATTATTACAGTAATAAATTAATATTAAATATTTATTTTAATAAATAAAAAGTTATATCTGTCATTTAAAAAAAAAAATATTTTGAGTAATAAAATAACGATTATAAAAAGAATTTAAACATGGAGTCTTGGTACCTGTTATGGACGTTCTAGATGAGGAGCTAGTTGATGAACCAGCAAGCTCGCAAGATAAAATCTCATCTAGTGATCCCAATACTTTAAATAAATTTCCATCGCCCGATACGAAAATGACACCTCCTAATGTACCTTCTCCGTTTAAGAAAGGTTTTGTTTCGGCCTTCGAATGATAAATCTCTTAAAGAAAGAAAGGCTATAGAAAAAGTGCCAACCGTTTACATCTTTGATACGTGGTAGGAATATTATAAGAGAAAAGAAGCAAAAAAAAAAAAAACCAGAAGAAGAATTAAAAAAACGCTGAAAGGTTAAGAAATAGATTAATTAAAAAAGGAGAAATAAAAATCAAAAAGGAAAAAATTTAAGAAAAAGAAAGTTGCTAAAAATAAAAAAATAAACAAAAATAATTTAAAAAATTAAATTTTTTATTTATATTTCAATTAATATATTTTAAATTAATAAGTTTAATTTACTTAAACGTGATAATAAATAACGTCAAAAATAATATATCATTTTTAAATATAAAGGTCAGTAACTGGGCGATTGTGAGGGTCAGAAATGACAACATGAGAAGTTGTGATGGTCAGAAACTGGGTCATTGCACATCAGTTTTTAAGAAATTAATTAAAATTATTAATTTAGTTCTAATAATTATACTACGCATACGATCTTGTTCAGAAAATCCTAAACTGGTTGATAAAATCCTTAAACTTTTCTTTAAGTTAAATCTTATAATATTTATTTGAACGTAACATCAACTGTTACTCTTAAAAGGTCAAAAACTGAGCCCATCAAACCTGTTCCTTGCGATTTTGAAATTACACCTGTCTACTTTGATAAGCACATTTTTGACCAAGAATATTAAAGCTTGTATATTCCGCATCCTCGCTCATCTCACATCGCTCGCGTCATACGCTACGCTCTGTCGTTAGTATAAGAAGCTTATGCCAGAGATGGCGCTGGGGTCATATTTATAAAAACTGAAAAATCTTTTTAGAGTGACCAAGTAAAAATTTTTTGAAAATTCGTCACTAATATAGCTTTGTTAATTTTGAAACCGAAAATAATTATTACTAATCCTTTTAAAGTATGAATTTTGCTAATCCAAGTGTACTTACGTATTCTTGTCTTTTCTTGTATAATTAATGAAATTTCTGGAGCTTTATTAGTGCGTCAACTTCATATTAATACAGTACGGAGGTTGAATGAAGAATTAATATCTTAAAAATAGCAACTTGAAAGTTACATTATAGTGGGTTTTGTTTAAATTAAATTTATGATTGTTTTAAGGAGCTTAAACTGTTTAATGGGTGTCGTATTTATTAATAGATAAAGTTACACAATTTGCTTTTATACCTGTCTTTATAGTAAGGTGCTACGTAATACCTTTTAAAAAATGTTAAAGGTTCAGTTTAAATTTTTAATGAGTTTTCACGCGAAATTAATTTTGTAAGTTTTCTATTATTTTAATTTATTGGTTGACTGTCTTTCACCTGTTATGTAGGAATTAAGAGAAGACTATCCATAACCCGTAACCCGATGATCAAACTTATTAAACGGCAACAAGTTAGACTCTCAAAAGCCCTATTTTTTTTTTTTATGGGTCTAGCACACGTGCTGCAGGGAAGAAGTCCCTAAAGCGCTACAGGAGCGACACGTGGGCGGAAAAAGCGATTCACGTTGTTTTTGAATCGCTGTAAATTGTACTCGGTGGGAAACACAGTCCTGGTCAAATTATTCCAAAGGGATGATGCTCTCCATCTAAAAGACTGCTTGAAAAGCGCTGTACGAAGAGTAACAAGCTGGACCTCATACGGATGTGAAGTATTAGTGCGACGTGTACTCCCAACATCCACCGCTCTGGGAGGAATTAAGCAGGCCACATCCTTCGAACACTTTCCATGAAAATACGTGTAGAATAGGCTCAAGTCGCCAACCGTTCTTCGATGTTCCAGCCAGCGAATCAAGGCCGCCGGTCAGTTCTGGGTCTCCAATCAGACGAACAGCTCTTCTCTGAATAGAATCCAACAAATGCAGTGTATGTTTGGGAGCGGAGCTCCAAACATGGGCGCAGTATTCCAAAGTTGTTGAGCTTTGTAAAGAATTAACAGTTGTTGTGGAGTGTAAAGCTTTCTGGTTCGAAATAATATTCCCAACTTTTGAGAAGCTCTCCTTGCTATGCCTGCAACATGTTCATGCCAGGACATATTTGCTCCCAAATTAACGCCTAACAAATTGAGTGACGATGTTAGAGGAATGGAGTGCCCTGACATAAATATGTCGGGTTCAGCAACGTTATCTTTTTTAGAAAAAAACTGCCGCCTGGGTTTTTGTAGCGTTAAATTCCACTTGGTTACTGTCACCCCAAGATAAAATTTCTTCCAGGTCTTTGTTAAGTTGAATGACTTCCTGCTATCTGCGGATATTCGTCTGAGTAGCCTATGTCCGAGCGTTCAAAGTAAATGAAGAGATAAGCGTACTGTCATCTGTAAAGCTGTAGATTGGATTCTCGGTCTTTTCCAACAGATCGTTAATGTAAATGAGAAAAAGAGTTGGAGACAGTATGGAGCCTTAAGGTACACCAGATAGTGAATGTGTTAGAAAAAATCCGTCGACAGCTACTCGTAAAGAACGCTCTCTGAGAAAACATGAGAGCCACAAACAGAACTTTTCAGACCTACCATAAGAGCATAGCTTAGCCCATCGTGCCAAACACGGTCGAATGCCTTGGATATGTCAAGAGCAACCGCTCGAGATTCTCCAAAGTGTTCAATTGCGTTGTTCCAAACGTGTGTTACATAAGTCAGAAGATCTCCTGTTGATCTATTTTTACGAAAGCCATATTGATGATCGCTATTAATGTTGAATCCTTCAAGATATTTTAGAATATGCTGATTGATAGCCTTTTCCATGACTTTCGATATTATTGAAAGCAGTGCGATTGGTCGGTAGTTATTTGGTAAAGTCTTCTTGCCTTCTTTAGGTATCGGTTGAACTGTGGCACATTTTCAGCAGGAAGGAAATATTCCCTTTCTGTAGGATAGGTTGAAAAGTCTACAGAAAACTGGTGTTAGTTTCCACACACAGTTTTTGAGAACTATGGCAGGTATTCCGTCAGCGCCAGAAGCTTTTTTGGTGTCTAGCTTCATTAAAATACGTTTTATGATATGCTGTCTGAAGACAATATCGGGCATCCTTGACTGCACTATGGGAATAGTGGGTGGTGTTTTTCTTTGGAAGTCGACAGTAGAATGTGAAGCAAAGAGTAAGCCAACAAGTTCGCTTTCTCAACAGTTGTCGTTGCAATAGAATTATCTGACCGTGTGAGTGGTGGTATGGTGGATTTGGTGAAATTTTGACTAACTGCCTTAGCGACTGACCAAAAGGACCTAGAATTGTTGGTACAAGCGAGAAGGTTGTTTCTAATTCGTTGATTGTGTGCTTCTTTGGTTTTGTCGATAATTTCTTTGCATCTGTTCCTGGCACGAACAAAGGTGTTACGGTTTATGTTAGGATTTTCACGCCATTGTCGGTAGGCAAGATGTTTAGAAGCAACAGCTTCTTTGCATTTTCGGTCAAACCAAGGCTTGTCATTGCAAGGGCATTTCTTCGAAAAAGGGATGTAAGCCTCCATACCGGCCAAAATAACATCGGAAAACTCTCTGGCGCAGTCAGATGGGTCGTCGGATTGAAAACCAAGGGAAAGTTCGAAAATATCTTCCCCTTTGCCACTTATCCTCGGAAACTTAGACCCTAAAGTTGGTAATACGATAGAAAATAGAAGCGAATGCTGCAAATCCTGTATATGGCTTATCCACACATATGCGTCAATCCTTAAACAGCTGAATGTCAAAACAAAAAATCGTCCACCACAATAAATCAATCCTATCTGAGGTATTTCGGCCTCACATGTAGAAGAGCTGATGGCCTGGAAACGCTGTTTGTTGAAGGTAAAGTAAATGGGAAACGTCCTCAAGGGAGATCTCCAAATCAATGAGTGGATCAAATGAAGGCCTTGATAGGCCACGGTTTGTACGAAGCTAGCACAGCTGCTAAGAACAGGGACACTTGGACAGACATGATACATGCCATTGCTTCATAATGTCACTGTATTCTCGTGGAGTAGCAGGAATGAGGAGGAGGTCTTTCCTATACGTTATATACAAGAAAATTGTCGAATTATTAAGTGATCAACATTTAATAAAACATGGCGCTCTCTTGTTTTTTATGAACATTATTTTAAAACGTATTGTAATCGTTTGTTTTGTAAATGTGAATAAAAATTTTTGAATTTAAATGTGGCTAGATCATCTTTTAGTAAAAATCTATATCTGTTTTTTAGGTGTATTCTTGTTTGATTTTCATAATGGCACGTCCAAATTGGACTAATATACAGATATAAAACACATACCTCTAAGAATTATAAGCCGATACAGATTCTTGAAAGATTTTGAATTGTTGTGGCTATTACTTGATGGAAATTCATAACAAATGTAATGAAATACTGATTTTGTCGATTTTCATTTGTTTTACAAAAACTGTATGACGCGTTTCGCTATCACTGTAGCTTCGTGTGATACAAAATGGTATCTATATTGAATGTTGTTACATTTTGCTAAATACCCTAAGGTAACTAGGTAATTAAAAATTATTACCACATACTAATGAATATTGATGGTAAATCCATTCTGAATTTTAATTGGTGTATAATAAGCAAAGGTGAGTTACCATAGGTTAGGTAAGTATCTTTCTGTTCATTTAAGATGATATCTGAATTTTTAGTTCTATTTATTTCTAAATTTTCCAACAGGTTTAATTTGACTCATCTGTTTTGTATGTGTAAAATTTTAAATTTGTCGTCAAAGAGATAATTGGATTCTATTAAATGATTACTATAAGCTGAATTGGTTTTGTTTTTTAAATAAGAGGATAGATTCAAAAAATTCGCGGCCTAGCCAAGAAAACAAAATAAAATATGCACAAAAATATTTTCATTTTTCGACGTAATCTCCATTTAGCTCTATGCACTTCTTCCACCTGCTTTCCAAAGCTTCTACACCTGTTTGAAAAAAAGATTCCTCAAGGTCTTTAAAATACTGGTTAACTGCAGCTTAATGAAAATTTCTGGCCACCGAGGTGTTTTTTTTAGGTTTGGAAACAGATGAAAGTTCGAAGGCGCCAAATCAGGAGAATAAGCCGGGTGGGGCAGCAATTCAAAACCACAATCACGAATTTGAGTCATAGACTCAACAGACGCAGTGTCTCGACTAGTACAAGCTAGCGGGACAATATTATTTCTTCACTTATTTCAATTGTTTATATATATTCCAGGTATCCTAAGCTATTTTAAGAAATAAAAAGTTAAAAAATGTGTACTGTATGTGTATTAATCGAAATATGTAGCTGCAAGACGGAAGTGGTTTACTAATGTGTCTCATTTGTTCACTATTGTCGCTAATTGTTCTTTAATTAGCTACATACGTCTACCTACTCATTATGTGTGAAAAGCACAATCATGTTTGTTTACAATGAAATTTCTAGGAAAAAAATAAAAATCATAATGATAGTACCCACATTTATTAATTCGCAAAATATTATTTCTTTTAAAATAAATTAGTACAATAACAGTATCTATATATCAATTATTTACAATAACAAGGTGTATAAGTAAAAGAAATATAATATTAAATAATTTATATACTAAGGCATGAATTATAAGCAACTACAACACACAATAAAATAAGAATAATAATTACAATAAAAAAAATACTTAAACCTACTAATCACCATCAGCTGAGTCGTCATCACCGCTCTCCCATTCTGTAGAATATTCAGAGAGTAAATAATCCTCCTCATTTAATTCGTGATGATGACTTACTGATGGTGTTTCGGATGGCAATGAAGGTGGGATAATCAACTGCAGAACCTCCGATGGCAAAGAAGTAAATTTTCTTCGCGGTAATTCTCTATACGAGTTGATAACAGGATCAGACGTAATTAAAAGCATTCTCAAAAGATCTGTATTTGTGGCAATACGTGACCGCTTCCTGGTGTGCCGTTCACGGAATCTACGACAGTCTTTATTTCTTGCCTCCTGGCTTCTTCGGAGAGTTGTCCAATGGGAAGAAGAAAAGACTTTATAACTTCCGCGCTGTGTACAAGAATTTTATGCACAGTAACGGGCATGGAATACCACGAATACAGATCAAGGTATAATTCTTTAGTATCAACACAAAACTTTTCGAATTCTATATAATTTATGTCATATCCCGATGACAAAGTTCTTAAAATTACATGAAATCTACAAATAAGGTTTACGTCTAATCCTGTAATTTCGCTGCTCAATTCAGCTTCGGAAAAAAAATCTACGTGCTGTGTTTCCATCGTTTCTGTTACCATACCCAGGTTTTGGTTTATCTACAATGAGACCCATACGATCTTTAAACACTTTTTGTATCTCTTGTGAGCGTTGCTTCACAATAGCTTTGTCGTTATCTCCCCTGACTTGCCACTTTTTTATTTCTAAACGATAGCTGATGTGAAGCAAACATTCAAACGTGCGGATCCATGCATGTAAAGTAGATAAACCAAATGCAAGGCGTTCTTCGTTGCTGGGATATTTCTTTGACTCCTCGTTCATAGTAGACGGGGTGGCACCGCAAATATAACACTTTTGTGTTGAACTTGTGTCTGTTAAGGCATTGCACACTTTGCCATCAGTCATTGTCAACAACAAATCGTGTTTAACAGAGATTTGAGATCCAGCAACGTTACATAATGTTGGAAGAAGCTGACTTACTTCATCTAAAATTTTAGAAGTTTCTTCTTTCGTAAACTCTTTTGTCTCCTTGGCAAAAATAAACTTAATAGGACGGCAATATAAAGTAGAGGAAGGTTTTGGATTTTGCCAGATCACAGTTTCGCCATCAAGCAGTCTCAAAGGGACAATTGAGTATACGAACAAAAATTCATCTGTAGCGTTAGTGTTCTCAAATTTCTGCTTATACGTGTTATGCTTCGAACTCCCATCACAGCCCCATTTGCTTACCGACGTATAATATGAACGAGGTAACACACTTCTAATGACTTCCGTCTGAGCTTTAACTAATCGTTCAGCCGTTTTATCCAAAATCGCGTGAAGTTTAATTTCAGCTCGAGATTCAGTCACAGAAATATATTCGTCAGAAGGACAACAAGAAGCTTTGGACTTACCTAAACTATAAAACGATGGATACATTTGATGTCCCGCTTTCATTGACCATTTTCTTGTTTGTTTATATGAGTGAGAAGTCGATTTCGAGTCCACATAATAAGCTAAAGCTTCGTCTGGTGTTAACTGCCGACTTTGTTCAGAACACTTATTCTTTTCTCTAGTTTCACTGACCGCGACGTTATGGATCTGTTTAGCAACACTTCGATGCCCTTCTTTTCGAGTAGCTAACTGAGCTGCTGTAATAAGCTCACTTGCACTTCGCGATTCCAAAAGATCTTCTACTCTCCGTCTCTTCGTTTTCGTTGATGAGTCTTCAAATGATTTTCTGGGTCGCCCTACGGAAAGAGCCGCTGATGATGTTGAAGTGCACGGCTGGTTAACACACATCTTTATTTCGATTCCGGATCGCTCTAACCAATCTTTATGTTTGATTAGAAACATTTCTTTGTTACACTTTAAAGAAGTCCACTTTTGATTGAATTTTGCTGAAAGGCTTGATATTTTCATTTTGAGTCGTTTTAGAGAATCGTCAGAAACATCAGACATATTGAATTTTTCACTTATATAATAAAAAATGCCACTGTTTCATTCAGTTTTGTCATGTTTTAGCCATTCTTCAAAAAACTCCATTTTCGTCATAGTCACTACTAAATAAAATAATTTTTACTTTCGGGCCTTTTCGGGGTCTATAATATATACGAATCTGTGCCTGAATGTTGTAGGTATTACATATAGAAAAATCTAGGTGGATATATGTGGATAAAAAAAGTTGCTGTTTTTAAAGTTTACAATTAATGTAAAATTTGCAGGATTTATCTATACATTTACAAATTGATATTACACCAAAAGTATACATATTTTTTATAAAACATAAGTCATAATAGAGTACATACCTTCAACAGAATATTCCATCACAAAAAACTCGTTTCACTTTGCTACCAATTTTAAAATATGTTGTCACAAGTGTGCATAAAATGCAACTGATTTGCAAATGGAAATGACCTCTCTTATAAGAGTTACTTTGACCCCCTGATAAGATACCTTTATGAGGTGATAAACAAATTAATTCTTGGAATTCGTTAAATGGGGGGGGGGGGGGGTTGTTTACAAGTCGTTATCAGTGGTTCCTGGAAATTACGTCATGAATATTGTCCCGCTAGCATGTTCTTGCCGAATCACTGTGAGACGTGTGAACGTGAGCGTTGTCCTGATGGAACAAAAGTTTCTTTCTCAGTAATCCTGGCTGTTTCTCTTTAATTTCTTAACGTAAACAACGCAAAAGGGTGCAATAGTAAGTCGATTTTATTGTTTCGCCTTTCGGAAGGTAGTCCACCATTAGCATCCTAAAAAATTGACGCCATCACTTTTCCAGCAGATCGAATTGCCTTCGCTTTCTTTGGGGTCGGTTTACAAGATTTTTTCCACTGCTTGGATTGTTGTTTTGACTCTGGAGTATAGTGGTGAACCCAGGTTTCGTCCATTGTCACAAACATCTCCAAATAGTCGCGAGAAATCATGAGTCGAATTCGTTTTTGTTCAACTGAAAGCAATCTGGGGACCCACCTAGCGGAAACTTTAGAAAATCCGAGTTCGTTGACAATGATGTTTTGTGTTCGTTCATACGAGTTGCCTATAGTGTCTGTAATCTTCCTGATAGTAATCTACGGTCTTTCAATATGAGATCACACACTTTGCCGATGTTTTCTTCAGTCGTAGACGTCGTGGGCCGGCCGGAGCGAGGGTCACCTTCGATGCTCTCTCGTCCACGTTTAAATTCTGCAACCCATTTTTTCGCGGTGGTATATGACGGAGCAGATTCCCCTAGTGTTGTTTTCATATCATCGTGGATCTCCTTTGGCGTTAATCTTTTTTAAACAGGTACTTGATGACCGCACGTTGTTCAATTTTTTCCCTTTTGCAAAAACTCGTTCTAACCTAAAAACCACAAATTCTACAGCAACAAAATTTTACACTGTAACAACCAAAGAAAGCATGAATTTATTGAGGATACTATAATAAAAATATTATAATTATTTTTTGATGAGGCCCCCAACTTTTCAATCCATCCTCGTAACTTCTTTTATGCTGTAAAATCCGAACTTCGAAAGAACGACCTGTCTGACCTACGTAACTTTTAGGACAAGAACCACAATTTAACCGATACACTCCAGATTTTTTTGTTCTAGTTTGTTTTCCTTTTGCATTTTTAATAAATTTTCCCAACGAGTTGTTCTTAATTTTTTCTGATATGTTATTATATGTTAAGACTTGAGATTTTTATCTATCTATTTATGATAGTTCAAAGGGTCTCATAATAGGTTTTTTATTCCACTTTTAGCAGAAATATTCATGGACAACCTAGAAAAACACATACATCGACCAGAGTTTCGTAAATCATTTTTGTATTGGTACCGATATGTAGATACCTTTTTGCTTGTTTCAACGGTACAGAGTGTCAACTTAACAATTTTTTCAATTGTATAAACTCAATACATAAATATACTAAATTCACTATGGAACTAGAAGTCGACAATACAATTAATTTTTGACTTAACGACCACTACCATAACAGACACTACAATAAACAAAAATTTTATATTTTTCACAAACCTTCACCTACAGATACTACAATAAGTATAAATTCAGTTCATCCTCTACAACAAAAATTGGCAGCTTACCACAGTGTATTGCCTAGACTTGTAAGTGTCCCCATATCTGTAGATGATTTTAATAAAGGGAACTGACACCAGTTTACTGTAGTCTTTTCAACCTATCCTACAGAAAGGGAATATTTCCTTCCTGCTGGAAGTGTGTCACAGTTCAGCCGATACCTAAAAAAGGCAAGAAGACCTTGCCAAATAACTATCCTACAGAAAGGGAATATTTCCTTCCTGCTGGAAGTGTGTCACAGTTCAGCCGATACCTAAAAAAGGCAAGAAGACCTTGCCAAATAACTACCGACCAGTCGCACTGCTTTCAATAATATCGAAACTCATGGAAAACGCTATCAATCAACATCTTCTAAAATATCTTGAAGAATTCAACATTATTAGCGATCACCAGTATGGCTTTCGTAAACATAGATCAACAGGAGATCTTCTGACTTATGTAACACATGTTTGAAACAACGCAATTGAACACTTTGGAGAATCTCGAGTGGTTGCTCTTGACATATCCAAGGTATTCGACCGTTTTGGCACGATGGACTGTTGGCTAAGCTACGCTCTTATGGTATGTCTGAAAAGTTCTGTTTGTGGCTCTCATGGTTCCTCAGAGAGCGTTCTTTACGAATGGCGGTTGACGGATTTCTTTCTAACACCTTCACTATCAACGCCGGTGTGCCCCAAGGCTCCATACTATCTCCTACTCTCTTTCTCATTTACATTAACGATCTGCTGGAAAAGACCTGAAATCCGATCTACAGCTTCGCAGATGACAGTATGCTTATCTCTTCATTCACTTTGAACGCTCGGACATCGGCTGCTCAGGCGAGTGTCCGCAGACAGCGCGAAGTTGTTCAACTTAACAAAGACCTGGAAGAAATAAAAAACAAAAACCAACCACACAAAAAAACAAAAACCCCCCAAATCTATCTTGGGGTGACAGTAACCAAGTGGAATTTAACGCTACAAAAACCCAGGCGGCAGTTTTTTCTAAAAAAGTTAACGTTGCTGAACCCGACATGGTGGGGCACTCCATTCTTCTAACATCGTCATTCAATTTGTTGGGCGTTAATTTGGGAGCAAATATGTCCTGGCATGAGCATGTTGCAGGCATAGTAAAGAGAGCTTCTCAAAAGTTGGGAATATTATTTCGAACCAGAAAGCTTTACACTCCACAACAACTGTTAATTCTTTACGAAGCTCAAATTCGACCATCTATGGAATACTGCTCCCATGTTTGGGGCTCCGCTTCCAAACATACACTGCATTTGTTGGATTCTATTCAGAGAAGAGCTGTTCGTCTGATTGGAGACCCGGAACTGACCGGCGGCCTTGATTCGCAGGAACATCGAAGAACGGTTAGCGACTTGAGCCTATTCTACAAGTATTTTCATGGAAAGTGTTTGGAGGATGTTTAATTCCTCCCAGAGCTGTGCACGTTAGAAATATACGTCGCGCTGATACTTCACATCCGTATGATCTTCAGCTTGTTACTCCTCGTACAACGCTTTTCAAGCCGTCTTTTATATGGAGAACATCATTCCTTTGGAATAATTTGCCCAGGACTGTGTTTCCCACCGAGCAGAGTTTGCAGCTATTTAAGAACAATGTGAATCGCTTTTTCCGCACGCGTGTCGCTCCTGTAGCGCTTTAAGGACCTCCCTGCAGCACGTGTGCTAGACCCATAAAAAAAAAATTATAAAGAATTAAATTTAATAAAACAAATTGCTGTTAACAATGGATATTCTCCTGATACCATAGATCCAATACTGAACAAAAAATTAAAAAATAAAACTATTTCTTTAGTGTACCCAAAGGAAGAAGATACGGATAAAAAATATCAAGTCTTAATCTATTTTGTTAACACATCAGAAAAAATTAAGAACCACTTAAAAGAATATAACATCAACATAGCTTTTAGAACAAACAACTAATTGGGAAAATTTATTAAAAAGGCAAAAGAAAAACAAAGTAGAACAACAAAATCCGTCCAGCTAGCTCCATACTTCACTTAGAATTTACATAAAAATTCTCAAGAAATTTTATATAAATTCAGCTAGCTCTGCACTTTATGCAGGGATGTCCTTCGCCACAGTGAATGCATTTTGGTTGAGCACCTTTCGGCTTTCTACACTCCACTGTTAAGTATTTACTAGGACACCTAACTTCGGTGTTTTTCCGTCTGCCTGTTCGTCTGTGACATCTGATTTTCTCCGAAACTATTAGACATAAAAAGTTGAAATTTGGCACTAATATAAGAACTGATGGTCGCATCAGAACCGTGTGGTTTTGAAAGTTAAATTTTGACTTAAGGCGTTAATTTTGAGGGGTGAAATCGGAAGTAAAAAAAATACCAGATCATCGAGTAGGGTATCAAATGAAAGCTTGTAAAACAAGAGTTCACAAATATATATAATGTAATACTTGCGCACACTTTTCTTTATATTATTTTTAAAAAAATTGCAAAAATTGTTCTTTTCCCCTTATCTCGAAAAGTACTGATTGAAAAATTTTGAAAAAATTCTAGAATATTTTCCACAAATGTAGATAGAACGAAAGTTATCACGAGTGCGTCATCTTTAATAATTTATTTGGTATATAAAACAACCAAAAATTTTAAGGTCATCAGTTTTGAGTAAAGATCGAAAAAAAATTTTGTTGAAAACTCATTTGGGGTATGTTTTATGAAGTAACTGATCATTTTATACCTCTGTAACAAAAATTTTTATTTTAAAAGCAACACTAATTGCGTAAGTTCAGGTCCGACTTGCACTTGGCCGGTTATTTTTTTGTAATATACATCGAGTACCTTAAACATTAATTCGTCTATTTTTTATTCTGTTAAAAATTCTAAGCATATTTTTGTACATTCATTAAATTATTATTTTAAAAAATAAACTTTTTTAAAATAAGCTCCTATAGCTTAGGACTAATTTACTTTTCTTATTTACAGTTTCTATTCCTAGAAATTTTCTACTAATAAAAACCACAGGAGCCGTGTTATAAGATATCAAAATTATGCTGCGGACCGAGAACATAACAAGCTATAATATGATAACGTTTTGTTGTTGCTGAAAGGGGATATATTATAAAAATTTATTTAGTAACTTTCTGTTATTCTACGTATCCAGAAAATTTGTAGAGATTTTTATCTTGGTAATATCTAAATCTGTTTAAAGCTTAAGAGTACTGACTGATCAACATTATGGGTTATGATGAAGGTAATTCGAAGGCTACCTCGTTTTTACAAAAACAATGAAAGAAAAAACAATTGTTACAAATCATTTTAATGTTTCTCAAAATATTCGTCTTCAATATTTATACACTTTGCATGCGTTCGAACCAATTCTCAAAACATGTTTTCCATTCTGAAGTTGATACCTCAAAACCAAGGTTTTGAAAGGATTCAACAGCTTCTTGGGGTGATGAAAATCGCTGTCCACGCATTTTTTTTGACATTCGGGAAACCAGAAGTCGTTAGGCGATAAATCGGGTGAATACGGGCAAGAAGACATTAATTCGATGTTTTTCTCCGTCAAATAATCAATTGTTTGACGTGCTGTGTGAGAGCTGGCATTGTCATGATGAAGAATGATGCGACGTTTTCGGTTGTTTTTCCTGATTTCATCGATGACTTCTGGCAAACGGATTGTTGTATACCATTCAGCATTAACTGTTCTTCAATCCTCTAAAGCAATAGTTGCAACATGTCCAGTATAATCAAAGAAACAAGAGATTATTTTCTTGGAAGTGCTTCGCGAACGACTTTTGTTGGATTCGGTTCATCTTGGAACATCCAAACAGTTGATTGTTGTTTAGTTTTCGTGTCGTACGAATATATCCAAGTTTCGCCTCCTGTAACGATGTTGTATACGCATTTTGCATGTCTTCGGTCAAATTTTTTTTAGCATTTCCTTACACGAATTGATACGAGCCTCTTTTGAGTTTCGGTCAAAATATGCGGAATCCATTGGGAACAGATCTTTTTTACAGCTAAATGCTTATACAAAATCGAATGTACTGCAATATTCGAAATGCCTAAAGATGCTTCTATCTCACAGTAAGTCACATGCCGATCTTCTTCAACCATGTTGTACACAGCATCGATGTTTTTTGGAACAACAACCGATTTTGGTCGACCTACACGAAATTCATCGTTGACCGAAGTACGACCATGACCAAATCCTGCAAATCAATTTTGAACAGTCTTCTCTGATGGTGATTCATTACCAAAAGTTAAACGAAGCGATTCGAGACATTGTTGTTGAGTTAAGCCTTTACTAAAATCGTAAAAAATCATCCAAGCGCAAAACCTTCACGTGAAATTTCGATTTGTTCACAAAACTGTTTTTTTCAACGCTCACTGTAAACAAACTACTCGGGCAATAATAAATGTCAAATTTTACAACAATGGTAATGTCACATCTCAATAGCGCCATCTAGCGGGCGTTTGTAAAAACTTAAAAGGTGGCCCTCGTATGTTTTCTAATACTGCCCGTCACTTATCTTAGAGCTATGAATTTAGTCCAAGAATTTCATGTACCATCCAAGCTCCTTAAGTAATTTTTAACTCTGTAGATTTCACGAGAAAAAAATCCAGCAGACACTAGAAAAAAGTTTTTAACAACTTTTGAGCAAGACATGACTTAACAATAATATTAAATAATTTTTTGACAGTTACATAACTTAAATGTGACACGCAATTTTTAACCATATTCTCTATTTTAAAATATAGGCATGTGACTTTCAGATAATTTATGATCCCGTCTTTTTCTTGTTAGATTTGTATATAGACCTAATATAAAAATAAAATCAAATACATTTATTTTCCATTTAGACACTTTTACAAGAGTATTGGTGTCGTCAATTGGAACGCTTAAAACTAACTAAAACTAAAAAATATTTATTTATTTGAGAATATATGGGTACACCCCTCTTTACAATGTATTTATAATACTTTATATTATAACCATATCAATAACAGAACGGCCGAAAATGTGGAATAGACAGACAGACAGAGATACGTTGCATTATATATATATATATATATATATATATATATATATATATATATATATATATATATATATATATATATATATACATATATATATATATTATAGATGTAATAAAATATATATCTATAACCTGGTATGTATAAGTTTAAAAAATCACGTAAATCGAATAAGTGGTTCTCGAGGGATAAGCGCACTAACGGACAGACAGACAGACAGAGAGACATTGCATTTTATATATATTATAGATATACAGTAATACCCCGCTTTACGCGAGGGATACGTTCCGAAAAAAATCGCGTTAACTGAAATTCGCGTATATCGAGGTTTATGATTAAACATAGTCAAAATACATCTATTGTCTTTTGGGTAACGTTTTGTTTACGTTCTTGTAAAATACGTTCATAACACCCAACACTGTTTTTAATTGTTTGACACACGGTCAAGACACGGTCATCATTATTGTCTATACTCTGCAATATGTCCAAACCTGAATAAATTTTTGAAAGTGCATTTTGTATTTCCCCTGAAGATAAAACTTTCTCTTCTACTTGTTCTTCCTCATCGTAGATAGGATTATTCTGTAACTCGATCAGATCTTCATTGCTAATAGGATCGTCGTGCGTTGCTACAAGTTCTACGAGATCTTCTACCGTGACATCTTCAAGTTCAGACCCCTCAATCATTGCAGCAATGTCTTCAAGCACTTGTCTCTGCATCTGGACAATTCTTCTAGGTGCTTCCACTACATCTGGCCAAAGATTACGCCACACCCCATTCATACAACTCATTTTAACTTCCTTCCAAGCCTCTTCTATGTTGTGAATAGACTTCATAATGTTGTATGACTTCCACCACTCTCGCATAGACTGTCTTCCTTCCCCGTCAGTTTCATGAATTAGTTGGCTAAAAGTGCGGCGATGGTAATAAGCTTTGAAGTTTGCTATTGCTCCCTGGTCCATAGGTTGTAATATTGACGTAGTGTTTGGTGGAAGGAACTTTACGTACCCTTTTAAGTCTCTGGGCGTATCAAGTGAGGTTGGATGTCCTGGGGCATTGTCTAAGAGTAATATAACTTTAGGTTCAAGCCCATTTCTGTCACAGTATGATTTGACTGATGGGCAAAAACTATTAGAATACCATTCTTGAAAAATTTCCCGTGTAACCCACGCCTTTCTGTTTGATCGCCACACAACTGGTAGACTTGTCTTGTCTGTGCCTCGCATTGCACGGGGTGTTTCTGAATGGTACACTAGTAAAGGTTTCAGTTTGAAATCACCAGTGGCATTACCACCCAGCAGAAGTGTTAGTCGATCTTTCGCAGCTTTGAAACCACTGGCTTGACGTTCTTCCTTAGAAATGAATGTTCGAGATGGCATTTTTTTCCAGTAAAGTGCGGTCTCATCAACATTGAAGATGAGACAAGCAGGAATTTTCTCTCGTCTAACGAAGTCTTGAAACTTGTCTGGAAACTCAGCTGCAGCTTGAATGTCCGCGCTGGCCGCCTCGCCTGTTATGTGGATATTGTGAAGATTAGAACGCTGCTTGAACCGATGGAACCAGCCTCTGCTGGCAGCAAAAGTCGGAGTGGCACTCCCTTCTCCTTCTTTTGTTTTCAGCATCTCATACAAAGATTTTGCTTTTGTGCATATGAGATCTTGACTTAGTGGTGTGTTCTTCTTATTCAAATCTTCGATCCAGACTGACAGTAATTTCTCCATTCTTTCTAAGATAGATGATCTCGAACGAGAAAGTTTTGTTGCACTTATAGGTGTTGAACCTTCGCTGGAGATTTTAATTTTTTCCCGATTTTTATAAATCGTTCTCACAGTCGATTCTGAGAGTCCAAAATCTCTCCCAACAATTGTTGCTTTGCCTCCATTTTCCATTCTTCTTAACACTTTCATCTTCAATTCCAAAGTGACGCTTTTACGCTCTTTTTTCTTTACAGGCGGCATTTTTAACGTAGGGTTAAATTATGTATGTATGTATCTCCAATAAATATTAAAACAAAACTGCCAGCCGACCGAACTAACATTACGGAACAAATGAACACACGAAACGACCGAGGAAATCCCCATAGAACAAAGTCGAAGGACAGGGAATTCCCAATTCTTCAAAGAGAATATTCAGAGAAAGCGGGGATCCCCCCGCGACCATAGAGAAGTTAATGACTACATGAGCGCGAAATTTGAAATTCGCGTTATAGTGAAACCGCGCGTAACGGGGTCGCGCTAAGCGGGGTATTACTGTAGATTATTATTATTATTCTATAAATTGACCAAAGAATATATGTATGAATTTAAAAAAGACACGTAAATCGGATAAGTGGTCCTCGCGTGATAAACGCACTAATGGACAGACAGACAGACAGAGATACATTGCATTTTATAAATATATTATAGATTATAGATATTCTCTGTTACATAATATTGTTCTATATTTAATGGTTTAGGCTGTGTATTGCAAGGGAATGCGCTAGCGGCAAACTTTTTTCCGACTTCATTCACTATTATCGTCACTACTCATTTCTTATGCTACCTATCGTAATAAAATATAGCCTATAATCTGGCCAGAGAACATATTATGTATGTTTTAAAAAAAAAAGTACGTAAAACGGATAAGTGGTTCTCCAGTGATAAGCGCACTAACGGACAGACAGACAGACAGAGAGACGTTGCATTTTATATATATTATAGATATATATATATATATATATATATATATATATATATATATATATATATATATATATATATATATATATATATATATAGGTTATTCCATACAAAAACGCAAATGGCTGCAGTCAAAACTGGTTAAATGATTTTGGAAAGTATAAGGGCTCAAATTTTAGCTTTTTTTATGTAGAACAATTGCCGTGTCGTGTTTTTTGAAATTGTCAATTTTTTGACAATGACAGTGTCAAATACAAGTGAAGCTCGGAAAATATTTAAAATATTTGTCAATTTTAAGACCATATTATTGAGGTTACTGAATACGATCATGATAAAAAAAATCTATTTGAGTAATTGACAGCTGTCAAACGAGCTGTCAATTTACACAAAATTCCATTTAATCATTATGTCATCACGTTAAAACACTATTCAAACATTGGCCCTTATGTTTTTGATGTCGCTGAATACGAATCTAATGTCAAGGATATTTTGACAGCTGCTAGCTGGGGCATTTTACGTCGAAATAACCAATTTTTCTGGTTGGGTTTTTCAAATGCATCATACATGGTTTTTCTGTGTTCAATCGTCAATTACAAATGTAATATCAGATTTTAAATGTGCTGCCAACTATATAATTAGCTGTCAAAACAGCGAAAATAAGATGTTAAACGATAAAAGACGATTTTATCCTTAATTTTGTCATTTTGATGTAAGTTATTCATATATTTAATGTTTTTGGGACCGATGGCTGAAAATGTGAAATGAGAATTGAAATTAGGCAGCTGCCAGCTACTGAATCGATGAAAATGAGCTAGGCACATAAATTTTTTCAAAATATTTTTTTATTGCTATGCATCCTAATGTATCACAAAGGTGAATCTTTGGTCAAAAGATTGTTAGGTTTGTCTTTCTGTTAGGTTAAATTTTGATCGTTTAGAATCGTTTGGTTAAGAGCACGATTCTCGTATAAAACACCAAACAGAAACGTATTCAAAATTTAATTTAGAATTTTCTGTTTATTTGAACTTCAGGAGTTTTTTGCGGTTAATTCAGGTTTTTGAACCTTTGTAATAGATTATACTCTTCAACCTCTTGAGACCTTATTTCTTACACAAATCACCAAGCAGAACTGTTTTCTACATTTTTTAAATAATTTTTATGTTTTTTTTTTAATTTTAGTGCTGATTTTCTCTTTTTTGGGTTATAGCATAAAAGTTTGAGGGTCTCACAATTTTACATAAGAATATCATAGTCGCATTTACGAATCAGAACCTTTTTTTTGTGGGGCTGTGTAATCTATATTTGGTCGGTGTGAAATCACTTCAAGTTAAAAGATCCACAGTAAAGAAAAAAAAATATTTTGAAAAATTTAGGAGCCTAGTAATTGCTATAGATAGCAATTGCTATATATTTAAATCTTATTTTTATCGTTTCAATAGCTGTATTAACGTTTGGCAGTTGTCAGACTGCAATTGTCAAATTACATTTGCAGCCACCGATCCTCCCAAAAACATTAAATATATGAATGATTTACATCAAAATGAAAAAATTAAGAATAAAATCGCTTTGTATAGTTTAACATCTTAATTTCGTTGTTTTGACATCTAATTATACAGTTGGCAGCTGTAACATTTAAAATCTGATATTATATTTGCAATTGACCATGGAATACAGAAAAACCATGTATGATGCATTTGAAAAATCCCACAAAATAAAACACAAGGACGGCTTAAACTTCTACCGTGAAATAATCAACGCCAGAGCATCCCTTCTGAAGGAAGAGGGGGAACCTGAAAAAATGTTCAGCTCTCGGCACTGGTTCATGAATCTCATAGCCCTCAGCAGTGGTGAATGATAACCATAATCAGTTTTGTGGAAGCCAGTAAAGAACAATTCAGTTTGCCGTAAATGTCTTTGAGGTACATTAAATTTTACGAATGGCAATAAAGTAGGACAATCTATCAACCCGTTAATTATCTTATACAGAAAATACTGATCATTCACCAAATGTCTATGAGCTAACAGATTCAAGTTCATATGGCCCCTAATAATAGTATAATTATGGTCAGCTATTGCCATATCACACTTGTATGCACACAGTCGTAGAAACCTATTCTGAATTTTTTCGAGATTGTACTTACGCACTTCAAACATTGGCGACCAGACAACCGCTGAACACTCCAGAACAAACCTCACCAACGTGCAGTACAGGACCCTTAATGAGGACAATGATAAATCTCTGAGATTTCTATATATAAATCTCAAAATCTTACTGGACTTGTTAATAACACAGCCCCACAAAAAAAAAGTGGGGTATACTTTTGATGCGATATATCAGATCCGTAGTATTTTTGCCCGCTGATCACGAATCTGACGTCAGAATATCGCCATCACATCTCAATTTTTTTCTAACCTCAAAAAATAGGTAAAAATTAGTAAAAATTAAGAAAAATATATTCCTAAAAAATTGATTCAAGCTTTTTCATGAATCCAAAGATGTATTAATATGTATTCGGACACGCTAAGCTAATATTCATCGGTTGGATTAAGCCATACAGTTCTGTTTTCTTTCTAACATCAATAAATCAGACAGATATAGTGCTTCTCGAATGCAAAAACGAATTCAAATTAAAATTCAACCGATTCTTACCAAATTTGGTACACGGGGGTTTTTTGGGTTGCTGATCATGAATCTGAGGTCGGATTTGCAAAATTCAAAATGGCGGATCCAAGATGGCGGACAAAATTTTTGAAAACCAACCGATTCCTACCAAATTTGGTATACAGTTGGGGAATCCTCAAACCTGATACTCTTAAACCCTAAACCCTGAAACCTTAGACTCCCACACCCTGTAACCTCAAAAAATAGACCTCAATAACCCTGTAACTTTAAAAATGAGACCCAATAAACTCAAAACCAGGACTTTTAAACCATATACTCTCAAATAGTAGACCCTTAAGCCCTAGAATTGCGAAGGTTAGACCCGCGCCTAAGTTTCCTTTTTTTGGCTTTATCTTGTTCTTTTTTCCGCGAATGACCTATTCAAAGGCTTTCTGCCCAAACGCTTTTGAGGACTTGTTTCTCTTTTTAGCGACCAGCAATAGTCCGCTAGCATATGGTCATCCCATCGTCCTTGATACCGATTTTCTATGATTTTCAGATCTTGGTGAAAACATTCCTCTTGCTCCTCACTGTAGTCACCAAGATTATCTGGGAAATCATCGATGTGGGAGTCCAGGAAATGTAATTTTAGATTCATTAAGCAACCTAATGTTTGAAAATTTTTTACCATTTTCTCGACTATTTCTTTGTACTTAGGACTTTTATTATTTCCCAAAAAGTTTGTTGCGACTTTTTTAAAACTAAGCCAAGCAGCTTTTTCAACTTTATTCATTTTAGTAACAAATAATGAATCTGGAAACAATTTTCTTATTTGTGGCCCGTCAAATACGCGTGCCTTAATTTTAGCTTCAGAGAATTTCGGAAATTTTTTATGCAAATATTTGAAACATGGGCCGTTTGTATCTAATGCTCTCGTGAATTGCTTCATAAGTCCAAGCTTAATGTGAAGCGGGGGAATAAGAACTTTTCCTGGATCTACCAATGGTGGAAACAATACATTATTTTCACCAGGAGTGAACGATTCTCTTGTTGGCCAAATTTTTTTCTTATAATGACGTTCCCTGTCTCTGCTATTCCACAGACATTTATAACAGGGATAAAGTGTAAACCCTGACTGTTGGCCAAGCAATATTGTTACAATTTTCAGATCTCCACAAATTTTCCAGTTATGATCAGCATATTTTATTTTTATCAAAAGCATTTTTTTCATATTGCTCTTCCATAACTGTAGAATGAGCAATCGGAATGGGAGCGTAAACGTTGGTATTATGCAGCAAAACTGCCTTAATGCTCCGTTTAGAAGAATCAATGAACAGTCTCCATTCTTCAGGATCGTATGAGTTATTTTGAAATTCATCCATTAGACCTTTTACATCGGTACAATATGAAAGTGACAATTCCTCGTCCATTGTGAAATATTTTCAAAATTCTTCATCTCTGTTTCTATAATAAGAAATCGTAGCTTCTGGCTTAAGTAAATGTCTTTTCTTTAAAAAGGAAGCAAGATGCTCTGAACCATCTTTGGATAAGCCTAAATCTCTGACTAGATCACTAAGTTCTGACTGTGATACGAGTATTGGTTCTGGTTTACGGTTGTATGGTAGAAATTCTTTATCTGTGTCACTAGTATATGATAGGTTGTCACTAGAACATTCATTAGTAATAGTGTTTGAATCTTTTTCGACAGTCTCAATGTTTTCGGCATGAACTGATAAGGTGAAATCATTTGTTTCCATAACATCAGCATCAAGTGGTTCAGGAGGCGGAATTAGTTTAGTTGGTCTTGTTACTGTCGAAAACATCGTTATAAGTAATAGTGCTTTTATTTTTTCGGTTATGCCTAGATACAACATTCATACAAAAGTAGCAATCATTTTCACTGTATGGTCTATTCCATATTGCTGGTCTGGAATATTTAATCGCCTTCTTATTGATGTACAACATTATTTTGCAAGAACTGCAAATGATGTGGGGAACCCAATCTGTATCCTGGTGCTGTATTTCAATGTTAAAACAATCCTTATATAAGGTTTTAATCTTATCCGTTATCGGTGACCCCATTTTACTCAATACGTGTTGACAGCAAATATAACAAAATGAATCACTGTTTTTATCGCACTTATGAAAAGTCCTTGTACCGTGAGTCCGTTTTCTTGTAGCATTATACTCTACATGAGCCAAGTCACCCACACATGAAGAGCTACGGTCGCTGGATGACGACGGCTGCGGGCCCGCTTTCCCACCCTGCCATGACGGCATCTAAGCCGTTATCCAGGACTCTGCCGGCTAGTGGAGTAACACCGTTGCCCACCGTCACCACGTGGAGGTGCCCTGGATGCAGGTAGAAGAATAAAAATCGACCGATGAATTTTCTCGGCGTTTAAAATGGCGCGAAAACATCTGCCATCTTGAATTTTGCAAATCCAACCTCAGATTCGTGATCAGCGACCCAAAAAATCCCCGTGTACCAAATTTGGTAAGGATCGGTTGAATTTTAATTTGAATTCGTTTTTGCATTCGAGAAACACTATATTTGTCTGATTTATTGAGGTTAGAAAGAAAACAGAACTGTATGGCTCAATCCAACCGATGAATTAGCGTGTCCGAATACATATTAATACATCTTTGGATTCATGAAAAAGCTTGAATCAATTTTTAGGAGTATATTTTTCTTAATTTTTACTAATTTTTACCTATTTTTTGAGGTTAGAAAAAAATTGAGATGTGATGGCGATATTCTGACGTCAGATTCGTGATCAGCGGGCAAAAATACTACGGATCTGATATATCGCATCAAAAGTATACCCCACTTTTTTTTTTGTGGGGCTGTGTAATATATACGTAATGTTCACAGAAAGAGAGGTGACAATCAAATATTACTCCTAGATGCTTCACTTTGCCCAAACTATCCAACAATGTTCTATTAATAACATAATTACTATTAACATTCTTATGTTCTCTAAAAAAACATCTTTTCATTTAGATGCATTAAGCTGTAGACAGTTTGTCTCAGTCCAATTTACAAGTCTATCCAGGTCCGCCTGCACATTCAAAACCTTCTTAAACACTTTAAGATCATCGGCGAACATAAGGAAATCAGACCTCAGTATATGACCGGCAATATCATTGACAAATAAAAAGCAGCGGAGAGCAATGGGCGTCCTGTGCCACTCCAGAAACTGCAATAAAACTATTTGATAGCACATTGCCAATTTTAACCTGATATTCACGCCGTTCCAGATGAGTCTTCAACCACCCTAGGAGAGAATCGTTAAATCCCAATATCTCAAGCTTAGCTAATAATAGGTTGTAATTAACCTTATCGAATGCCTTGGAAAAGTAGGTATAGACAGCATTCACCTGGGCTCCCTCCTCCAGAGCCTCTAACAAGTATGACTCATAAACGACAAGGTTGGTATTCGTCGATCTTCCCTGTGAAAATCCATGTTGTCACAAAGAGATGACGTTTCTGCAGGACCAAGATAATTGCTTATATATTAGGAAATCAAACAATTTGGGAATACTGGATTGATTACATACACTTCTATAATTCCTTATATCATTCACGTGTCCAGACTTGTAAATTGGACTTAGATAACTTTTCTTTAAATATTGTTGGAAAAACTCCCTCATCCAGTGACTTATTGAACAGATCCGTGATAATCCCCGTAAGTGTAGTGACCAATCGCTTCAGCAAGTAATTCGGAATATCATCTGGGCCGCCAGACATTTTGTCAGGCAGATGGCAGATAGCATTGTATACCTCGGTCACCGAAATCCTACGATAATCAATACTTATTTCATTACTGTTCAAATTTTTATAGCACAAAGTTGATACCGTACCTTTTTGAAACACGCTGAAAAAATACTTTGAAAAAAGATTAGCAATACTAAAGTTGTCACTATCCTCAGTGCCATCCAGGATCATATTCCGTAGAAACCCGTTAATCGTACGTTTGCCATTAACAAAAGACCAAAACTTCCGCGGATTTTCATGTATAGACCCATTCAATATCTCAACATACACGGCATAGCATCCACCAAGAAGCGTTCTGCATCGCGATCTTAAGTCTCGATAGTATTGGTGTTCACCAGTTTGTTTGAATTTTTTATGAACGGTTTTCTTATCAAATATACATTTTTTCAACTCTGGTGAGTACCATATCGGGAAGTTGGTTGAAACAAAGCGCTTATTGGGGACAAACATATTAAGCGCCTGGTTCAATCTAGAATAGAGAAACTCGGCCACCCTATCAACGCCAGGAGACATCCGAATCCCCAAGTCCCAATTCATCGACGCCAAAAAGTCATTGAGTGCTAAAAAATTCGCATTCTTATAATCACGGTAGTACTCATCCTGTCTCATAAACTCGCAATGCTCCCTGACAATTTCAAATTCAAGAGGACCATGATGAGCATTATCCGGGAATAGCGCGTCCTAGAAAAAGCTGACATTGGTGAGCCGGATGCTGCTAAAAATCAGATTTAAAAATACATTACGCCTATTTGGTACAGTGTTTGATTAAAATAAATTAAGAAATGCTAAAGTCTCTGTCAATACGCGAGCATCTCGCATGCTGGGCAGTTAACCGTCAGCTTCTGGTTATAATATTATAACCTTAATGCTAGTGCAAAAAACCTATATATAGAGACAATAATAATTTATTAAATATTGATGATGCTAAGTTAAAGAACCTAATTCAGAATGGAGCAACGTATCTTTACAGTTTGATCTATTGGAACTATTAAAAAATATAAGGTTGTTTACTTGTTTTATTTTGATTGTAACATTCAATTTATCACATACCTTCTGCCTGTTGTTGCATTATATAATTTTTCAACAAATTATTATCCTGTATTATAAATTTTGACTAACCTGATAATATAGCAAATGTAGCATCTGCGTATGATGAAAACTCAGCGTCTAAAGCCAATGAGTCAAATTCATTAACATACAAATACACCTGTACAAAGCTCAAAATTAATACCATTACTGGGCTCAGGATTAATTAGATGCTTCCATCGGAGCAAGAATCACTGAGAACTACTAGTTGCTTCCTTAGAAATTAAAGAGATTTTTATATTCTTAAAAATTTCCCCTAATATGGTGGTAAATCTTTCTACCTGAATCTCTTGACGTAGTGAAATGCCCTAATAAAATTACAAAATATACCAGCAGGCCACTCGCCCTCCTTAACTGAGAAAAATATTGTAAAAAAAAATTAAAGGTGATTTTAAAGAAGCCTTATTTAGGTTATTATAAGTATTCAGAAACTCATTTCGGCGATACGAACAATTCGATTGTGTGGTGAAATCCAAGTGGCATATAGATAATATGATTTACTGGATGTTTTTTTTTTTTTAAATTAAGGCGGTATTTCTACCTTGATATAGCACTTACTAAACATATACGAGGCTGGTTTGAAAAGTCCGTGCAAAGTCCGAGAGATGGCACCACCGGCGCGTATCGAGGTCATGTTTAGTTAGTAGCATCTCTTGAATGAACGCACACCAAGTTTCAGCCATATTGGTCTATTTCTTTGTGTTTGGCATTCGTGTGAATCAAGGAAGTCGAGTGATTTTCAAGAAATGGACGAAAAAGAATTTCTGTGGTGATTAAACATTACTTTATGAAAGGCAAAACGCCTCAGGAGACTAAAGAGAAGCTTGATAAACATTATGGTGACTCTGCACCTTCGATTAGAACAGTTTATAAGTGGTTTCAAAATTTTCGGACTGGCCATATAGGCACAAGTGACGCTGAACGTTCTGGATGGCCTGTGGAGGTTACGACTCCAAAAATCATTGATCAAATCCATGATATGGTGATGGATGACAGAAGAGTTAAAGTGCGTGAGATTGCTAGTGCTGTGGGCATCTCGACTGAACGGGTCCATAATATTTTGCATAAACATTTGGACATGAGAAAGCTATCTGCAAGATTGGTGCCGCGATTGCTCACACTTGACCAAAAACGGAATCGTGTGAAGTGTTGCAAAGATGGTTTGCAGCTGTTCCAGAAGAATCCGGAGGACTTTAAGCGTCGTTTCGTCACTGTGGATGAAACATGGATACATTACTATACTCCTGAGACCAAACAACAATCTAAACAATGGGTTACCAAGGGGGAATCTGCACCAAAAAAGGCGAAGACCGTTCCTTCGGCCGGAAAGGTTATGGCGACTGTCTTTTGGGATTCGCAAGGGATAATCCACATCGACTATCTGGAAAAGGGTAAAACTATTACAGGTGAATATTATTCATCGTTATTGGACCGTTTGAAAACCGAGCTGCAAGAAAAACGCCCGCGATTGGCCCACAAGAAAGTCCTTTTCCATCACGACAACGCACCAGCACACACCTCAGCAGTTGTGGTCGCAAAATTAATGGAAATAGGATTCCAACTCGTTTCACATTCCCCCTATTCTCCAGACTTGGCTCCCTCGGACTACTATTTGTTCCCCAATTTGAAGAAATGGCTGGCGGGACAAAGATTTTATTCAAACGAGGAGGTGATTGCAGACACTAATGGATATTTTGCAGACTTGGACAAATCCTATTATTCGGAAGGGATCAACAAACTAGAACATCGTTGGACGAAGTGTATAAGCCTAAAAGGAGACTATGTCGAAAAATAAAAAAGGTTTACCCCAAACACATAAGTAGTTTTTATTTTTGCACGGACTTTTCAAACCAGCCTCGTAAGTATCTATACCAGATGTGCAAAATTTCAACAAACATTTTAATGTGATATGTCAGCACAATCATCATCAAGCACAAAGGTATCAATGTCGTATCAGATCAATCAAATCAAAACTGCTTTACGATCTTACAGCATTATTTTATATTTTGCTGAATTAATCAGTATGAAAGAGTAATGTGATCTAGATCTATTTGAATGGCATATTGGTTAAGGTTTTTAATTGAGAAGAAACGAAACAACACCAAGAGAAAAATAATTAACGGTATCGTATTATATTAAATATACAACGGTCCGACTTAGTCACTCAAAATCTGCCGCATATTTTAATTGATAAATTATTTAATAGATTCAATTACCTAATGCTGTGAAATAATACCATATTCGTTGTATATGGCCTATATAAATAGTCCTTTATTATTACAGGAGGGAAATGAACTAAGATATTAAAAAAATTAAGATGCTTAAATACTTTTTAAATGTCACTTTTAATCCGATAGAAACTTTATAAATCAACAAAAAAATCAAACATTGTAGGTTCTACCATTAAGATATCAAATATTACTCTTTCCGGAGTGTGTTTGCACTTTAAAAATATATAATGTTCTTTCTGTTGTTTTTGTCTTGATATGTGAGATAATTGAATATAGTCTGAGGTTTTTTTGCTTTCAAATATATTAAACTTACTTATTTACAATAAAATAAGGAACTGAAATGAAAAAACCTTTATCATATATGTATATTAAACCACAGAAAAGTATTTTCCTAAAAATTATGTCATTAAAATGAATGGTTACGCATGCTTCTAAGCATGCAGTAAAATTATTGATCACTGCTCGGTTCGTCGGTTCCATTTCTTGCTGGATATTTAACTTTAATGGTTTGAGGTTCGAGGATTGTTACTATAAAGTTCAGATTTCAATCAGCGTAAAATCAGGGCTACGTGGAGATTAACATATGTCACATCCTTTGTAAACCAATATACTCCAGAAAACATCTTAAGTGAATATGGTCTTATGCTTCTCTTGTTAAAGCTATCAAATTTTAATAAAGCGAGTCTGAAAAATCAAAATTAACAACTGTAAGGCGATTATCATGCTCCAATACTTACAGGGTGATTATTTCAGATGTTAACATGGTGGCCAAGTTTTCACATTAAACGAGGCGAAAAAATGTCGATGTTTTAGTTTTGGATTTATCAGACTCCAATGGCGGGAATTTTGTTTAATGATGGGACTGTTAAGGTAAAAATATGCCCGGTCCGAAACAGCGCCGGCCTTAGCCATCTGGGCGCCCCGGGCGAGATATTCTTCAGCGCCCTTTATTTCTCATTATTAACTAGTATTTTGCCCATGACTCAAATTGGATCGTGTAATGCTAGCTTTCAGGCGCCCCGGGTGACCTCCCGGGTTGCTCCCTCTCTATTGCCGGCACTGGTCCGAAACTAAAATTGATTAGGTAGTCGTTTTTTTAAGGTTCTTATTCGTTCCGGATATTGGGAACCATATTAACTATCATCGCGTTATTAACTGTAGCTGCAATTGGTTGTGTATTGACCATTGGAAAATATGTTTTCAAAATACTTTGCATGTAGTCTATTTTGTTACAAATGATGGATTCTCATGATATGACCGTGGTACTCCAGCTTCCGTGTCTTAACAAAAGTTAAAATTTCTTTGTAAGATGTTTTCATTTGTAACATGTCAAAGGTATCAAATTTCTTCTTGTTGTCTCAATAGTTGACCTTAATTCCGCACCATAAAACAAGACGAAAAACATGTAACAATGTAGGGATGCAGACATTAATCTTATCTTCTTATTTTCATAAAAAAATGCATTGTAACAAACTCCTGGGCACATTTCTCGCAGTTTGGTACTGAAATATTTCTTCTTCTTCTTTTAAAGCCCGTCTCCGTCTGAATGTAGGCTTCCTCCATTCCTGTCTAGGTGCTGCGGTTCTAGGCGAGCTGCATTTACGTTGCACCCGTATGCCGTCTAATATCATCCCTCCATCGGAGTTGGGGATGTCCTGCACTCCGCGTAGATATTCTTGGACGTCAACACAGAAGACGTTTCGTCCATTTGTCCTTAGGACTTCGAGCCATGTGTTGAAATACTACTTACATAAATCATATACAGACATAATAGACCCATTTTACAAAATTAGTTATTTACATAAATATCTAAAATTTTATCAAAAACATGGCGCATTACCGGATTGTATTACCGGATTGTATTTCAGGTTTGCAATGGTTCTTGATATCAATAGTTATTCGAGATTTATTTAAAACGGAACAAATTTCTTTAAACTTCTACACTTAATTCATCAGTTGAACAACATGGCACTAATTTATGCTGGGCCAATAATAATGAATGCATGCAATTATTGTTTTAATAAAACCTTCACATACGAAAGGCACCTTTCGCTCTGGTTAAACGCTCCGTAGTAACTAAATTTCAAAGGACCAGAGATACGCTGTATGTCCGCACCTTTCTCTTCCACTAATTTTGTTTGCGCAATAAGGTACATTGAATCTCTTTATTATTAAACAGGAGGAAGTCAAATATATTGACTTGATATTGTGAAACTAAAATAATTTATTTTTCTTATACAAATGGTTATTCTATGACTAAAGATAAAGACAAATTGTGTATTTACTTTCGTTATCGATAAAAAGTATGAACATTTTAAAATTGCCAATAACGCATATGCAAGAAATAATTTATTAATTATTTTAGGGTGTATAAATGTGATTAAGTAACAACATAATCTAGAAAATTGTGATTAAACGCTCCATAGTAACTAAATTTCAAAGGATCAGAGATATGTTGCATGTCCGCACCTTTCTGTTCCACTAATTTTGTTTGCGCAATAAGCTAAATTGAATCTATTTACTATTAAACAGGAGGAAGTCAACTATAACTTGATATGGTGAAATTAGAATAATTTATTTTTTTTTAAATATTTTTAAGGTATTTACTTTCGATATCGATAAAATGTACGAAAATTTTGAAATTGCCAATAACGCATATGCAAAAAAAAACTTTATTAATTATTTTAGAATGTATAAATCCGATTAAATAACAACATAGTCTAGAAAGATGGAACGATTGTGAGTACAATGTCCTTTATTATGGTTAGTTTATTTAACGCTGCGCTGTCTCAGCATGCCAGCGAACATTAAAGGTAATTTAATACTCATTCTGGCATATAGCCACATAAGAAGTAATGATTTTTAAGCTGGCTTCTCTGCAAGTGAGATGTAGATAATGCATTTTTAATAAAATCTTGAAAACAACAATCTAAAAATATAATAAAATTTAAATTGAAATTCAAAGAAAAAATCTTAAATTAATTGTTGGTTTTCTTGATTAGTGGCGACAGCGTCTGCGGAAAAAGCGATGTACATTGGTATTGAGTCGTTGTAAATTGTACTCGGTGGAACACACAGTCCTGGCCAAATCATTCCAAAGGGCTAAGGCTCTCCATATAAAGAACTCCTTGAAAAGAGTCGTCCGAGGAGTGATAAGCTGAACCTTATATGGATGTGAAGTATTAGCGCGACGTGTATTTCTAGCAGGAATTAAGCGCTACATGTCGAATCGACTTAAGTCGCAAACCGTTCTCCGATGTTCCAAGGAATCAAGATTGCTGGTGAGTTCTAGGTATCCAATCAAGTGAACAGCTTTCTTCTCAGAGCAGGGCCCCAAACATGGGAGCAGTATTCCATCGTCGGTCGAATTTGAGCTTGGCACAGATTTAACAGTTGTTGTGGAGTGTAAAGCTTCCTTATTCGAAATTATATTCCCTATTTGCCAAGACATATTCACTGCCAAATTAACGCCCAGCAAATTGAGTTACTATGCCAGAGGACTAGACTGTTCAGACATAACTATGTTAACTTTTTTAGACAAAAATTGCCGCCTGGGTTTTTGTGGCGTTAAATTCTATTTGATTACTGTCAGCCCAAGATAGAATTTCTTCCAGGTCTTTGTTAAGTTAGACGATTTGCTGTTGCTTGCAGAAATTTGTGTTGAAAGTGAATAAAGAAATAAGCGTGCTGCCATCTGCAAAACTGTAGATTGGATTCTTGGTCCTTTGTAAATGAGAAAAAGAGTAGGAGATAATATGGAGCCGTGGATCACACCGGAGTTGCTACTGAAGATATGTTCAGACATACCATAAAAGTGCTTAGCCAACAATCCTTCATGCCAAAGACCGTGAAATGCCTGAAATATATCAAGTGCAAACGTTCGAGATTCTGCAAAATGTTCCAGAGTTTTCTTTAACTCATTTGAGGAAAGTTGGCTACAAAAAGGGTGCCACTGATTTGACGCTAAAAATTGTAAATTTCTAGAGAAACGTAACGAAATTGAGCCATTTCTGAAATGGTTGATCACGGGCCATGGAAAGTGGATCACGTGCGATAATAATATGCGAAAAAGATCGTCGTCGAAAAAGGACGAAGCTTTACAAACCATGGCAAAGCCCGGATTGACGCCAAGCAAGCGATTGAAAAAAAAAATCCGGCCGGAACTAGTCAATAGAAAGGGAGTCGTCTTCCACCATGACGACGCCAGACGATATACACACAGCTTTGATGACTCGGCAAAAACTAAAAGAGGTTGGTTGGGAAGTTTTAAATGCGTCCACGGTATAATCTGGACTTTACACAGTTAGATTACCATTTCTTTCAGTCTCTGCAGGGCTGCCTGAATGGTGTTACGTTAGTTTGAAAAGAGGCCTGTGAAACCCGCTTGGCACAATTTTTTATCCAGAAATAATAGAAGTTCTACAGTGATGAGATTAGTATGTAGCCACAAAAATTACCGAAGGTCAAATATAAAAAACAATTTCCTCAATTTTGACTTCAAAAGGCTCAATACTTTTTCGACAACTTAATATTTGTAGCACACTTAATATAAAGAGCATAGCAATGCATAAGGATAATGATAAGTTTAGCATGTAGAATTTTTAGTATAAGAATCAAGGAAAAATATTATTTCTGTTAATTTTAAAGTCAATTAATTAAGTTCTGTTATAGTAATCTCCCTGCATTTTTTTAAGTAGTTGAACCTCAAATATTCGATTTAATTTTTGGAGTTGCAAAGTCGGGCCACCAAACCTTACTTTTATTATTTTTTTATGACCTAATGAAAATAATTATATTCTGCTAGATGTCTACTTTACTCAAAAGTTTATATACAGTTTATATATATGTCAAGTGAGAACGTGTTCGCGATAATTCATTTTTGGTAGATGCGATTCTAGCTATTCAACTTAAAATCAATAGAGGGAACCTTTGTCTACGACGCATATAAAAAGGATTCTGAACTTTCGTCGAAATTACGTAAAATTCAAAATGAGTCACTTATTTGCGCATCGTTTCTAGGAGGTCTTTCTTTAAGTCTCCCAGATCAGATGAGAGTAGTTGCTTGTTCCCATCCAAAGGGGTCTAAAAACACACATTCTACGGCCGCTAAATATATTAAAAAGTCGGTGGCATTTGTGAAGAAGTGGGTAAATCGTTTTAACGAGACGAAAAATGTCGACGACTTGCCAAAATGTGGCTCGGTAAGCAAAGTCACTCCGAAAGTCCAAAAACGAATCGTCTCTTTGTTTTCACGGGACCCGCAATTGAGGCAGCATCAAGGAGTGGCAAATTAGGAAAATTGGGTTTGAAAGTGCCCCATCAGACCATTCAACATCTTCCTCACGCTCATGGTGTTAAATTCCGAAGTACGTTGAAGAAACCTTTGCTGGGCGAAAATTACGTCGCGCAGGCCCATGATGAGATACTAAAGTGGCCTTCACAATCGCCGGATGCTAACCCTATTAAAAATGTTTGGTCCTTTCTAAAGAAAAAGTTTAGAGGAAATACTCTGACTATTTTGATTCAGTTGTCCCGCGAGATTCGAAAAATTTGGAGAACATTGCCCGAGAATGCAGAAAACCTCGTCGCCAGCATGCCTCGTAGATGTGAGGTGATTATTCATGCAGAAAGCGATTGGACAACTTACTAAGGTAATTGCGCCACACCAAAAAATATATTTATGGCAAAAAAATGTTCATTTTTTTCATGAATACCAGCGGTCACGTTCTTACTTGACAAACTGTATCATAAAATTTAAAAAAATAAATAGAGAATTTCTTTTTAAAGCCAAAGCAAGTCCGTACCTTATTTATATTTATATCCGTTTAAGTGGCAGATGATGAAATTAGTTACAAACAAATATTTTTTTAAGTTTGGGTACTGTTGAACATACCATGAAAGTGCTTAGCCAACAATCCTTCATGCCAATGACCGTGAAATGTCTGAAATATATCAAGTGCAACCGTTCGAGATTCTGCAAAATGTTCAAGAGTTTTCTTTAACTCATTTGAGGAAACTTGGCTACAAAAAGGGTGTCACTAATTTGACGCTAAAAATTGTGAATTTCTAGAGAAACGTAACGAAATTGAGCCATTTCTGTAACGGTTGATCACGGGCGATGAAAAGTGGATCACGTGCGATAATAATATGCGAAAAAGATCGTCGTCGAAAAAGGACGAAGCTTCACAAACGATGGCAAAGCCCGGATTGAAGCCAAGTAAGCGACTGAAAAAAAAACCGGCCGGAACTAGACAATAGAACGGGAGTCGTCTTCCACCATGACGACGCCAGACGACATACACACAGCTTTGATGACTCGGCAAAAACTAAAAGAGGTTGGCTGGGAAGTTTTAAACGCATCCACCAGTCTTGACTTTACATCGTTAGATTACCATTTCTTTCAGTCTCTGCAGGGCTGCTTGATTGGTGTTACGTTAGTTTGAAAAGAGGTCTGTGAAACCCGCTTGTCACAATTTTTTATCCAGAAATAACAGAAGTCCTACAGTGATGGGATTATTGTGTCACCAGAAAAATTACTGAAGGTCATATTTAAAAAACAATTTTCTAAATTTTGACTTTAAAAGGCACAATACTTTTTCGACAACTTAATATTTGTAGCAAACTTAATATAAAGAGCATAGCAATGCATAATGATAATGCTAAGTTTAGCATGTAGAATTTTTAGTTTAAGAATCAAGGAAAAATGTTATTTCTATTAACTTTAAAGTCATTTAATTAAGTTCTGTTATTGCATTTTTTTAAGTAGTTGAACCTCAAATATTCTATTTAATTTTTGCGGTTGCAAAGTCAGGCTAGCAAACGTTACTTTTATTATTTTTTTATGACCTAAAGAAAATAATTATGTTCTGCTAGACGTCCACTTTACTTAAAAGTTAATATACAGTCTGTCAAGTGAGAACGTGTCCGCGATAATTCATTTTTGGTAGATGCGATTCTAGCGATTCAACTTAAAATCGGTAGAGGGAACTTTTGTCTACGACGCATTTTATTAAAAGGATTCTGAACTTTCGTCGAAATTACGTAAAATCCAAAATGAGTTACTTGTTCGAGGAGGTCTTTCTTTGTTCCCATCCAAAGGGGTCTAAAACACACATTCTGCGGCCGCTAAATATATTAAAAAGTCGATGGCGTTTGTGAAGAAGTGGGTAAATCGTTTTAACGAGACGAAAAATATCGAAGACTTTCCAAAACGTTGTTCGGTAGGCAAAGTCACTTCGAAAGTCGAAAAACGAATCGTGCCTTTGTTTTCGCGGAACCCGCAATTGACGCTGCATCAAGGAACGGCAAAATTAGGAAAATTGGGTTTGGAAGTGCCCTATCAGACCATTCTACATCTTCCTCATGCTCATGATGTCAAAATCCGAAGCACGTTGAAGAAACCTTTGCTGGGCGAAAATTATGTCGCGCAGCAACTCGCTTGGGCCCACGATGAGATATTAAAGTGGCCTTCACAATCGCCGGATGCTAACCCTATTAAAAATGTTTGGTCCTTTCTAAAGAAAAAGCTCTGACTACTTTGATTCAGTTATCCCGCGAGATTTGAAAAATTTGGCGATCATTGCCCGAGTATGCAGAAAACCTCGTCGCCAGCATGCCTCGAAGATGCCAAGTGACTATTGATGCAGAAGGCGATTGGACAACTTACTAAGGTAATTGCGCCATAACAAAAAATACATTTATGGCAAAAAATGTTCTCGAAACACATTTTTTTCATGAATACCAGCGGTCACGTGTTTACTTGACAAACTGTATCATAAAATTTAAAAAAAAAAGAGAGAATTTCTTTTTAAAGTTAAAGCAAGTCCGTACCTCATTTTTATTTATATCCGGTGGCAGATAATGAAATTACTTACAAACAATTTTTTTTTTAAGTTTGGGTACTGTTGGACAAGCACGGGTCGTGTAATACCAGATGTCATTATTGCTTTATTTGGTTAGATCTTCATAATTAGTAACGTCCTCCGGACGATCAGATCTTTTAATAATTTCCGCCACTATCAGCCTATCTATGTAGTTGTAATATACAGGGTATTATGTTACTAAAAATGGTAACTTTTGCTCGTGTTGTGTCAGCTATTTCATCACATTGGTTTAAATATATACAATATTACAGCGGTAAGAAAGGCAATGAATTCCGATAAACGGTCAGAAAATAAGTTTTAAACAAATATCTACCATTGACTCTTGTGCTTAACTTTGTTACCGAAACGCATCCAAAGCATATAGTGATGAACGTGTATTTAGTACTTAAGTGTACTCATAGTTTAAACGATTTTAATATGGTAATTCGAGAGTCATTTGTGAGGTGGATTAAAGATTAATTAAAAGCAGAAAAATTTTAACATTTTATCCGCTTCTAAGGATTTAACTTCCTTGGAACGATTATCGACTTTATTTGCCAATGAATGGACAGTAATACACCATTTAAAATGTTCAAGCGGTTGTGATGATGATCTGCAAGAGTATCCCAAAAATCGATATTAGAAACTCATTTATCGGATTAACAGACTGTGTCCAAAGCTGCTTCGAGGTAAAAGCAGTATATATGGATTGAAGTAAATGACTAACAATAATTATAATACCCTGTGTTTTCTTTTCTATTAAAAGTTAAGCTTTTTTTGGACAGAAGGTGTAGTGATCAAAATTGCTATCGTCTTCTTATACATAAAGTCTTAATTACGGAAATTCAGTAACGTGAAAAATAATAGATCTTGTAGGGAACCAAAAGACTGATGAATTTCTAAATACCCATCCTCTGGTAAAGTCGATATTTATATAATCTCTTATATCGTACCTAAAAATGCGGAGACGCAACGTAATGGAGAAATCGTATTGTTTTCCTAAGATTTTAAAACATATCTTACAGTAACTCAATCACTGTCGAAAACTTAGTCGTCATGGCAATAGTTATTCCCTGCCAATGGATATTTCAAAAAGTTTACTCTATGTCTGGTAACTGTCAATGTGTGTAATTAAAATTATTCTAAAATAATTTTTATTGATTTTATTTGATTGTAAAAGCCACCCGCAGCCAAAACCAGCTCGTATACTGATGTCGTTTTCCAACTAACTGGGAGTATTCATGCATATACACGAATTGTTAGAGGTACCATTACAAAACATATAACTAAAATGTTAATTAAGATGAGAAAGAGGTTTCAGATGACCGAAATTAAAATGTTTTGCTAAAATTCATTATTCTAAAGGGCTCTGGAACCTGGCAAGATTTTTTCTAAGTTAGAAAAGACCCTCTATAAATAGGACATTACCTGTCTGATTTGCTAAAAAAAGGTCTAACTTTAAAACCGGTCTAACTTAAGAATTGGGGGTTTAAATTGACGAAAATACCAGTAAACTAGTTAAGGTTATGAAGCTGGGCTGTACAAGATTAGAAAATTTGTTTTTATGTTTAATTAAATCGGCAAAACTAAAAAAAAAAATGTGTTAAAATTCTTAAATTTGTTATATTTCCTACCTGCTTCAGCTCTCGACTTTTTTTTATTAAATTTCCTTACAAGAACGTTTACTCGGTTATACTTACAACATTATACATGGTCAAAAACAAGGATTACTTGGACAACTGGAGGTTTTGGGTACCATATCAATTAGGTCTAACTTTTATCTGGCAGTGAATCTGTATGTATCAGTTCTATAACGATAGGCTTTAATAAAATTGATATCTTAGTATTGTAGAACTAATTCTTCTTCAGGTGTGTATCCTTCTAAGAATGAGTGAAAACCATCCGGGATACCGTCGTTCTAACCAGTTGAGCAAACTTTAACCCATACCAATCTCTCAAATTCTTCAATCCAAACAGACGTAGTCTACCTAGTGAGCGACTTTTTTTTTTATTGCTCACCTCCCCGCCTGATTTTACCCTGTTTCATATCCTAAGGATATCGGCAAGGATATCGTAATACCCGTCAACGTGATCCAAGTGCTGAAACATGCATTTTTGGATTTCATAGCACCTTTTTAGAAAATGCTGCCACGAATGTTACTGCATTTCTGCAAGCAACTACTACCTATGTACGTGGTCAGGACCAGGAAGTACCAATTACAGTAAGCGATACTTGACATTTCGGATTATATGACATAGATATTATAATTTTCGTTTTTGAACAGTGTCAACGGATTCTGTCGTCTTTTTCATTTGTTCAGGGACGGTCTTATTGGTCACTTTATCTGTACAAGAGATTCGATACATTCTTTTGTTTGCCCACAATTCGAAGACCTCTATTCTCCTCACAGCTTCTTTATTCAATGTCCAGGTCTCCGCCCCATAAAACAACACTGAAAATACGGAGCATTGCAACAGCTTTGTTCTTATTTTAATGTGTATTTGTGACGAACATAATATTTGCCTCATGTTGACAAACGCTGTGCGTGCTGTTTCTAAAAGACATTTGATTTCTTGGAGGCAGTCACTTCGATTGTTTAACATCGATCACAGCTGGTGAAAACTGGGATACGTTCTCTATAGTTTGGTTGTTAAGTTGTAAAGCCAACTGAGGGCTAAATTGATTTCGAGTTATTAACATTGACTTGGTTTTTTTTTTGTATTTATTGTAAGCCCGTATTCCTCAATAATCGTCACTATGTCATTCAGCATCTGGTGAAGTTGTTGTTCCGACGTTGCTAATAATACTGTGTTGTCTGCGTATCGAATCGACGCTATTACCTTCCAATTTATTACTGCGCCCATGTCAGAATGTTCAAATGCTGTTTTAACTATGTGCTCCGAATACATATTAATGGGGGGGTTAGAACGCAGCCTTGCCTCACCCCTCGAAATATTTCAATTTCTTGCGGGTTCTGTCCATCAACTCGAACATGTGCTTTTTGATATTTGTACAGATTCATTATAATGCGAATATCTGCTGGATTACAGTGCAACAATTAGTTATGGGAATTAGCCTTTTTCCCAACACAGTATTAATAAAATAAATTGAAAATTAGACAATTAATAGAGTATTTATTAAATACTTAAATTCTCTTTTAGAAAGTTTACATGTTCAAGTTCATTTAAATTTTATTTGGCACTTATTAAAGCATGAACAAGCTTTTAATAAATAGTACAAAACTATAAAGTTGTTTACGAATTAAGTAATTTTTATTAAGCAGTAGGTGTTAGACACTATTTTGAGCAAAATTGTAAAATGTAATTTTAAATTCAGTTGAGTGTTATAAACGACAAATTAATTATCCATAGAATTCTTGCTGCGAGAAAGTTCAGATGACGAAATCTGTTTCTTATGGTAAATCGCGAGTTATCTTGCACTAATATGTGCGATATTTCAAATTAAATCCACTTTAATAGAACGTAGTTTATTTATTTATTTACCACAAGCCCAACAAAAGTAATTAATAGGGCCGATAACATAGCTATTACATAACATCTATAATATACATAAAATGGAACGTCTCTCTGTCTGTCTGTTTGTGTGTTCGTCCGTTAGTGCGCTTATCACTGGCGAACCACTGATCCGATTTACATACTTTTTTTTTTAAACATACATATGCTCTCTGGCCAGGTTATAAGCTATATTTTATTACGATAGGTAGCATAAGGAATGAGCAGTGACGATAATAGTGAATGAAGTCGGAAAAAAGTTTGTCGCTAGCGCGTTCTCTTGCAATACACAGCTTAAATCATTAAATATGGAACAATATTATGTAGCAGAGAATATCTACAAACTATAATATATAAAATGCAATATCTCTCTGTCTGTCCATTAGTGCGTTTATCACGCGAGAACCACTTATCCGATTTAGGTATCTTTTTTTAAATTCATACATATATTCTTTGGCCAGGTTATATAATAATAATAATCTATCTATAATATATATATATATATATATATATATATATATATATATATATATATATATATATATATATAATGCAATGTCTCTCTGTCTGTCTGTCTGTCCGTTAGTGCGCTTATCACTGGAGAACCACTTATCCGATTTTCGTGCTTTTTTTTTTAAAAAGATACATATGTTCTCTGGCCAGGTTATAGGCTATATTTTATAACGTTAGGTAACATGAGGAATAAGCAGTGACGATAATATTGAATCAATTCGGAAAAAAGTTTGCCGGTAGCGCGTTCTCTTGCAATACACTGCCTAAACCATTAAATATGGAACAATAACATGTAGCAAAGGATATCTATAATAGATATAAAATACAACGTCTGTTTCTCTGTTTGTCCGTTTGTGCGCTTATCACTGGAGAGCCACTTATCCGATTTACGTGCTTTTTTTTTAAACATGCTAAACCATTATATATGGAACAATATGATGTATCAAAGAATATCTATAATAGATATAAAATACAACGTCTGTCTGTCTGTCTATCCGTTAGAGCGCTTATCATTGGAGAACCACTTATCCGATTTACGTGCTTTTTTTTTAAATATACATATGTTCTCCGGCCAGGTTATAGGATATATTTTATTGCGTTAGGTAACATAAGGAATAAGCAGTGACGATAATGGTGGATCAAGTCGGAAATAAGGTTTCCGTTAGCGCGCCTTCTCTTGCAATACATTGCCTAAACCATTAAATATGGAACAATATCATGCTGCAAATAATATAATATATATAAAATGCAACGTCTATCCGTCTGTCTGTCAGTCTGTCAGTCTGTCTGTCTGTCTGTCCGTTAGTGCGCTTATCACTTGGGAACCACTTATCCGTTTTACGTGTTTTTATAAATTTATACATATTTTCTATATAATTCGATATAAGCCTAGATAATGGGACATATTTTATTACGTTAGGTAATATAAGGAATAAGCAGTGACGATAGTAGTGAATCAAGTCCACGCGAGCGGAGCCGCGGGCACTGCTAGTCAATATATAAAAATACAATATAGACAGTAACTTAAGACCAAAATTAACCTTAGAGTTTAATAAACACAAAATTAATGTCACACATCATTACAGGTATTAAAGTAGGTTCAAACAAGTATGGAAGAAGTCATTTTGAGTCATGGAGAGATCACATGCGTGCGACACTTCATTGTAAACAGAACATATCTCGTAAACAGGAAATGCATTCAATACATTTGTGTGAACCGTAGGAAGGTAAAAGAAGTTATCAACCCGATTTGCAAATCTCAGGATAATAAATTTCAATTCTTCCAGCAGTGATGGACACTGAATTCTACCATTAACTAGCTTATATAGGAACATCACCCTCGCTATATTTCTACGCTTCTTCAAGCTCAGAAAATTGAACCTTCCCAACAAGATATCGTTGTCTATATCAACCTGCGGGTATACTCCAACCACTCTTCTAGATATATACTTCAAAAATTTCCTCTGAACCTTCTCCAAAGCAACAATATATTTACTATAGAATGGTGCCCAGACAACAGGCCCATACTCAAGCCTGCTTCTAACCAATGCATTAAATACTGTAAATAGAGTCGTAATATTCTGAAAAGACTTACAATTTCTGATTACAAACCCCTTCCTCGCATCCGAAACCAATGTGTTAATCTGATGACTGAAGTTCAGCCTAGAATTAAGGAACAAGTCCCTGAAAGTTATCACTCTTTGCAACTTATTAATACCAATATTATATTTATAGTTTAGTGGAGATACCTTCTGACTTATCGTCATTACTAAACATTTTTTTGCATTGAGCAAGAGACCATTGGCGACACACCAACCTCTGCACCGCGTCAACCCCGCGCTGTAGTCGCTCACAGTCGTCGCCGGACTCAACGAAAACATACAATTTCAGATTATCCGCAAATATCTGGTATTCCACGTCAATGACATGCTGGATATCATTCATAAACGTAATGAATAAAAAAGGTCCCAAGTTCGACCCCTGCGGAACATCAGACGTTGCATGAAACGAATACGACCTAAAACCATTATAGTGCACATATTGTGACCTGCCCACCAGATAGGTCTTGAAAAATCTAACATAATTAGGTGTCAAACCAAAATTCACTACCTTATCCAGAAGCACACCATGATCTATTCTATCAAATGCCTTTGCAAATCCGTGAACACCACATCAACCTGGCCTCTCAAATCAAGAATTTTAGAAGTGAAATGAACAAAGCATTCTAAGTTGGTGGCTGTTGACCGACCCCTCACGAAGCAGTATTGTCGTACCGACAACATCGGTTCAATGTGCTCATACAAAAGGATCTCGAAAATTCACAAATAAGTGAAATCGACCTATAATTCTCGACTTCCCCTCTGTTCCTGTTCTTAAAGATTGGACATATCTTAAGCTATTTTCCATGTCAAAGGATATCTTTCACTGGATATTGCCAGGTTAAAAATTTTACTAAAAGGAAGGGCCAATACATTTATGGTATCCCTAACAAAGACGCCGGGCATAAAATCCGGTCCACCGGACAACTTTGGCTTGAGGCGCTTCGACACCCTTACAAAGTCATCCTCACCAAAGCATGGCTCCACAACCTGAACATGCCTCCCGCATACAGAAGGAGAAACACCGATGACATCCCGTGCAGTATTATAATCATCCCGGAAATGAGCAGCAAAATCATTAATAATGTCACCTGGATTATTGAAATTTGTATTTTGATATGTCATCTCTCCTGGAATAGTACAACTATTTCTCTTCTGCTGGATGTACCTCCAAAAAGCTTTAGGATCATTATCAATACTTCAATATTCCCAATATATGAACTATATGCAGTTTTTACCATCTCACTAGTCTCCCTCCTTAATTCCTTAAATCTTTTATAGTAACGCATATTAATTGATTTCTTATATTTCCTGATAATATTATTCTTACGTTTTAAATTTTTTAGAATTTCTACATTATACCAAATAGGAAAGGAATGACGTTCATTTTTAAATAGAGGCACTGACCTGTCAAATATTCCATACAGTATTTTATAAAATTTGTCGCAGCATAAGTCCACATTCCCATACTGATCTAACTCACGCCAGCCACTATAACTAACTACTAAATAAAGATACTAACCATTTATAAACAAAAATATGATGATGTTTCCATGTTTGAGTATTCAATATTTACATTTAAAAGTGTCATAGATCTTCAGATTTTAGTTGCCAAAACTACGGTTAACTCATTATTAGTTGTAAGTCTTACATTTCTCTTAATTTGACTTGGTGATGCCAAAACATATAATTCAAATTCGGATATTTTATTGCGTCAATCAAAAGTTGACAAAAAGGGGAATAATTAAACAAAATGTTAGTATGTCACGAAAAAAACTGTATAAAATATTTAAGTCATAGGGCAAGATATAAAACATCAAGCAAAAAACTAGTTAATTTCTTAACAACTTATGTTAGACTTTATATTAACCGAATTTACTAAAGTATTCGCGGTGTATATATATATATATATATATATATATATATATATATATATATATATATATATATATACAGTATAGTAATAAATAGGAAGATAATTGAGTCGATTCGATACGCAGACGACACAGTATTGTTAGCAACGACAGAATAACAACCTCAAGAAATGCTGAATGACGTAGCGACAATTAGTGAAGAATACAAGCTTATAATAACTACAAAAAACCAAGTCAATGTTAATAACTAGAAACCAATTCCTCTCTGGGTTGGTTTTACAACTTAACAACCAAACGTATCCCAATTTTGCCAGCTGGGATCGATGTTAAACAATCGAACTGATGCCTCCAAGAAATCAAAGGTCTTTTAGAAATAGAACGCATAGCCTTTGTCAACCTGAGACAAATATTATGTTCGTCACAAATACACATTAAAATAAGAACAAGGCTGTTGCAATGCTCTGTATTCTCAGTGTTGCTTTATGGGGCGGAGACCTGGACATTAAATGAAGAAACTGTTAGAAGCCTTCGAAATGTGGACATACAAAGGAATGTGTCGAGTTTCTTGGATAGATAAAATGACCAATAAGACGGTTCTTGAACAAATGAAAAAAAACAACAGAATGCGTTGGCACTGTTCAAAAACGAATATTACAATACCTAGGTCACATAATGCAAAGTATCGCTTATTGTAATTGGTACTGCAGGGCAAAAACTTGGGACGTCGCCCGCCTGGTAAACGACTTCTGTGTTGGTTGAAGAGAGTGGTATGGGTTAACGTCTGCCCAATTATTTAGAACGGCGATATCCGGATGATGCTCGCAAACACTCTTCTTAGAAGGGTACGCACCTGAAGAAGAATTAGTTCTATAATACTAAGATATCATTTTTATTAAAACCTATCTTTATATAACTGATACGACCAGATTCACTACCACATTAAAGTAAGACCTAATTGAAATGGTACCTAAAACTAGTTAATTTCTTAAACAACTTGTGCCAACTAGACTTTGCATTAACCAAATTTACTAAAGTATTTGCGGTGTACAGGGTAAGTCAACGATGGAGTAAAAGTCATTATCTCATTTGTTTCGAGAATGACGAAAAAATGTTAAATAAAATAGTTTTAGGAATGTTAAGTTGAAGAGTTTAAAATTATTTTCTAATTTATTTTTAAATTCTGCGTAAAATTTTATAACTTTTTATTATTAATTTTATATACCTAAACCTAAGTATTTTTTCTAATATTTCAATTTTTAAAATAAAATACTAGTTTTCAGTTTTGTAAAAAAATTACAGTAGTGCCATTGTTTCTGAAGTTGGAATACTTATAATCGGTACGAGCATTCTATAGAGATGAAAAAAAAAAGATATATGTAAAGAAATTTGAGTTAGATGCTATAGGGTGTTCAAAATAAATTTATGCATTTCGACTATTTTAAATTGAAAAAGCTAAAAATTTTTAAGTGGCACATCCTGTATATTATTATTTTTTCTGATAGATTTTACAAAACCCTCCAACTTTTATTAAGTATATCGTATACCTATTTCTGATAGTTTTCGATTTATTTTGAATTTTTCAATTTTTACCCTTGTTCTTAATACACTTACGCTATAACATCATAGTTGCCAAGACAAAACAAAAATGTAGGCATTGTCAAATTGACATATCTATTAAGCAAGAAAAAGACTCAATATTTTTACTACCCTTTATATATACCGGGGTCTTATTTAACTTGACAAATGCGTATGACTTGAAAAATAAGGTTTGTCGAAAAAATGTTTCGAACAGTAGTTGCAGGGTTCAAAGGGGAATATACAATGGTAGTAAGAAATTTGACTTTGAGTGGCGTTTTCAAGGAGGAATCAAAGTCAACCTAATTTTTTTAAATAGAAACCAATATATTTTTTTGCAGATTCGCCTTTTACATAAAAAATAAAAAACTTTTGTTGGAATTGTCAATTTTTTATGGTACTCGGCAAAAGAGAAAACAATTTCTAAATTTCAAGAAATTTGACACAAAACCATCAACTTTAAAAAAAAAAATGCAAAAGGCGAAATATGCTTAAATTTAAGCAAAGAATCTTTTAGAATTAAAAAAAAAATTGATGCACTTTTTTATCCTGTTTTTTTTATTATTGTGCGAAAATAACTGCTTAAAGATGCATTAAAAAAAAATAGAAAAAATCCACAAGAATCTTTTATTATTTGGCATTTTTATGATATTTAGTGAAAAAAAAGATAAATTTCAGTTGCTCCAAAAATATTAATTAGTTAGTTAAATATGTTTAGAAATTGTCGACTTTAGTACCATAAAATATTGACATTTTCAAAAAAAGTGTTTTTAACAAAAGTTTCTTATTTTTTCATGCAAAATACCAATCTGCAAAAAATATATTGGTGTCTACTTAAAAAAAAATGACTTCGCCTTGATTTGACCTTGAAAATGCCACTCAAGGTCAAATTCCTTACTACTATTATATGTCCTCCTTTGAACCCTGCAACTTTTATTTGAAATATTTTTTTTCGACAGAGCTTATATTTCAAGTTAAATGGGACACCCGATATATATATGTATATATATATATATATATATATATATATATATATATATATATATATATATATATATATACATATATTGTGGGTCAGGGAGTACATCTATTGACTATAAACTTTACAATTTATAGTCACCCACTGACCAGTAAGCATCGACAATGCCATATGAGTGAATATTTATTGCGATAAGTACTTTCAGTTCTGCTCTCTTTCTTAGTCGATCCTAGGTCGGCTGACGAGCCGTGATAGTGAGAAATGCATCCCCAGATTAATTGACAGTTTAGTAAACAGTTAAAAACTGCTGAAAAATGGACTTTTTCCAATTTTAGTAGTTCATAATGATTTTATATATTTTAAGTTGAATTGCATAAAATGCTACAAAGTGTAATTGTTAGTAACTCGCTTAACAATCCCTCTATCGGTCTGCTGCCTTAAATAGCCCCCGATAGAAGGCATGAATGCTTTTGAATCTAAGTTTACATGCTTGTGGAATGGAGACCGCGAAGACACAGAAGACCTGTCAAAAGACCACAAACTCATTGGACAGATGATATTAAGCATTTAGTAGGCAATGATTGGATTGGATCTTGCTCCATGACTTTTCCATCAAAATCGATTCCCAATAGAATCAAACACCTGTTAACACTTCACAACTTCAAACCCCCTCGATTTGAATACCCCCTCTTCACCTCCTTCCCCCCTTGGCAATCGACTGATCTTCGGTTTGACTTCTCAATGAACACTCTAAATAGAGAAATTACCCCAAACAAATTACTCTGCTCTATTTTCCACGACAAATTAAAAAATCAGTATGCTGACTATGAAGTGATTTACACTGATGGTTCCAAATCCTCAACAGGCGTTGGTGCTGCCTTTGCGATTCACAACTATCAAAAAACTTTTAAATTACCTCAACACTCGTCTATCTTTTTCCGCTGAGCTTCTGGCCATAAAGGAATGCATGAGATATGCGATTGCCTCTCTTCCATATTCCAAATTTTTAATCGCTTCAGATTCTTATAGCTCCCTACTAGCCATCAAGCAAGCTAAACCAGAGGATGCATACATCAGGCAAATCATGGATCTGCTATATGTTGTTAGGAATAAAAGCAAATCTTTCATCCTATTTTGGATACCGGGTCACTCTGGCATAGCAGGCAATGACAAAGTTGACGCCCTAGCCAAAAATGCCAGACTATCAGGCACCATAGTACAGGGTGAGAATCACCCTAGGGACTACATCAATTACTTATCGCATGAATTTAGGAAACTCTTTCAATTACAGTGGGATCTTGAGGACACTAGTAACAAGCTCTGGGAGCTAAAATCAGATGTTCATCCCCCTCTACATCATCTCTCACTGAACAGAAAGCAAAATACTAGAGTTAGAAGATTAGCCATTGGACACACTTTTCCGACCCACTCTCATCTGCTTAACAAGGAAAATCCTCCCACCTGTTCCGACTGTCTCTCCCCCCCTCACAGTAAAGCATATCTTTGAAGCACATCACTTCTCTGATTTACGGAACAAACATAATATACCTCCTAATTTAAAATCGGTCATACTCACCTATAAATCCATTTACAAACAAATCGACGAATTTCTAAAAGACATCAACTTCAAGGTATAACCCCCACATTCTCGGGCGCTAAATGACCTAGGTAGTCGATGCGCCCTACCCCCCCCTTAAACACAAAAAAAAAAAAAAAAAAAAAAAAAAAGTTTCTTATTTTTTCATGCAAAATACCAATCTGCAAAAAATATATTGGTGTCTACTTAAAAAAAATGACTTCGCCTTGATTTGACCTTGAAAATGCCACTCAAGGTCAAATTCCTTACTACTATTGTATGTCCTCCTTTGAACTCTGCAACTTTTATTTGAAATATTTTTTTCGACAGAGCTTATATTTCAAGTTAAATGGGACACCCGATATATATATATGTATATATATATATATATATATATATATATATATATATATATATATATATATATATATATATATATATATATATATATATTGTGGGTCAGGGAGTACATCTATTGACTATAAACTTTACAATTTATAGTCACCCACTGACCAGTAAGCATCGACAATGCCATATGAGTGAATATTTATTGCGATAAGTACTTTCAGTTCTGCTCTCTTTCTTAGTCGATCCTAGGTCGGCTGACGAGCCGTGATAGTGAGAAATGCATCCCCAGATTAATTGACAGTTTAGTAAACAGTTAAAAACTGCTGAAAAATGGACTTTTTCCAATTTTAGTAGTTCATAATGATTTTATATATTTTAAGTTGAATTGCATAAAATGCTACAAAGTGTAATTGTTAGTAACTCGCTTAACAATCCCTCTATCGGTCTGCTGCCTTAAATAGCCCCCGATAGAAGGCATGAATGCTTTTGAATCTAAGTTTACATGCTTGTGGAATGGAGACCGCGAAGACACAGAAGACCTGTCAAAAGACCACAAACTCATTGGACAGATGATATTAAGCATTTAGTAGGCAATGATTGGATTAGACAAACTCAAGACGGACAACATCGGAGAAGCTTGAGGGAGACCTACATCCGACGATGGATGAACGGCTATATATATATATATATATATATATATATATATATATATATATATATATATATATATATATATATATATATATATGCTACATTAGTAACAAACACCCAAAGATGTTTTAAAAATATATAGTCCTGTCCATGTCAAAAAAGTCGTGAAAGTAAATCACGACAAGATTCTTGATTAGCGATTCCTGCAATAATTGTTGCGTAACTTCATAATAAAAATATTCACAACTTATTACTAGCTAACACTTATTACTAGCTCCCAGTTTAAAATATCATAGAACAGACGAGAGTGAAAAATGACACAATATTGAGATGAAATTACGTTTAGAGTAGTGATTTAAAACTTGAGTATAACAACTGCTTCGCAATCTACTTCATAAATTCTCAACAGATGTTCCCCATTGTGGACTCCATTGAGTTCTCAAATAAAGTGGATACAACACTTTCTTAATCTCTAGTGGCAAAACTTTGTTCTACTTTTATTGAAATTTGTATTATTTTTAGCAGACCGAAAGAAAAATACGACAGTGATGTAGAAAATAACAATCTCTTCTAAACAGTTTCGATTTATTGCTTTTTTTTGTAAAAAAATCTTTGCTACGGACTTCTACTTTTTAGAATTCCACTGTTTGAAAATGTCCTTTATTCTGAAAAATTTACCCACTCCCCCTTTCCCATGATTATCAATTTTTAAATTGAATGTAATATTTTAAACTTCCACTGTAAACTAGTGTTCCTTTTGGTAAAAAATCTCCCCCTTCTCTCCGATTAGCAATTTCTAAATTAGCTTTTTAAAGTTTCACTGTAGGAAGTGGTTCGTTCTTGTGAAAAATCTTCAACTTCCGGTCATCGATTTTTAGTTTATTGCATTTAGAAGGGTCTCGGATTTTAGAGATCTAGTGCAAGAGGGTTTTTTCATCAATGAGCTTCGCATCCGGATCGCGTTTGGCACGCATCTCCTTTGTTAGTTGGCTCCCCATTTGATATGTGTCTCCTCTTTAGGATTTTCTTTTCTCCTGAAAAAAAAGCTCTTTATCTCCACATGAACCTACCTACCCTACTGTACTAGTTAAGAATTTGCCCCAAACGCTCCATATATTAATGCGTATTTTTTTCCCATTAAGCTCAGTGATATTTCAAGGAAGAAAAAATTGGGAAATTCTAGTTTACAAATCGGGAATTAATAATAAAAAACCCAAAACAGGACGTAATAAAATATTTGTATTCTATAGTTATAAAAGATAAAGTAAATGGAAATCTAATTAGACAGTATAACTATTAAACACTAATTAACCTTCATTGAAATACTCCTGTTATAATTATAAAAAAATAGCTCTCGTAAAAAATACCGTTGTTTTTTTAGTTATTTTTTGGGTATAGCACATACCTGTAGGGGAATTTTTAAATCGCTACAAATGCGGTAAGCGTGGTGAAGTGCCAATTATGTAAGTTTTTTAGCTTGCACTAAGAGAAACCACAGAGTTGTGCAGGGGTAGAGGTCACTAAGAGAAAAATTCTAATATCGATAGAATTCCAAAAAAACGTCGTCGATTAATAACAAAAATACAAAAACAATCTCACTAGGATCTATTGGTCGATCATATAAATACAGAATCAGTATTTGGCTACCCATATACCAGGTGTACAAGTATGAAATGCGGATTTCAGACAACAGATGTTGCACCAATGCAGTTTGTGCTATAAAGATTTGACACTGCGCCATTTTGTCGTGTCATCAACTAGTGTCAGACGTGCAAGAGTGATAAATTGAAAAAGTGTGTGCATAGTGTTGTATTGTTGTGTTCAATATGTCGAAATTTATTCCGAACAAAGAGCATTCGTGGACAGAATTAATTTTTTGTTTTCATTTGAAGAAAACTACTGTTGAATTATACCGATTACTTCGAGAAGCTTATGGTGAACAAGTTCCATCGCAAGATACGTGTGAACGATGGTTTCGGCGTTTCAAAAGTGGTGACTTCGTTGTTGCAGACAAGGAACGTGGAAAACCGCCAAAAAAATACGAAGATGTAGGATTGCAAGCATTGTTGGACGGAGATGATTCGCAAACACAAAACCAACTCGCCGAGCAATTGGGCGTTAGTCAACAAGCTACGATAGATGGGTACCACATGAGTTGAACGACAGGCAAATGAAAAAACGCAAAAATACGTGTGACATTTTGCTCGCTCAGTACAAAAGGAAGTCGTTTTTGCATCATATAGTTACAGGGGATGAAAAATGGATTTATTTTGAGAATCCCAAGCGCAAAAAATCATGGGTAGACCCAGGCGTACCATTCACATCGACCGTAAGACCGAATCGCTTTGGCAGAAAGACGATAGTCTATTATAAGCTGTTGAAACCTGGGGAAACGGTTAATACTAAACGTTACCAACAACAATTGACCGATTTGAACCGTTCGCTGCTTGAAAAAAGGCCAGAATACCGAAAGAGGCAACAAAAAGTCATTTTTCTTCATGACAATGCTCCATCACATACGGCACATACGGCAAAATCAGTTCGCGATACATTGGAAGCACTCAGCTGGGAAGTTCTACCCCATGCGGCTTACTCACCAGACTTGGCTCCTTCCGATTACCACTTGTTTGCATCGATGGGTCACGCACTTGTTGAACAGCGCCTTGGTTCGCACGAAGATTTTTACTGGCGTGGTATTCACAAACTGCCCGAAAGATGGGAAAATGTATAACAAGCGATGGAGCATACTTTGAATAAAGCACTTTTTATCATTCTTCCGAATTTAACATGTTTTTTTAGAAAAAAAAATCCGCATTTCATACTTGTACACCTGGTACGTGTGGTTGTGCTTGTGAACAGTAAAAATATTTTAATGTTTTAATGTACAGTATTAGTAGTATTAGAAGTGCCGCCTCGTTCAAAGTAAATGTTTCTTGTTTTATACTTCTGTTTATAATAACAGACGTAAAGCCAATAAACCTTTTGAAACCATGAAAATTAAACGATTTCTAATAAAAGAATTAGAGTGTTTGTTAATCCTTAATATTTATATAAACATGGGAATATTTTGAATTATATGTGCGGCTAACAACACTGCCCCACGCCACGCTCAACGCAGCGCCTTCGTTCATAAAGACTAACGCCATTTGAAGGTAAAATGAGAGCCTAAAGATTTTTTTGTTCATATCCTGCAGAAAATAGTGACGCATCTACGGAATCAAACCTATTGTCGCTAAGTGGTTAAGAACCTAATTAAATTCCAATTTGTTTATAATAAAGTAATTTTTTTGTCATTTTGTAGTATATTTTTTTTTTTGAAATTCATAATGTTTCTGTTTTTGTCTCAACTAGAATTTCCATAAAAAAAATCAGTTTCAGAGTTATGAATTTTTGAAAAAAATTAACCTAAAATTTGAATTGTTTATAACAAATATAATAATTAACTTCAACTGAAAATATTTCAGAGCTTGTTCAGTACCTATATGTAATGTTAAAATAAATCATTGTTTTTCGTTTTCCGAAAAATCGGGTCTGGGGTTTTCCATTTCACCAATTTTCACCCATATATATATATATATATATATATATATATATATATATATATATATATATATATATACATATATATATATATATATATATATATATATATATATATATATATATATATATATATATATATATATATATATTTTCACACATATATATTGTTATGTGTCGTTACTTAAGTATTTGGGTTTGTTGATATTTATTTTCTGACCTATCTCTTTTGATTGGGAAAATACACAAAAAAGCGAATATAGATAGTTGCGTATACCTGAATCTACCTGATACCTGAAAAGGTCACAGACCAACTTGACAGTAAATCTGCAAAGAAGAGTATCTATCCCATGTGCTTAACACACTTAACGTGCAAGTTTTCGACCGGTATGTTCTCCCAGTCCTTACCTATGGAACAGAAACATCGACATTAAATAGAAGTATAATAATTTATAGACTACGAGTTATCTAACAAGCCACGAAGAGAAGAATTCTCAACATTAAATTGAATGTTCGCATACCATACCAAACCCAGAAATAAGACGAAGATCCATGGTGACAGATGTAATAGGGACGATAAAGGACAGGGAAGGATAAAGGACAACCGAAAAATTAGAGACCACGAGCAAATGAAAGAAGCAGGGGAAGGCCACAAACTAGGTGGTCAGATGACAAAAAAGGATTAATTGGGCATCACTGGATGAGGAGAACACACCACCGAGAACAATGACAGCAGTTTAGGGGGCTTTTATATGACGAGTAATACAATAAGTTGAAGAAGAAGAAGAAATATATATATATATATATATATATATATATATATATATATATATATTTATATATATATATATATATATATATATATATATATAATATATAAAATGTAACGTCTCTCTGTTTGTCTGTCCGTTAGTGCGCTTATCACTGGAAAACCACTTATCCGATTTACGTGCTTATTTTTTCAAAACATACATATGTTCTCTGGCCAGGTTGTAGGCTATATTTTATTACGTTAGGTAACATAAGGAATAAGCAGTGGCGATAAGAGTGAATTAAGTCGGAAAAAAGTTTGCCGCAGCGCGTTCTCTTGCAATACACTGCCTAAACCATTAAATATGGAACAATATCATGTAGCAAAGAATATCTATAATATATTTAAAATGCAACGTATCTCTGTCTGTCTGTCCGTTAGTGCGCTTATCACTGGAAAACCACTTATGCGATTTACTTGTTTTTTTTTTAATTCACACATTTGTACTCTGGCCAGGTTATCTATAATCTTCTATAATATATATAAAATGCAACGTCTGTCTGTCCGTTAGTCCTCTGGAGAACCACTTATCCGATTTACGTGTTTTTTTTTTTAACACACATATGTTCTCTGGCCAGGTTTAGGCTATATTTTATTACGTTAGGTAACATAAGGAATAAGCAGTGACGATAATAGTGAATCAAGTAGGAAAAAGTTTGCCGCTAGCGCGCTCTCTTGCAATCCACTATCTAAACCATTAAATATGGAACAATATCAAGTAGCAAAGAATATAATATATATAAAATGCAACGTCTCTTTTTCTGTCTGTCTGTCTGTTAGTGCGCTTATGACTTGAGAACCACTTATCCGATTTACATGTTTTTTTTTTAATTCATACATTTGTTCTTTGGCCAGGTTATCTATAATCTTCTATGATATATATAAAATGCAACGCCTCTCTGTCTGTCTGTCTGTTCGTTAGTGCGCTTATCCCTTGAAAACCACTTATCCGATTTACGTGTTTTTTTTTATTCATACATATGTTCTCTTTCCAGGTTATATAATAATAATAATCTTTAATCTATAATATATAAAATGCAACGTCTCTTTGTCTGTCTGTCTGTCTGTCCATTAGTGCGCTTATCACTCGAGAACCACTTATCCGATTTACGTGTTTTTTTTTTAAATCTTAACTTAATATTTATCAAAAAAATCTATAATATATATAAAACGCAACGTCTGTCCGTTAGTGCGCTTAACACTCAAGAATCACTCTATGTTACGTCAGGTAACATAAGCGGAGCCGTGGGCACGGCTAGTATATATATATATATATATATATATATATATATATATATATATATATATATATATATATATATATATATATATATATTTATATATATATATATATATATATATATATATATATATATATATATATATATATATATCAGTAGAGTTTTCACGGATGGTGAAATGTAATATTTTAAAATTTCAGGTTTCAATCCGTTCGTCTAACATTTTCAAGTGCAGCTTGTAGCGGTAACAGCAGCAAGATCCCAGTATCGAGTAGCAGCAGCAGCAAGAGCTCAGTATCGGGTAGCAGCAGCGGCAAGAGCACTTGAAAATGCCAAATGAGATTTTGGTGAAACGTCGTGCAAATTCATTGTTAGACGAACAGATTGAAACCCGGAATTTTAATATATATATATATATATATATATATATATATATATATATATATATATATATATATATATATATATATATATATGTTAACCCAGTTGTCAAATTTAAATTTATCTTTTTTATAGGACAATTAAATATAATGTATGTGGCGAAAACACATAGTCAGTCGAAACGACCTACTCTTATATCTGTTTTACTCTGTGCCGGTACTTTGATTTATGGTTACATATTCGGCTAGAAACAATTGAATTAAGTAACGTTGTGTACGTAAAGAAAATATGCATTTTTTCATGCATTATGCATGCTCTCATGCATTAAAATTACTCGTAATATTAATGCTTTCTCATATAATTAAAAATAAATTCTTATTCTAGCCACATCTTAGAGTTTAAAAACAAATTTAAAATTTAAGTTTTTTATTATGAATGTTTCTAAAAAATAGATTTAGTAAAAGTCATGTGGAGATCTTTTCAAAATTCATTGTTGTCCAGATTCGCATAAATATAAAGACAGGATGTCCTCAGATGACGGCCTGTTACAACTTCGTAAAGATATCCAAAATTGCTTTTTTAAACTTTTTAATACATTTTATGGCATAATCTCCTAAACTGGGGTAGTGGGTTTAAACGCAATCTAACTTTGATATAATAAGCAATATTAAAACCAAATAATTTAGGAGAATATTCAAAATATTCTGCAAAGTTCTAAAAAGCAACTTGGCATATCTTTCGAAAGTTTTAATAGGTGATCATCATGTAAGGCATGTATAGAACCAGTTTACTGACATGTAAACCAAATAATAAAAGATCAGTAGATAATATATTACTGAAAAAATACTTAATTTAATTTTAATTTTCGTAAATACCGTTATCATTTCACGGAAACATGAAATTTACAATATGCCAGTCATTTTTTAGAAATAATGAACTTCAAAGAAGTTTGTTTTTATCTTTAACAGTGTAGGAGATTTCTTTAAAAAGTCTCTAAGACATTACTTATTGAGATAGTTCCAAAATCTACACACCGTGTATATATCCTTGGACAAAAATAACTTTCTGAAATATTTTTGGTTTTATAAGAAAAGTTTTTGACAAGAGAGAAACCTTTTTTTTTAACAGCTTTCATTAACTCTAGTTTACATAATATGTAGATTGAAAAGTTTTTGGTCTATCTATTTAAAACACTTTTTTTTTGCAAAATTCGACTTTGTTCATCAATATAGTCTCCTTCAAGTGCGATACAATCAGTTCTACTCTTTGCTATACCTTTCTTGTAGAAGGTCTTTGCCTTCAAAATAGGCTACAGTTTCGGCGATAACTTCTTCATTGAAGCTAAATCTCTTTCCTGTGAGCATTTTTTTGAGGTCTGTGAATAGATAATAGTCGCTGAGGGCCAAATCTGGAGAATACTGTGAATGAGGAAGCAATTCGAACATTCAATTCGTCGTCGTAATCATTGACTTGTGACCCAAATTGTCTTGATGAAAGAACACTTTTTTCTTGTTCATTGTTGTTTCTTTGCCTTCAAACGCACCAGTAACTTTATCTAATATTCGCTGTTGATGGTTTTGCCCTTCTCAGCATAGTCGATGAAAATTATTCCATGCGCATCTCAAAATGCAGAGGCCAAAAGTTTCCCAGCTGACTGTTGTGTCCTTAGTCGCTTCGGGCGGGTTTCACCGGCTGATGTCCACTCAGCTGACTGCCGATTTGATTCCAGTGTGTAGTTAGTGGTGGATTCATGTTTCATCGATTGTCACACGCTTAAACAGGTCCAAATAGCGCTCAGAATCATCAACACTTTGTTGTTTTTGGTCCACTGTGAGCAAACGCGGTACCAATTTCGAACAGAGCTTTTTCATGCCCAAATGTTCATGCAAAATATGACCAACACGTTCATATCTTTAGAGTGTCAACTATCTCACACAATTTCACTTTACGGTCAACCAAAACAATTTTGTGGATTTCTTTGATGTTTTTCGGTGTAACCACCTCATTTAGGCGTCCAGAGCATTCAGCATCATTTGTATTTGTACGACCGCGTTTAAATTCAGCATAACAGTAAATGATGAGTGATTTTCTAGGGGTAGAATCCCTGTAACAGTCATCAAGCTATTACTTGAATGGTACTATTCCCCATCAAAAATCAGTGTTTAATCAACACAGCAAATTCGATTTTTTTCATTCTTTCAAAAATAACAAAAGTAGCGTCACTAAAACCACTGTAAGTTGTAAGCTAATTGTCGAAATGTCATGAAATTTTGACACATCGTTTGAAGGTTGGCACTTCCTAAAAATCATATGGATTTTTTGAAAAGGGCGACATCTATGTGTCAGACCAAAAACTTTTCAGCCTACATATTAAAAAGTACAGGATGAGTAAAAAAAGTGATCTTGTCAAAATCAAACATCCATTAATTTCAGAAACTAAAGACTACCAAAATACAAGCAAAAAATAATTTCGCTCATTTTTTTAACTTTAACTTTAAAAATGAAGAAATACATTTTTTAAATTTTTTGACTAAAATATATTTTGTAATTGTACGAGGGTGAATTGATAAGTCTGGTAAATTTCTACGAAATACGGGTAAATTTTGTTAAGCGCCATGACTGTTGGTAAGTGTGATTCCGAGTATCATGCAGTGTTAAAACGTGGACTACGGCCCAGGTAGACACCGATCTGAAGAAAGATCATGGGGACTCTGCACCTGCAATCGAGGCCATTTATTACTGTATAAATGAATTTAAACGCGGTCATACGAGCATTGTGGATGTTGCACGTTTAAGGTGCCCGATTGAGGTTCCTTCTCAAGAAATTGTCTATAAAATTAATGGTATCGTGATGGAAGATCGTTGCATTAGGCTTCGTAGGATTGCAGACATGGTAGGCATCTCATATGAATGTATACATAATATCCTGCATGAAGGTTTAACAATGAAAACACTGAGTGCGCGATGGGTGCCGCGTTTGTTGCCTCCAGACCAAAAGCGCACGAAGAAAGACATTCCAAAATCTAGTTTGGAATAGTAGCAGCGTAATCCGAAGGACTTCTGGCGTCATTTTGTGACTCCAGACGAAAACTTGGATCCGCCATTACATCCTGAAGATAAAATGGCAGTCTAGACAGTGAGTTCAATTTAAAAATTAGCTTGAGGAGAAGAAATTTTCTACGAACGATCAGATTATCTATGCTATCAATGAGTACTATGCATAGTTCGAAATATTTTTTTTGAGGAGATAATGAAGAAATTGGAATTTTGCTGGACCAAATATATTGAGCTCAATGGAGGTCAACAGCCACCGCAGCCCCACAAAATTATTACCTTCTCTTATTATATTCTTCTTACAACGCCGTCTCCTCACGAAGGTTGGTGATCCATACAGCTAAACGAACTTTAGAAATTACTGCTCGAAAAATATCACTCGAAGCACATCCAAACCACCTTCTCATGTCATTCAGTCAAGAATTCTGTCGTCTTCCGATCGATCGTTTGGCCCTTTATTTTACCTTTATTAATTAGACGTAGCAGTTCTTACTTTGGGCCTCGCATTATATGTCCGAAGTATTGAGTTTTTCTTATTTTTATGGTTGTTAGTAATTCCTTCATTTTGTTCATTCTTCCAGTACTTCTGTTTTTTTTTTTTTTATTTTCTGTACCCAAAAGATGCGAAAAAGGCGTCTATAAATTATTATTCGGAGTTTGAGATTGAGACTTGTGCGATGGGCCTTACTTGTCATTTATATTGATTCCCAAATATTTAAATGTATTCTACGGTGTTTTCCCTGATTTCGAGGGATTCTGGTGGAAGATTTTTTTTGTTATTACCATCCACTTAGTTTTTCTATATTCATAATTAATCCAAATCTTTCGCTGGCTGTTACAACTCGATGGATCAGTTGCTGGAGATCTTTAATATTATTTGCCAATAGAACAGTATCATCAGCGTACCGTATGTTGTTCAGTGTACTTGCATTAACTGTTATTCTTTCAATGGATTCATAGATGGCCTCATTAAATACAGCATCACAATAAAGACTGAACAAAAGAGATGAGAGAATGCATGATCCCTGTCTTATACCTTGGGTTATTTTATGCTTTCGGACTCTTCTAGGCCAATTTTAACTTCCACTGATTGATTCCAGTACAGATTTTTAATAATATTTAGATCTCTATTTGTTGTTTTTAGATTTCTTTTAATTTTTCGTGCATCACACAGTCGAAAGCTTTATTGTAATCTATAAATCTGCATATATACCTACATTCATATCTTTACAACGCTGGAACAGTACATTTAATGAGAATAAAGCTTCTCATGTACCCATGCTTTTTCATATATATATATATATATATATATATATATATATATATATATATATATATATATATATGTATATATATATATATATATATATATATATATATATATATATATATATATATATATATATATATATATATATATATATATATATATATATATATATATATATATATGTATGTGGGAAAGTAAATTCTAAGAGTTATTGATTTTTTTAAAATGGAGAAAAGGCACAGAAGTATTTTTCTAAATCCCACACATCATAAAAGATAGCGTTAAGCAATGCGTTTGAAGTAATACGTAAGTGCAACTAGGTGTTATAATAACCTATTAATAAGCCTAAAATCAAATCGGTCGCTCCGATTGGATAAGAGGCGGTCCTCCGCGTCTCGCAGCTTGCTGTTATAAACTCCTCGGCACCGCTGTTCACGTTCTGTATTGTGCTCTTCTTCATTGCACTACGACCTTCCCGTGACAACAGGTATACAGAGCGGTGTCAGCGGCGCTTCTTGAAGCGGTAAGTGAGAAAAAGTTTTTGAAAGTAGTTTCTTTATAAATTTTTTGTTTAGTTTTTTTTGTAAATCATTTTGACGTATTTTTTTTTCAAAGTTTTGTTGGTAATATTCACAATATTATAAAGTATGATTAGCAACATTAATTGTAAATATTTTTTGTACGAGTATATAATATTTAGATTAAAAAACATTGGGCATATCTCGCTACTATAAAGACCATAAATTTATATATATATATATATATATATATATATATATATATACATATATATATATATATATATATATATATATATATATATATATATATATATATAATATATATTTATATATATATATATATATAATATATATATATATATATATATATACAGGTTTCAATGAAGAAATAAGTTATTGTATATTAGCATACCAAAATAATTAATTCGTTATTGTATAAAAAAAAGTTTTCATTTACAGAACACATAAGATTAATGTAATTTTTCAATTCGCAACAAAATTAACTCGGTGTTTGTCCGTCTGTCACAGTTGTTTTTCTCAAAGGCCAGTACCAAGAGCAGATTTATTGGTACGGTTGAAGTTAGGAACAGACCTGATGAAAGATATAAATGCTTGTAATTCAGTAGTAATTTTTGCCTCCGAGTTTATTAAAAATATTTTGTTAATAAATTCGTCGTATAGTGTTCAAATAAAAATTATAGCAAATGTTAATGTATAAGCTAAAAAATTCAAAATATACGCTTGGGCTTTACTCAAAAATTTTAGTTAAAAAATAAAACTTTAAATTGTAAAAATCATAAAAAATGAAAGAAATTTAAAATGTATGGAGTCTACATAAAAAAAATATGAGTTATATAGCATATTATTTTAAAATTTAAAAATGTCTGTTTTGGGAGTTTAGGATCCTGGAAATTCACCAAGTCTACTAACACACGCGACATTTCTAAACTTTTATCTATAAAAATTTGAATATTATTCATTTTAGAGATAAAAATATTTTATCATACTTTTTGATGAAGAGTAAAAATTTTAAAAAAGAAATCATTTCATTCCAGCTTATTTGCTGAACTTGTATCAAAGTAAAATGAACTCGAAGAAATAGTTGTAAAATTATATCTTTAAATTTCTCGAATGAAAATTTATCACTGATTATATTCCTAAAACTAAAGACGGTAACAAATAATTGCATTAAAATTTTTTCTACTTTTTATTTTCGTAAAAGTATACTTATTTTTTTTTTTTATTTTATTCTTTATATGATTGTGAGACACTATTCAAATATGGTTAACAATACCAAATAGAATAATATGTTGTAGGTACACTTCTAAAATAAAATCATACTCCGTTGATATACATAACTCTTTTAAATATTTTAAATTAAATTAATAATTCTGTAAATTTTATTAATTTGTTTTACCGAAAATATTTTTTTATTCATCTATTCAAATATCTTACATATGTATATATAATTTTATAACAAATCATTTTAGCATCTATGAAACCAACCGATAAACAGTACATGTGACATAATAAATGATATTTTTTTAGTTGTAGCACCCTAATATGAACATGGCTGTACCTAGTATTTATATTGCTCTTTTACTCGATATTTTACTGTTATTCAGACGTCAGTGTACAGAACTTTTTAAAAATTTACTTTAAAAAGAACAAAAAAAACTTCATGATTTGTAACACAAACAAAAAACATATACTCTTCTAAAACTTTTCATTTATTTTTATTTTCCGCACCACAGGGAATCTCTGTAAGTTACCCTTTTCACCAAATTTTGCGACAGAATATTGCGTCTAGCTTGCAAAATGTCTGCGGTATTTTTAAAAATAGTTTTTGAATTAAATCACTTCGGTAAAAAGTTAATATCGAATAGCAAGGTAAAGTTTCTCATATTTATTACACAAAAGACTATTCGTGTCAGTCATTAACAACCTTATAAACTTATTTTTTCTATCAAAAAAAGAACAATGCTATTTTCCTCAATAAGGTTTTCTGTGCTAGAAATGTGAAACGTAAAAATAATAATATTAAAGGCAAATTATTTACATTTACGGTTTATTTCTACTTATATATATAGATATATATATATATATATATATATATATATATTTATTATATATATATAATATATATATATATATATATATAATAATATTCTGGCATATAAATATATATAAGACACCTAAATATAGTATATATATATATATATATATATATATATATATATATATATATATATATATATATATATATATATATATATATATATATATATATATATATATATATATATATATATATATATATATATATATATATATATATATATATATATATATATATATATATATATATATATATATATATATATATATATATATATATATATATATATATATATATATATATATATATATATATATATATATATATATATATATATATATATATATATATATATATATATATATATATATATATATATATATATATATATATATATATATATATATATATATATATATATATATATATATATATATATATATATATATATATATATATATATATATATATATATATATATATATATATATATATACCTATTAAGAAAAAATTATAAAATATTCTGGGCACAGCTTCTAGGCAGACTTGGTCCGAACTGTTAGATAACATGTAATATAAAACCTGCTAGAATAGTTGCGTAACGTCAAGTTTTACAATTGACGCCCTTTATTTAACAAGGGCCCAGGTCAAACTACTAGTGAGACTGGTCCCATGACATGCAGATTATATGGTGAAGAGGAATAAACCTCTATGCATATCCCATATGAATTCTTATTATTTATATATATATATATATATATATATATATATATATATATATATATATATATATATAAAAATATATATAAATATATAAAGTGGTGAACAAAAGTATGGAAACATTTAAATTCCCTTCCCTATTCTTAACATTTAAACGCTTTACAATTACAATATTTTTTATTAATCGTGTACATGCTAATAAATATTTTGAGGACTAAAACAGTTATTGTTTATTAGAAATGTGCTTAGTTTTCAACGTAACAAAATTATGCACAAACAAAAGTATCGAAACATTTTTGTCATAAAATAAAAATTCCACTAAGACGACTAAGGAGTCGAAAATATTTAATATTTAGTGGGATATCCTTTTGTGTCAATCACTGTTTGACATTTTCTGCCCATAGACTCAATAAGCCTTGCGCAAAAAGCGGGTGGTATTTTTTCCCATTCTTGTTGCGATCCAAAGTTCGTCCCGGTTTTTTATATTTCTTTTCCTAATTTATTTATCCGGAGAATGCCAAAGATTCTCTATCGGGCTCAAATCAGGTGATTGTGAAAGTCAGTGCATCACCCGAATCCTTTGTTCAGGAAACCAATTCTTGGTCAAGCGAGATGTGTGTTTTGGGTCATTGTCTTGTTGAAAAATCCTTGACAGTGGCAAATCTTCTTCATAAGGAATCAAATTATTTTCCAATATCTCAAGATACATTTGAGCATCCATTCTGCCATTTATCTTTGCCAATGGCCCCGTACCAGATCGTCGAAAACAACCCCATACCATGATATTTCCACCACCATGTTTGACAGTAGGTACAAGGTACTTTGGGTCATATCTTAGACCAACTGGTCTTCTTATATAACCAGCAGAATCATTTCCAAAGAGATTGAACCTACTTTCGTCACTAAAGATTACTAGAGACCACTTATTTTGAGTCCAGTCTTCATGTTCCTTAGCAAATTTCAATCTCTCTTTTCTGTGACGCTTTGTAAGGAGTGTCTTTTTAATAGCACGCCTACCATGAAGATTTTCAGATAACAGACGACGCCTAATAGTCATATCTGACACCAATACACCCTGATATTCTTGCCTTAGTTCTTTATTAGCAGCAGTTTTCTTGGCAAGACAATGACCCAAACACACATCTCGCTTGGCCAAGAATTGGTTATCTGAACAAAGGATTTGGGTGATGCGCTGGCCTTCACAGTCACCTGATTTGAACCCGATAAAGAATCTTTGGCACTATCTGGATAAACAAATTAGGAAAAGAAATATAAAAAACCGGGACGCACTTTGGACTGCATTAAAACAAGAATGGGAAAAAAATACCAGCCGATTTTTGTGCTAGGCTTATTGACTCTATAGGCAGAAGATGTCAAGCAGTGATTGACGCAAAATGATATTCCACTAAATATTAAATATTTTCGGCATCTTATTCGTTTTAGTGGAATTTTTATTTTATAACAAAAATGTTTCCATATTTTTGTTTGTGCATAATTTTGTTACATTAAAAACTAAGCACATTTCTAATAAACAATAAGTGTTTTAGTCTTCAAAATGTTTGTTAGCATGCACACGATTAATAAATAAATGTTGTAACTGTAAACCGTTTAAATGTTAAGACTAGGGATGGGAATTTAAATGTTTCCATACTTTTGTCCGCCACTGTATATAAATAATTTTTTTAAGGTTAGGTTTGTTTGTATATTGAATTTGTGAAATGTTTGTAATTTATTTATTTTTTGTGTACTTTATAGTTGATGTCTTTGTTATCTTTAGTAAATATTAATTAACTGGTTTTCTTTTATTTTGCAATAAGATTGTGACGCTAGAGTGTTCTTAAAAAAAAAACAAACACCTCAAACTGCATATTATAGAGTAAAAATATTAGATAAAACTGTCCGTGCGACAATTGCAGTTTTATGTATTTTAGTCAATGGTTTTAAAAGAGGTAAAGCATGACGTGGAATCAACAAATAAATTTTAAAATTTTTCTATTAATCTAACCAAATCAAATTCAAGAAAAAAAATATCCTTGCGATCATATTTTCATTGGTCAAAAACTGACAAAATACGATTTTTATCCAATCCAAATTTTGCGCACTACCATAAAATATAATTCTAAACACTTTTTCCCAATAAATACTTCGATATTTTACTTTGGAACTTTAAACTTTAGAAAATTGAAATTTCACGACAAATATGATAATTGGCACTGTAAAATCAGTTTCTGGGTCCCAAGTAATGCAGAATCCACCTATATATTCACTTTTTTGCTAAATTTAGTAATAAAGAAAAATCTCATATCGCATATTTTCTGTCTGTAACTATATATATATATATATGTACAGTCAATCCAAAAAGTCTCCATACTAATTAATTGGAACTATGAGAAAACATGTTTAAATTAATATTTGAAACTTAACCGAGGATTAGCATTAAAAACAGCTACGGAACATTTTATTTAGAAGTTACATCATTTTTATAAAAATGCAAACAAAATTAATGTCAAAAAAGTCCATACACTTAACAATTATCAATAATAGTTTTACGGAGTTTAACGGAAAATGACAACTTCGTTTGAACTAATATTTAGTGGGACCGCAGTTGGTCTTGATAATCTCCTGTAACCTTTTTGTCAAGCTTGCAATCAGCTTTCTAGTAACTTCTGCTGGTATGTTCTCCCTTTCGTTCAATATTCTGTTTTTTAATTCTTACCTATTTGAAGCATTATGTTTGCAAACGCGCCGTTTAAGTTCCTCCCATAAATGCTGGATGGGGTGATTGCGGAGATGTATGAAGCTCCTGTCGCGCATTATGGATCATCCATCCATCCATCTGTTGGAAAATGTATCTTTTTTGGACACTCTGTTAAATTGTCTCTCAAAATGTTCAGATAAACATGCTGATCCATGGTACCATTAATAAAATGTAAATTTCCAACCCTTCCGGCGGACATGCACACCCAAAGCAGAACACTGCCACCCCATTGTCTCACAAAAGCTAACCGCTTTTTGAGATTAGCTTCCGAAATTAACGGCTTCTTCCTGGCTGCACACCCCTAATAGGCTGCCCTGTGTACACAACTTCTCACTGTTAGTGAGGCATTTTTCGAAAATAGCTCCTGTACTTCTTCTTTTAATTTTGGTGCACGTTTCTTGGGATCTATAATTATTTGTCTAACAATACTGGCCTTTTCACGTGGAGTCAGTTTCTTGGGACGACCAGAGCGTGGTGGAATTTTATAGGAACCCGTTGATTTATACGGGTTTACAATGTACTGAACAGTAGCATGCGATTTTTTAACAATTTTTCCTATATTTCTGTACAATTTTCCATATTTCCACAAATCAATTATGATCTTTCGAACACAATTTCTCTCGCTCATTTTTAATACTACTTTGAAAACCCTCTGCAAAATTATTAGCAACAAGTGACAGATTATAAAGTATGGCCGAAAATTATTCATTTGTTTTCAGTTTAGCGAGCAATAGATAGCTTGATAAAATGCTGCTGATTATAACGTGTTTTTTTTCAATGCAGTTTTTGAGTGTATGGAGACTTTTTTGACATTAGTTTTGGTTAGGTGTTTTTATAACAGTAATGTAACTTCTAAATAGAATGTTCCATAGTTGGTTTTAATACTAATCCTCTTTGGTTAAGTTTCAAATATTAATATAAACATGTTTTTTCATAGTTCCAATTAATTTGTTTTAAACATAACAAAAATAGTATAGAATGCAGGTGGTGTATGTAAACTTTTTGGACTGACTATATATATATATATATATATATATATATATATATATATATATATATATATATATATATATATATTAGTTGTTCGGAGATCTACATCGTGGCGACAAATGACTACATAAAAAGCTTGGATGGAAGTTAATAAACCTTCTTAAAGGGGCGACGAGGGGAAAACACAATGCGCCAAGAGGGTGTAGTGCACAAACATGCACAATCGCCTACCCCGCCTATAACCAACCAACCAACGACAGTTTTACAATCTTTATTGGGATGTATGGAGTCCAACATTTGGTCCGTCAAATGCTGAAGACGGAGATTCGAAATTTAGATTAAACTGTAGGTCCCGTAACCAAAGAACGTTGAATTATATTATACGGACCTGTCAATTACAACATCTTCTTTATTTTATTTTTTACTCTGAATCACTGTATAGAAGACGAAAATCTTCATAAACAGTGAATTCTTTCAAAACTCACTTGTCTGTATTATTTATTTCACCTATATCTCGCAAATCCTTTTATTTTAGGAATCACGTCATTCACTTTCAGATCCTTAGAACTTTTGGTGATCTATGTTTTCCTTTATTAATAATTTGTCTTTTCTTGGCGAGTTCGAAAGATTTACTGTGGGAAATGTGTCAAGTTTCCCTCTGTTAAAACTTACAAAAATGATACATTATATGGGAATAAATATATAGCATATTCATTCGTGATTTTCCTTCCAAATTAAATTTTCAAGTCATGAGAAATGCCCAAGCAGCTTGAAAATCAGATAAAAGAGTTATTCCCTAAATCTAAAATTTCTTTATACGAGGCTGTCTCTTTAAGTTTTACCTGTTTATGAAGCAAAACTCACAGGGCGTAAAAACATTTATATTTTTCTTTGTAACTGCCCTGTACACTAATATACTTAGTCCAGAGTATCTCGAGTTGTTTCATTGCTTTCAAAATAATTCTTTTGTTTGTGCAGAAAAAAACCACCCTATAATTGCATTCAATTCATCATCTGAGTGAAATCTTCAGATTTTGGAATAAGAAGAACTGAGCGCTAAATGAGTATTAAATGATGGATGTTCTAACTCGATGAATCCACAGCCGTTGGTAATGGCTTCAACTGTACTAGCTTTATGGATCCTGTAGTTGTCCTGTAAGAGCAAAGTTTTGGTTAGGAATTATAACATTCTTTTCTAATTTCTTGCTTTAAATTTTGGATCGTTTTTCCATAAATTTTTCCAATAATTATAGATCCTTTTTATATATTCAATAAGTAAAATTCCTTCGCCGTCCCAAAAATCAGGATCAATTTTCATGACTGAGTTTTTGCCTTCTTTAGAAGTCGAGAGCTCTTATAAACCCATTCTATCGACTTCTACTTTATGGGAGGATCATTCAAATCTTACAGCCTGTGATAATTCGGTAAACATCATTCTCATCATTTTATAAAGCGGCAAAATTTTCTTGAGAAATTTCTTGCCTAGTCAGTTTCATCTCTAGTAAATGCAGTTTAGGAAGCCATCATATAGAAACCTTTTCATTGCAAAATCTTGGTGCACTGCAATTTCGAATATCCTAGCTTCTTTAGCAAGCAATGGAATCTTAATTTGTCAATCTGACAGTAATAAATCGTCAAAAAGCCTGGTAATCTTGTCTTGCCTCAACTAGTTTTCGTGATCTGGAGTCTTCCTAAATTGAGAACCGTCTCTATAGAAACTGTTTAGATCAAAATGAATTGTTGAGTCTGTATTTTTTTTATGAAATGATACCCATCAACAGTGTTTAGAGAGAGTCCATAATTCTAATGCTACTAAAACTAAAGTTCTCGAAAAAGTATGGAGCCTTTTTCTCGTTAGATAGCTTTAGTGTCATATATCTCAGGTAATATAAGTCCCATCAGATCATTGAAAGCTGACATTTGACACTAGTAGACGTTCAAAAACTGTTAAAATTCGTTTATTCAGACTTAATTTAGAGTGCCTTGAGTAATATTTATGTAAACGTTTGCTATATTTTACAATTCTAGTTCGATAAAGGTACAAATGCTGCGCAGGACTATGAAAAAATTTGTGGTGTTTAAGGTCAAAAGACGCTCCTGAAAGCAATAGTCAAAATATGGTTTAGCTGCTTTCTTTTTGGAAATTTTGATATCGAAGTTGTTTCTTGCACTGGTCGACCGATAATAGAAAAAGTTGATAGAATTTTGGAAAAAAATTGAGGAATATCGACAGTAAGTAGCCATGATATCGTCAAGGATATAAACACTCATCATCAAACATTTTTAAGCCATTTGGTGAAAGCTACCTAGACGTTCGAGGTTTGGGTGCCACATAATTTGGCGCTAAAAAATTTATGCGGTCGTAACGAAATCGACAAAAAATTAAATTAGGTACAACAATAATGTGCTGACGCGAAAAAGGGTGCTGCTGTGTATTTGGTAGAATTGGAAGGGAATCGTGCATCATGAACTGCCGCAGCCTAGTCAGACGATTGATCCTGTACTTTACCGTCAGCAACTGACAAGACTGATGCAAGCGATTGAAAAAAATCGGCCATAACTAGTCAACAAACAAGGTATCGTCTTCCATCATGACAACGCCAGACCATACACAATTTGATGACTCGGTCAAAATTTGAGAGAGCTTGGATAGAAAGTTGCATGAATGCATCCACCATATGGCCCGGGGCTTGCACTGTCACACTATTGTTTGTTTTGGTTTCTGCAGAACTTCCTGAATAGTGTTAAGTTAGTTTAAAAAGAGGCTTGTGAAAACCACTTGTCACAATTTTTTACCAGAAACCATAGAAGTTCAGCGAACAAAATGGCACATATTTGGTTTAATGAAGTTCTATTAAAATATAAAAACAAACTGTTTCAATTTTGATTTTAAAGTGTCAATACTACAACCTTATATAAGAGAGTTATTAAAAACATAAAGAGAATTTAAATTCAACAACTCTACTATAAACCAACATTAAGTTGGAATTATCCTCATTCTGGACTTATCTTTTGGGCGTCGAGGTGCATACTTATTTGGGCCAAAGAATTCTAAAAAAATTTTTTAATTAGGCAAACCTTTGAAATAAGACTAATAATGAAAAGGAAATTATTGAGCTTCATTTGACACTAAGAAGTAATAAAAGGCTTTAATTCATTATTGGAGAACATTTTGCTAAGGGTAAATAATTAATGTACCCTCTCTAAATTCATAAAAATATATTTTTTTTCTTTAATTAAGATTATTTTCTCTGTATTGTTAAATACAATGTTTCAACAATTTGATCGACTTTATCTAATTTACTTTTCAAACATTTTCAAGATTTATGAATCTTTATCAAACGTCCAAATAGTCCTTGTTGCTTTATTTCGCAGAATTCGTAATCTGCTTTTATTGCAGTTAAACAGTGACAACATTTTTCCGATTGTTGGTAAAATTTAAATAAAGTCATTCGATTTTCAAACAAGAACGGCATAAACAGGAAATTTCTCTAAATAATTTGACATTTCTGGGCACTGAACTTGAATTTTTCTTTAAAAGACGAGGGTGATTTTCTAATACGTAGAAATTTTTATACTAAAATAGAAAACTTTGGCACGTAAGAACTATAAGCTAGAGTAATAAGCTTATCTCGCAACGAAGGGCAAGAGTGCCTCCAGTTTTATTTCGATTATGGAATACTGTTTAGCACCAAAATCTCAGACTTTTTTCACTGTTGACAGAAAATCATTTTAAAATAATAAAAATAATTTCTCAAATTTGAGTCATTCAAAAAATATTTTTGTATTACTTGGTAACAATTTTCCAATTTCCAAATAATGATGACGTTGAAAAATAGGGAATTTAGCGATGGTTCAAACAAGGTATAGTATCTAATTTATTTTTAAATATTTTTTAGATTACCGCTAGCACTACATCACTCTATCTAGTGGTCATTGCACATGACTGGACGTACGCCTTTTTTATTACCCTCCATCTATTTCTGTTGTAAGCTACGTTTATCCATCTTCTTCCAGTTGCAGTCCTAATACCATCTTAGTATGCTCCATCCTGAATTTCTTTTTTCTCCTTAGGGTTTCCATTCCGTCTGTCCATTTAATTTTTGGCCTACGTACCATAGTTTTGCCAGTTTAGCTTTTTGACTATATCTTCCATTGCTAAAAGGTAAAACTTGGGTCATATGGAGTCTCCTTGCCTAAATTCCCTCCGAATCCGTCGCTTTTTTTTATATATGTTTTCCATGAGGTTGATGTATCTTGACTCTACACGGCAATTTTGTAACACATTTATAATTATATTATTATAGTCAATAAAAGCTAACGTATTTGTTCGATGTTTTGATGCAATAAGAATTTGTTTATTAGTCTTATCTCTTATATTTGATACAGAAGAATTATTAGTCATAATTTCCCAACTCTGCCTTATCTTCTTTCTTATGAAGTTACACGATTCCAACATTGTTCCAGGCCTTCACTATTTTCTTTTCTTCAAAGCATTTGTTTAGTAATATCTCAAGATTTTTTGTAAGTATTTTATAAGTTCGGAAATTGTTCCGTCTCCTCCTAAGTAAAATCTAATTTCAATGCCCTGATTGCTTTTCTTATTCGTCTACCTCTATTTCCGCTATTTATTGTGTTACTTTTCCACATTAGAACTGTACAGGTGTTGACAATAATTTTTTATTTTAACATTTTCTGCTCTGTTACCAGTTCGTCTTTCATTTTTAGGTGATTGGTAATCGACAAGTGTGTGTTTAACTTCCTTCGTATTTTTTTAAAGCTCTTCGTTTCATTAATTGTCTTTTCGACTATACATATATTCTGTATTTCTTTTGATGTTTTGTTTTACCCCTTATTGTAATTTTTTTAATTAGGTCTATTCTATGGTGCTTTATTAGCGTTGATTTGCCGACTTCTTTTTTGCATTTCTTGTTTATTCTCATTTTTATTATATTATATATATATATATATATATATATATATATATATATATATATATATATATATATATATATATATATATATATATATATATATATATACACCAGTTTGTGCTATAAAGATTTGACACTGCGCCATTTTGTTGTTTCATCAACAAGTGTCAGACGCGCACGGGTGATAAATTGGAAAACGGTGTGCATAGTGTTGTGTTGTTGTGTTCAATATGTCGAAATTTATACCGAACAAACAGCATTCGCGGACAGCATTAATTTTTTTCATTTGAAGAAAACTGCTGTCGAATCATACCGATTATTTCGAGAAGCTTATGGTAAACATGCTCCATCGCAAGATACGTGTGAACGATGGTTTCGGCGTTTCAAAAGTGGTGACCTCGATGTTGCAGACAAGGAACGTGGAAAACCGCCAAAAAAATACGAAGATGTAGAATTGCAAGCATTGTTGGACGAAGATGATTCGCAAACACAAAAACAACTCGCGCGAGCAATTGGGCGTTAGTCGACAAGCTGTTTCTAATCGGCTACGAGAGATGGGAAAGATTCAAAAACCGGTAGATGGGTACCATGAGTTGAACGACAGGCAAATGGAAAAACGCAAAAACACGTGTGACATTTTGCTCGCTCGGTACAAAAGGAAGTCGTTTTTGCATTGTATAGTTACAGAGGATGAAAAGTAGATTTATTTTGAGAATCCCAAGCGCAAAAAATCATGGGTAGACCCAGGCGCACCATCCACATCGACCGCAAGACCGAATCGCTTTGGCAGAATGACGATGCCCGAGGTTTGGAGGGACCAGAGGGGCGTGGTCCATTATGAGCTGTTAAAACCTGGGGAAATGGTTAATACTAAACGATACCAACAACAATTGACAGATTTGAACCGTTCGCTGCTTGAAAAAAAGCCAGAATACCGAAAGAGGCAACACAAAGTAATTTTTCTTCATGACAATGCTCCATTACATACGGCAAAACCAGTTTGCGACACGTTGGAAGCACTCAGCTGGGAAGTTCTACCCCATGCGGCTTACTCACCAGACTTGGCACCTTCCGATTACCACTTGTTTGCATCGATGGGTCACGCACTTGCTGAGCAGCGCTTTGGTTCGTACGAAAATGTGAAAAAATGGCTCGATGAATGGTTCGCAGCAAAAGGGGAAGATTTTTACTGGCGTGGTATTCACAAATAGCCCGAAAAATGGGAAAAAATGGATAACAAGCGATGGAACATACTTTGAATAAAGCACTTTTTATCATTCTTCCAAATTTACCATGTTTTTTTGAAAAACAATCCGCTTCTCACTCTACACAAACTTATCAATCAATTTAGTACTAAGTATTATCAAGAAAAGATGGAATGATATTGAAAAATTTACGGATATCTTCTTGAAGAATTTTTGGTAGCTACTAAGAAATGCCTCAAACCCACGTATTTTTTATATAACAAGGTATACAAACGAATTGAAGGTTGTGCCGTGGGATCTGCAATCTCATGTATTGGTACCCGAGGAATTAGAAAATAGGATTATTCCAAAGCTAAAATACAGCATTTCATTTTTCTTTAGATACGTGGACGATTGTATTATTGCCATAGTGGAAAATATGCAAAATGATATTTTAAATAACTTCAACACATTTCATCCAAAGTTACAATTTACCATTGAATCAGAAACAAATAAAAAAATTATTTTTTTAGATATGACCCTACATCATAGAAATAACAAAATTAGGACTAAATGGTACTGGTATATAATACGACTAACCTACAAAGCCATAAAATTAAGCGACTTAGAATACTAACAGGAAGCAATGTAAAACGCAAAAAAAACTTTGATTAAAAACACTAATCCGTTGATATTAATTAAAGAAATATTTAAATCTCGAATTGAATAACTAAAAAAATACCACCCAAACAAAACAGATTAACCAAAATAAGAAGGAAAACTGTCTACTTCTACCGTTTATAAACGGTCAATGTTCCAAACGCATAATATAAGTACATGCCACAAAAGTCATAACTTATTAAAAAAAGACTTCACTATATTAAAATCTAAAATACAAAAAAATAAAAAAACATATGTTATATATAAAATTCCATGCAACGACTGCTCGGGTGTTTACATTTGTCAAACCTCCCAATACCTTTCTAATAGACTAAATAGAAATAAATTTGACAAAAAAAAATTAGACAGCGTTGAGCAATCACGAAAACATAAAGAAACACTCTTTTAATTTTAATAATGTAAAAATATTAAAAACTGAACCAAACCAACATAAACGTGAATTTTTAGAAATGATTCATATTAAAAATAATAACAATGCCATAAATGATCAAAAAGATATTAAAGATTTGAGAAAAATGTATGGATTATAATATCAGCTAAAAATATTAATTTCAAAACAAAATTACATGATGTTATACCAGCATATAATAAAGCAAAATCAACTGATGGTTATACTACCATAAATACATAGATATTCCTAATTAAACAGAAAATATAACCAAACAAAAAATAATAATAACATTAAAAAAACCAAAAAAATTACATATAAAGAATTTTTATAACACCTTAGTGCTTATACCAAATTCAAATGTAACTGTCTATGTAAAATGTTCCATGTGATGTTCTCATGTATCGTTTTAGTTAATTTTACTTAATTAAAAAAAGTGTACAGTAATAGCAGGTAAACCAAAATCAGTAGTACTACGTAGGATAACCCCAAAGTAACATAAATAGGGACAATACAGCGTAACTAAAAAAAAATTAGGAAAATGTTTTTCTGTAGATTAAACAACATGATGAAGACCGGAATGTATGATATAAAACAAGTCTTTTGATTTCATGAAAATTAAACCAGAGAAAATTATAAAAAGTAATATATATATATATATATATATATATATATATATATATATATATATATATATATATATATATATATATATATATACATTAAAATTCCTGGTTTCAATCCGTTCGTCTAACAATAAATTTGCACGACGTTTCGACAAAATCTCATTTGGCATTTTGAAGTGCTCTTGCTGCTGCTACTCGATACTCTGATCTTGCTGCCGCTACCGCTCGAAGCTAACGCGGCAGCAGCAGCAAGATCACAGTATTGAGTAGCAGCAGCAGCAAGAGCACTTGAAAATTCCTAATGAGATTTTGGCGAAACATCGTGCAAATTCATCGTTAGACGGACGGGTTGAAACCTAGAATTTTATTGTATTACATTCCACCATCCGTGAAAACCTCTATTGTACCATATGTATATATATATATATATATATATATATATATATATATATATATATATATATATATATATATATATACATTTCAAAATATGCATAAGAGAAACATAACAACAACAATTTATATTAGTACAAAACTTACACATAGAATATTTTAATATTTAAAATCAAGCAAAGGTAAATTGTGATGTAGGTATGTTAGTATTTCATCATTTTCAGACGACAATCTGTTCCTTTTTCTTCTTCTAATTTTCAACTTCAGAAAATAGCCTTTCACTAAATATTGAAAACTTAAGAGTAAGTTTTCTAATCTAATTTAGGAAAATTCTTGAAACTAATCTGCCACCATAGAAATTGACTTGCTTTACGATCTATCAATGGCAAACTTAAATAAATGAACCTTGGGAGGCCTTTTTATTTTTATCTCTGGTTTGACCAATATTAGAGACTATAAATGTCTGCTTCTGTTTCTTATGTTTTATTGATGCTGTAAAGTTTTTTATAGTGTTAAGTGGGACATCGTTCCAGGAGTCTGTTCCGATATTAATACCATATCTTCGTTGGGTTCAATATTTACTTTTAACGGTATTGCTTGTTTGATGTATTTTAAAATGTCTTTTTTAATCTGCCCTTTGTTAGTAAAATATACATTTTTCAATCTTAGATTCAGGGCCGTGACAATTATAGAATTGTTATTGGTCTCAATATTGAAGAATGTCTGGCGCAAACCTTCAAGTAAATTATCCCGCATAAGTCCTACTGAAATGTTTGATATTTTGTTCATCATCATCAATCTGGTTTTTTATAGCGTTCTTCGCCTTCCGGTTCCCAGTTTCGATCGTCTTTGATCTTCTCAATCTCCGGGGCTTAAATTTCTATCTGACTTTACCCTCTGAACACCTCTAAAGCATGTCGCTTTTGGCCTCCCTCTTTTCACTTGGTACCTAGTTTAGAACCATCTTTGTTGTTCAGTGTTCTTCCATTCTTTCCACGTGTCCGTGCCATATAAGTTGTCGTTGTTGAATTTGCTCAATAATCGTGGATTTTACTTTCATTACATCCATTATTCTTTCATTTCTAACTCGATCCATTCTTGACACTCCAGCCGATCTTCACCGGCGAATGCCATTAGTTTCTGTCCCAAAATTTTTTTACAACCGTATAACATGTTGCTCTTAAATACTGTATTATAAAGGAGGTACTTTCTCAGTGATGTTATGGTCTTTGACCACAGAACAGAGTTTAGGTGTCTTCTGACCGCCTTTCCTTTACTTTTTCTACTCTCCACTTCTTTTTTCCGTTCTACCGTATATATATATATATATATATATACATATATATATATATATATATATATATATATATATATATATATCTATATATATCTATATATATCTATATATATATCTATATATATCTATGTATATATATATATATATATATATATATATATATATATATATATATATATAGATATTTATATATATACTACGAGTACTGTGATCAAAAATAGTCAGACTTTTAAATTTAAATCGCCCGGGCATTTCCAAATCGGATTAATTTTTTTTCGTTAGGCTGGTAGGACCTTAACTGCCATCTGTGTCAAATTTTAAGACCATAGCGTCAGTAGTTAATAAGATTCGCTTGCATTCGTTCAACAACAAAAGTGCGTTTCTCGCTTTTTAACATGAGTGAACAAATTCAGCAAAGAAGTTGCATTAAATGGTTTTTCGGCTTCCCAAACATTCTCAAGAGGCCAGAATTATGGACCGATAACTCTTGGGTTTTTCATCACGATAATGCGCCTTTTCACACAGCAATGGTTCTTCGCGACTTTTTCAACAAAAATTCAACTCATATATTCCGCAATCGCCTGATTCTCCGTCGGACTTCTGGCTGTTCCCTAAACTCAAAAAACCACTTCGAGGACATCGTTTGAAGTCGACTGAGGAGATTAAAACCGAATCGAAGAAGGCTTTAAAGGCCATTCCAGAAATCGAATTCAACAACTGTTTCGAATACTGGAAAAAAGGTTGGCATAAATGCATTGTATCCAAGGGGGATTACTTTGAAGGGGACGAAATAAATTTGGAAAAATAAATAACCCGTTTGCGTTTTATTTCAAAAGTCTTACTATTTTTTGATCACAGGAGTATATATACTCTTCACAAACATCAATGACCTCACCGGTATTTAAAATAAGGCTTCCCTATTTTCCTGCTACACACAAATATTTGGTTTTCTTGCAGTTAATTGTTGAACCCCAGTTTTAATCTTCAAACAGTTTTTTTGTCATAAATTCAAGGTCTTCCTTGTCCTAATCAATTACTACCTGATCGTCGGCATAGTGTTGGGTGTACAACAATATTTCGTCGGTCAGCTATATTCTCATTCGGAGAGAATATTTCCCAACTTTATTCGGGACCGTGACTAATCGGACAGCTGTTTTACTGCGGCTATTGCTGGTATATCGTTTTAATATTTGCCATAGTTTTTTCACTGGCACGGTATCATACGCTTTGGTTAGGTCTACAAACAGTAGATGGAGTTCCCTGTTCGTTCATGTCTTAAAAGCGCGAGTAAAATCTTAATTAGTTCCACTGATTTGGTGTCGAAGAAAAAAGTTAATCATATTCAGTAAGAAACCGATTGACAATACTTCTTTGGTCAAAAAACCTTTCCAATAGATAATATGTGGGATTCCAGCATGTACATAGGTACGTCAGAGTCTACATATCTCTTGTAAAGGAAAATAAATCAACACGTGTTGGTAAATCAGCAATTCGAGTCTTGTATTTTCTGTATACTTCGGGAATGACGCTTTGACTAAAAAATGGTCGACTTAGAATATTATATTTCACCTCAAGTCGAGCAAGCCGCCTTTGGAACCCTAAAAAAAAAGTATTTAGAATTTTCGCGTTCTTATTTGTTAATTAGAAGAATATTTTGAGGCTTATTTTTTGACAAAGTGGAAGAAAAAATTGTTTTCAAAGTAATTTATTGTTACCTTTATCTTTAAGGTATAGCTAGTAAATAACAATAACCTTAATTTTCGTTTTGATGCTTACCTATGTTTTCTACAAACAAAAAGGACTAGTTTTCTAAGGTTATCAACTCTTCTATCGCCGTGTGCACAAGTTTTGCTTTAGGGTCATTTATATTCCCCTATTTGGTTATTCTAAAATATTCTGCAATATTAACTTATTTTAAATTCTCAGAGGTGCTTGATGATTCTGTTTCATTCTTATCTTTATTTACCAAACTAGTGGTCTGTTTAAACTTTTTGTTTCCATAAATGAAGCTTTTTTTTTAAACCTCGCGTGATTTTTACGTTACACTACCCACATACTGTTTTTGATTCATCCTTCTCATCAAGCAAAAAGTAGCTCCATACTTTGCTCATTTTTTAAAATCCGACAATTGTTAAGAAGACCTTCTACCGTAGAAAATATCGTAATAAGATTTTTATTACATTCGAAAATTCTTAGTATAACCGCCAAATATGGAGTTTTAAATAAGCGCTAATTTGTCGTGTCGTAACAATATTGCCAAATCATAAAAAATACTCAAAGTTGGCAGAAAATGTTAATAAAATGTAGATGAACGAGCTTAATATAATATTGCCGCAGCCAGATACCCTGTTTTACCGGATCCTACAGTCTGTCAAGTAAGAACGAGATAGAGGCAAAGCCACTTCGAAAGTCGAAAAACGAATTGTGTCTTTGCTTTTACGGGACCGGAAATTGACGCGGCGTCAAAGAGCGACAAAATTAAGACAATCGGGTTTGAATGTGTCCCATGAGACCATCTGAAAACATCTTCGTGCTCTTGATGTCAAATTCCGAAACACGGTGAAGAAATCTTTGCTAGGCGAAAATCATGTCGCGAAGCGGCTCGCTTGAGCCCACGATAAGATACTAGAGTAGTTCTCACAATCGCAGGACGCCAGCCTTATTGAAAACGTTTGGTCTCTTGTAAACAGAAAGCTCAGAGGAAAGACTCTGACGACTTTGACTCAGTTGTCTCGCGAGATTCGAGAAATCTGGAGATCATCGCCCGGGTATGCAGAAAATCTCGTCGACAGCATGCCTCGAAGATGCCAGGTGATTATTGCTGCAGGAGGCGATTGAAGAACTTGCTAAGGTAATTGCGCCATTGTTAGCACACCAAAAAATACATTGATGGCAAAAAATATTTTCGAAACAAATTTTTTTCAAGAATACGAGCGGTCTGTGTGTGTGTGTGTGTGTATGTATATATATATATATATATATATATATATATATATATATATATATATATATATATATATATATATATATATACATTAGAAAAACACGACACAAAACAATTTGTTACGTACACCCTAAACTTTTAAGCACATCAATTTGGACACAAATTAAATTTTTTTGATTTATTAAAATGAATTATTTCAGTAATTAAATAATAAATAAATAGCTTGGGGAAACCGAATTCGTTGTTCAGTAAAGTGCCTACCAGTGTTATTTGGGATTAGATTTAAATGACTTTTTGTTATATTTCATTCTTTATTTCTTTTAATGCCACTTGATAAAGGACAACCTTAACGAAAATCAATCGTACTTCTAAATGCTAATTTCTTTGTTTAGAATAAGTATAACAATAATGTTACTTTAGTAGTTAAAATATAGCAAAATATTACTAGTTTCCTAGTGAAAAAAAAGAACTAAAAAAAATGAAAAAAATTCTTTTTTAGTTCTTGATGATGTAGTTATTGAATAATACTCAACATTTTTGTAGAACTTTTTTCTCTATTTTTAACACTTTTCGACATATCAAAGAATTTTATACTTAATAAGCCGCCCGTATCTCTATTAACCTTACTGCATCCACTCCTGGATATAAGCCTCCATAAGCGTTCGCTTCATTTTTCCAGAGTTCCCGATCTTGAGCTAGTTGGTGCCCGTTGCGTTTTATCCGTATCTTAATGTCGTCCAACCAGCGTTTAGATAGTCTTCCGGTACTCCTTTTGTGCTATCTTGGCCTCCACTGCAGTACACTCTTTGTCCATCTAGCATCTACTTGCCGAGCCACATGACCAACCCATCTGCACTTGAGCTCTGCGACCTTGCCCACAACATCCTCCACCCTTATTCTTCTCCTTATTTCCTTAATTCAGATGTGATGTCTTAGAGAAATCCCCAACATGGCTCTTTCTATAGCTCGTTGTGTTGCTCTCAATCGGTGGGCTGATTGGATTGTTAGTCACGGTTTCTATGCCATAAGTCAATACTGGAAGAATACAATTATTAAAAACTCTTTTTTTGAGATTGAATGATATTTCTGGATTTTTTAAAACCATGCTTAGTTTTCCCGCGGCGGTCCAGGCCATATGAATCCTTCTTGACGTAATTTATGCAATTTAGTGCTACTTGTTCAACGTAATTGTGTGTCCCCAAGCTGTATATATGTATGTATATGTATATATATATATATATATATATATATATATATATATATATATATATATATATATATATATATATATATACATATATATATATACATATATATATATATATATATACATATATATATATATATATATATATATATATATATATATGTATGTATGTATGTATGTATGTATATATATATATATATATATATATATATATATATATATATATATATATATATATATATATATATATATATGTATGCATATGTATATATATATATATATATATATATATATATATATATATATATATATATATATATATGCATATGTATATATATATATATATATATATATATATATATATATATATATATATATATATATATATATCTGGGTGCCCCATATGTATGGAATAATGATTTCACAGCATTTATTAATTAGTGTATCAAAAAATGTTTAAATAACAGTTATAGGGTGTTATACGTCGCACGTGCTGACGTTGACAATAAAATATTTTGAATTGTCAGTTCGAAGAAATTACGTCATCTTGATTTTTTTTTTAAACGGAAAGTCCTGTATATTATTTAATTTTTTAGTTCTACTGAAAATTCTAGATATCATATGTCTAAATTGAACTGTTTTCGAATTATTGTCATTTGAAATTTAAAATAAAAAAAGACACAAAAAATATTAATAAATACTCTAGGTTTATTTTTAAGGTAACAATTGCTCAAAATGACTACCGTTAACAGAGATGCAATGATCCAATCTATAAACAGCCTGAACAGAGTTTTGCAGAGAATCCGGGGTGATCTGTGCTACTTGATATTTGAATTCTTTGTTGTAAATCTTCTATACTTTCAGGTCGACTTCGGTAAACTTTGGTTTTCAAATGACTCCATAAAAAAAAATCGAATGGCAGGCCATTCTACAGCATCTCTTCTGCCTATCCATCGATTAGGAAAAATTGCATCCAAATATCTGCGAACATTGATTTCATAGTGAGGAGGTGTTCCGTCCTGTTGATACCACAGATTTCTGTTAGGGGTATCTAAATTATTTTCATCGGAAAAAGACCTGCTGTCTTGAAAGATTTGCATCGATAAAAAAGGGACCAATGATATGAAGTCCACAAATCCCTGCCCACACGTTTATTTTTTGTGGTCTTTGAGAATGACTGTCGATTATCCAGTGGGGATTCTCAGTAGACTAGTACCGGCAGTTATGCCTGTTAACTCTTCCATTAAGACAAAATGGGGCCTCGTTAGAAAAAAAATATTATCAATTAGGTTAGGATCATTATTGATGCGTTCCATCAACCACCTCCGCCACTCAACACCTACTGTTGTGTTCTCCTACGGTCTCCGTAACCAACCATCAGTAAATGTTAAAAAAAATAATAATAATTTGATCTTAATTTCAAATATCAATAATTCTAAAACAGTTCAATTTAGACATATGGTATGTTAGACAAATAATATATAGAATTTTTAGTAAGACTCAATAATAAACTAACTGACAGTTCAAAACATTTATTGTCAACGTCAGCATGTGGGCCGTGTAGCACCCTATAACTTTCATTTAAACATTTTTTTGATACGCTGATTAAAAAATGCTGTGGAATCATTATTCCATACATATGGGGCACCTTATATATATATATATATATATATATATATATATATATATATATATATATATATATATATATATATATATATATATATATATAATACACTAAAATTCCTGGTTTCAATCCGTTCGTCTAACAATGAATTTGCATAACGTTTCGCCAAAATCTCATATGGCATTTTCAAGTGCTCTTGCTGCTGCTGCTACTCGATACTGTGATCGCTCGAAGCTGTTAGCTTCCAGTAATTAGCTAAATTAGCTAAATAGGTGTTTGGGGTCCATGCTAGAATAGTCAGTTGGAATTGTCAGCCTGATATTCTGAGTTAAGCTGTAGAAATCAATTTCTAGTTGGAAAATGTCCTGAATAGTGATAATGTTCCCAAAGTGTTTTCTAAAAGCTAAACATAATAGTGGGTAGTTTTTTTGAACCCAATAGTTATCAGTGAGATCTTCTGTGTTGAGTGTTTTTAGACAAAAGGCTGGAGTTAAATAAAAATGATAAATATGATCACAAATAGTTAATTATTTTATAATTTTATAACATTAATTTGAAATTTGTTTAAGACTTTAAAGGTTAAGCAAAAAAAGAATGTGATTTATTAACATATAAATTATTGACATGATATTACAAATGATAACGGAACGCTACCTAATTTATTTAGGTACAGGTCAGAGTTCAGATAAGTGTCTATTATTTCTGATGGATAGTATAAAAAAAATCATTTGATCATTGATTTATTACAAACAATATTTTTTGGACCTTTTGAACCTCTACGTATTAAATATTTGAAGACTCTATTTTAATATATATATATATATATATATATATATATATATATATATATATATATAAACATGAAGGCTAAAAAGTTTTTAGTCTAGCTACTTAAAGCACATTTTTTTGGCAAAATTTCTTTACTCGTATTTGCCTTCAAAATAGACCTCAGTTTCGGCGATAACTTCTTCACTGGAGCCAAATCTCTTTCCCGCGAGCATTTTTTGAGGTCTGCGAATAGATAATAGTTGCTGGGGGCCAAATCTGAAGAATACGGTGGATGAGGAAGCAATTCTAACTTCAATTCATGCAACCTTGCCATCATAATCATTAACTTGTGACACGGTGTATTGTCTTGATGAAAGAGTTCTTTTTTCTTGTTTATTCGGGGCCGTTTTTTTTTTGCGATTTCTACCTTCAAACGCACCAATAACTTTATATAATATTCGCTATTGATGATTTTTCCCTTCTCAGTATAGTCGATGAAAATTATTCGATGCGCATCCCAAAATACAGAGGCCGAGACCTTCCCAGCCGACTGTTGGGTCTTTGGTCGCTTCGGGTGCCTTTCACCGGCTGCTGTTCACTCAGCTGACTGCCGATTTGAATTCGGTGTGTAGTGGTAGATCCATGAAAAAATCCTTTTTATTGCGGTTAAACAGGTCCATACAGCGCTCAGAATCATTAACACGTTGTTGTTTTTGTTCCACTGTGAGCAAACGCGGTACCCATTTCGAACAGAGCTTTCTCATGCCCAAATATTCATTCAAAATATGACCAACACGTTTTTTTGATATCTTTAGGATGTCAGTTATATCACGCAATTTCACTTTACTGTTGTCCAAAACACATCCATAGAGTTCAGCATCATTTGTGTCTGTACGACTTCGTTTAAATTCAGCATTTCTGTAAATGATGAGTGATTTTTCAAGTGCAGAGTCCCCGTAACACTTATCAAGGCATTGCTTTAGTTGAACGGTATTTTTCCCATCAAAAAACATTATTTTGAAAATATCAAAAGTAGCGTCACTAAAACCCCTGTAACTTATAAGCTAATTGTCGAAATGTCTTGAAATTTTGACACGTATCGTTTGAAGGTTGGTACTTCCTAAAAACCATGTGGATTTTTTGAAAGGGCGTGTCAGACCAAAAACTTCTCAGCCTATATATATATATATATATATATATATATATATATATATATATATATATATATATATATATGATGAATAATAAATTATACAGAATTGTATCTTATTTTAAATTTTATTTTAGCTTGGGCAAAATTGTAAAATAACCGTTGGAGATTTTTGGAAAACATTCTTTCTCTAAAAGATTTTATTTGAATAAAATTTAGAAAGAGGAAGATTAAAGCTGAGTCCTATGGTTTTAAATTTAAAACTATAAAGTGACGATGGATCTAAAATTTTATATTATTATAGTTATTGCTGCTTTTAGCTGCTTAGAAAATCTAATTTCTAAAATTATGAAATTAGAGTTTAATTCAATTCGATAGTGTTTCTCGTCGCTGCCGTATTAATTTTTAGGCTAGTTGCTCCCGAATAAAATTTGATATCTCTTTTAAATTTGGTATACAAGTACTTCTTAAAGTAAAAAAGGAAGATACAGTTTTTGAGCGATGTTACACAAGTGAAAGACGATTATTAAAGCATTTATATTTTATGGGATATCACTTATAACACTGAAGTTTTTCTTTGCTTTTTGATAAAAAAGTAAATTTCAACATAATTTATTGTCGTATGTATACAAGACGAGAAGGTGCAACTTCAAAGTTACTATGCTGGGCCAGCTTTTGCGGTCGAAATCCCTAAAACACTTAATATTTTTTAATTATGTTGCAGCTGAACAACAGTAGTTAGTGAGAGGACGAATTTAAAATATCATTTCCTTATTTTGAATCTGTGAGGAGAATTTTAAGTAAATAAGTTTATCAGTTTTTTTCTTCCATTTTAAATTTAATTTTAAGCCATTTATCGATGTTTTAGATTCATTATTAATATTTGCCGCTGGTGTTTCAGCAAAATGGAAATTATTTACTGTCATTTTTAAATATAATCATTATTAAAATGATAAGCTTATAAAAACGATAAATTTGGCATTATAAACAAGAAATCATTTACAATCCCATCCCCTAAAAATATAAATAAAGTAAAATGATTTTTATTTAATGCTACCAAGTTTTTTTTTGGTACTGGAAAAACTAATGAAACCATAACCTTTTTATTGGATAAATGTTGCCCATCAAATCAAGACTATTCATTAAAAGTCAGAAAAATAACCCGAACTAACCTAAATAGTCTGTTTTTATTACTGCTGTTATTCTACATGATTCTATATCTCTGTAGTTTGTCTTCTGTTTCGTCGGCTCTTTGAATGAAACATACTCGTTACCTTATCTACTACTCTTTAGCTTCATGTACACTTTTTGACTTGAAGGAGAAAAGATAAAAAAATCGAAGAGGATAATAATTAGACTATAAGTACCTCTAGCCTGTCAAGTAAGAAAGTGACCGCTCGTATTCTTGAAAAAAAGTGTTTCGAGAATATTTTTTGCCATCTATGTATTCTTTGGTGTGCTAACAATGGCGCAATTACCTTAGTAAGTTGTCCAATCGCCTCCTGCATCAATAATCGCTCGACATCTTCGAAGCATGATGTCGACGAGATTTTCTGCATACTCGCGCAGAAATGTCCTCCAAATTTTTTGAATCTCACGAGACAACTGAGTCAAAGTCCTTGAGCTCTTTCTTTACAAGAGACCAAACGTTTTCAATATGGTTGGCTTCCGGCGATTGTGAGGGTCACTCTAGTATCTTATCGTGAGCACAAGCGAGCCGCTTCGCGACGTGATTTTTACCCAGCAATGGTTTCTTCAACGTGCTTCGGAGTTTGACACCATGAGCACGAAGATGTTGTCAAAAGGTCTCATGGGACACATTCAAACCCGATTTTCTTAATTTTGCCGCTCCTCGACGCAGCGTCAATTTCGGGTCCCGTGGAAACAAAGACACGATTCGTTTTTCGACTTTCAAGTGACTTTGCCCACCGAGGCAAGTCATCGACATTTTTCTCCTCTTTAAAACGATTTACCCACTTCTTGACAAACGATACCGACTTTTTAATATATTTAGCGGCCGCGGAATGTGTCATTTTAGGTCCCTTTGGATGGGAACAAAGAAAAACTGCCTCGAACCGACACGCAAACAAGTGACTCATTTTGGATTTTACTTGATTTCGACGAAAGTTCGGAATCGACTGATGCTTTTATTAAAATGCGTCGTAGACAAAAATTCCCTCTACCGATCACTAGAATCGTATCTATCAAAAATGAATTATCGCGAACACGTTCTTACTTGACAGACTATATAATAAATATGTTCAGTTGAGTAATCTACAATTACGATGTGGAGTTTTTAAATGTTTCAATTTTAATCATGTCGTAATTTTAATTGGATAATCGTATAACACAAACTGTTAGAACATAAAAATCGTTTCTCCACCACCATGGTCGTCATTTACGTAAATAACTTCCCTTTTTTATGTTTTTTTTTTGTCGGATTAACGAAAACTACCACTAAAACATTATTGTATATTGTATATGAGTCATAGAACATATGTCGCGTATCTTCAAACGGCATGGGTTTTAGAGCACCTGTAAACGTTAAGCAGGTTTTTAGTCTTCCGTACTTATAAGATCACTTCCGTGTCTGTCTGTCTGTCACACCCGATTTTCTCAGAAACTATTTGACAGAGAAAGTTGAAATTTGGTAATAATATAGGAATTAATGGTCTCATTAGAGCTGTGCAGTTTTGAAAGTTAAATTTTGACTCAAGGAGTTAGTTTTTACCAGGTCATCGAGTGGGATGTCAAATGAAGCCTGTAAAAATACGAGTTCAAAAATATATGTAATGTAATACTTGTGCACACTTTCTTTATATTATTTTTAAAAAATCGCGAAAAATTGCTGTCCCCCCCTTATCTCGAAAAGTACTGTTCTAGAGATTTTGAAAAAATTCTGGAATATTCCCTACGGGGTGCAAAATTATTAATTTATCTGGTATATAAAAGAAAAACAAAAATTTCAAGGTCAACAGTTTTCAGTAAAGATCGGAAAAAAACTTTGCTGAAAATTCATTTAGGTTGTGTCATTGATCATTTTATACTGCCGTAACAAAATTTTTTATTTTAAAAGCAATCAACCTACGGGACACTAATTGCGCAAGTCCAACTTGCACTTGACCGGTTTTTTAAAATATATTGTTTTTTCTAGCGATCTCAAATATTAAGCTCCAATAAAAAAACTAATTATAAGATAAGAAAACTGTAGAATATAATATAATAATTGTTGTTAAGGCTATGGAGACAATGAAAATATTATGCTTTTCATTATCTCCACTGCCTTTAGCAATAATTATTATATTATATTCAAAGAATGAAGAAATGGCATCATTTTTTGTATTTTCTAAGGCAGTAAACAACAACCAAGTAGTTTGTAAAACTATTAAAAAATAAAGGATCGTGAGACTAGAATCTTGAACTGTTTCGGTTTAGACCCTGTCTATAAAATGTTAACCTCAAGTCAATTTCTTGAACGACTGGAAGAGTAACATTTGTAACCTATGTAAACCTAGAGATGATGTTTTTTAATACTTTTGTACATAATTTAAAATGATACTCGAAATTCTTCTGTTTTTCAGGTCTTAGGATTTCTACATGGCAAAAAAATATATTTTTAAACTTCCAATATCATAATAAATAATAAACACATCACAAAAAGGTTTATTTTTATTTAATATAAAGCGATTTTTTTGGCATGCCTGACTTTTATTTGTGTCATCCACATATTATATTCTTTAATGTACGTTAGCAGAGAGCAGGTAGTGTTTTTTTAAAAGAGAAGATTAGAGTTTTTTAATCATTAAATACTTTTTTGATTATATATATAATCAAGGTAAATTTCTAATTTTTTTTATTAATATTTCACCCTAAAGTTGACTGTTTTCTTTAGTATGAGGTAATCAAATTTAGTGTTTATTTTGGAACTGCTTGTTTGCAAGGAAAGTAATGTAAGTAAATCACCATTTTTTTGTTTTAAATAGAACAAATACGTTTTTGT